>CM045751.1:4567500-4652500 GCA_024760905.1 Plotosus lineatus | reverse complement strand
GTGTGTGTGTGTGTGTGTGTGTGTGTGTGTGTGTGTGTGGCTGTTTTTTGTGTTAAAGGGCACCCTGGTTTCGACTGTTTTTCAGCCTTTATGTGAGAGCATGTTTGTGCCGTGCGTTCAGGTTCAGGGGTTCAGTGCTGATAAACGCAGAGAGACAGTAGATCTGGGTTCCGTGCCGCGTGCCTTGTTCAGAGCTGGAAAGCTTTATTCCAGCGGCCCGCAGCCTCGGCAGGAAGGTCGCAGGGGTTAGTGTGCACTCTAGGGAATAGAATCCTGATACAAGGCTTGATTGGCAGCGGCTGTGCTGAATGAAACCCACACACTTCCTTTTCCATCTGTGCACACAAGTGGGCAGCAGTCACAGGGAGTGATGATGATTCAGCAGCAAGCTGCTCTTCATCCAACGCTGTGATGCATTTCTTTCTTGATCTTTTTTTTTTTTTGGTGAGTCTGTGTGTTTGGATGATGCCGACTGTGACTGAAGAGAAATTGCTGATTAATGGTTGAGATGAGGATGACCTTTTGACTGAGACCTTTTCCTCTGGCTTCTTCCCAATCGAACCATCTGCACTTATTAATTAAATAAGTTTAATGAAGTAATTGGGAGGGAAATTAACAGGGTTTATACCCTCATTATATCTGCTGATGCATGCTGTTCCTGAAGTTCCATCAGCTGTGTGGTCTTCAAGGGAAAAAAAACAGCAAATAAATAAATAAAATAGCAGCTGCTCTCAGTCAAGAAGAAAATGCCGCTTCTCCCGAGTGGCCGAACCATAACGCGACCTCTTAATCAACGCATGGCGGTGTTCTGATTTGTTTTGATGAGGATCAAAACTCAGCAACGGTGGAGCGTCTGTCATTTTTGACTGGATGCTAATTTGCTGAGCATTGGCTCAAATCTAAAATCTGCAGAAAAGTCAAACTCGGCCTGCTGCCTAAAGTGGCACAATTATTCATTGGGCTAATAACTAGATTCCATAAAGGTTCTTCACCGGAGCTAGTACAAATAGGAAATTTCACTTGAAAGAAGAGAATTCCACAATTAAAGTCTAACTTCATCTCAAACTCAGAACTTGACTTCTCCCACTGCATAATATTGAAAATTGCTGAAAGGTGCACAAGGTGGATCACCAGGGGGAGGAGGCGGGGTCTGGGGTAGCTGAGAATGGTGTAGGGTGTTGAAGGGACATACAGAAGTGCGAAGCATCAGACTCAAACTCATAGGCTGGAGAAAAGTACCTGACTGCTGATTCTGATCAACATGAGCCCCTGAATGTTTCATGGGATTTTTGACCTGCACATGGTCTTCAGAGCCGTTTTCGACCCACCCATAAAACGGGTTCTAATTTTTATTAAACATGTATTCAACACCATTATTGAAACTTCATTCATTAATTTTCTGAACCACTTAATCCTAACTAGGGTCGTGGTGGAGGCGAGCACCCATCTCAGCCAACTCTGGGTGAGGGCAGCTCGCCAGGCCATCGCAAAGCCAACACTCACACAAGCATTCATACCTGAGGTCGATTTTAGAACCGCCACTTAACCTACTGTGCATGTTTTTGGACTGTGGGAGGAAACCGGAGTACCCGGAGAAAACCCACACAAGCACGAGGTGAACATGCAAACTCCACACAGAATGACCCAGGCTAGGAATCAAACCCAGGACCTTCTTGCTGTGAGGCGAGCGTGCTAACCACTCTGCCACCGTGCCACCTATGTGAAAAATTTACAGCAGCTATTTTACCACTTTTACTATTAATGGCACTGACAAAAGAAGAGCAAATCACAGGCTGTATCTCGTTCGTCAGGGTGTGTGGCCTGAAAAAGAAGCCTAAGTCCTCTTAAAGTCAATGTGATGGTTCCAGCATTGTTCGACTCCAATACTTTGATGCTTTTAAGCCAATTAGCAGGTTGGTTACTGGGCTGCTGGGCTTCATAACTGGTTTGGATGCTCGATTGGCACGTTACAGAGTTCGGGATATTTCTGAAATAAAAAGAAACTTATGACGATGGGCATCTGCGACGGCCTGCCGAGCTGTACAGGGTGTATTCTGCCCTTGCCCAGAGTCAGCTGAGATGGGCGCCAGCCTTCCCGCGACCCTACTTAGTATTAAGCGGTTCAGAAAATGAATGAATGAATGAGGATGACATTCACTTGCATCAAATTTCTGTTTGTTTTGTTTGAGTTGTATGTGGCGAGCTGAGAATGTTAACATAAAGTCCTTTTTTTTTTTTTTTTTTTTTTTAATTCAGTTTCTGTTATTTCTGTGCTAGTCAAATAAACATCCCTCCCTCCATCCTGTTCTCATTTGCCGATCCACTTAATCTTCTATAAGGAGTTGCGTATAGGCTAAGGCCTATCTCAGCAGACACTGTACGAAGGCAAGGGCCACGAACAGTTCGCCAGACCGTCGTTGGGATACTCGCACCCAATGATTCACAAAAACACAACATAGGGGCAATTTGAAACAGCCGGTTAGCCTAATGTACATGTGCTTGGACTGTGTGAGGAAAGTGGATGATCCGGAGGAAACTCGTACAAGCACAGAGCGAATATTGCAGACTCCACACAGAAACGCCCGAACCTGGGACTCAGTAATCTGACCCACAAGCTTCTTGCTGTGAGACGGCCGTGCTAATCACTACACAAACAGCCTTCTTATTAACGGAAAGTCTTATAGAACTCAACTGAAGAGAAGCAGGTGTCAGAACCACTGATGTTAAAGAGGATCAACATCCCTGCTTCATCTAGAAACTAAATTAATAAAGTTCATGTAACATGAAAAATTGGGAACCTCAGTGGCCTGTCAGTAGTTTTCTAGGTTCCGCATATGTTTTTTTTTGTGATTCTTCAGAAGCCTGAACATTAGCAGAGTCAATATTTATGTCACAGAGTCCCAATACTCTGATGAACTCATTTGAATATCAGGGGATGACCCACTTTTGAAAACCCCGCCCAATTGGTCAATTCACATAACCCAGTTTTAAAAGGCCAAAAGCTCCTGCCTTCCTTATGTCAGCCTTCTACCTCCTCCTCCTCTTTTTCCTCTTCTACCTCATCCTCTTCTTCCTCTTCCTCTTCTTCTTCCTCCTATTCTTCCTCTTCTTCTTCCTCTTTTTTTTCCATCCTCCTTCTCAGTTCCAATCTTGCGGGCAGCAGCAGCAAACCTAGGCGTCAATAATTTTGCAGTAGCTCACTTCATATCAACCTTGACCCAGATTTCATTCGACCAAGGCCGAGGGGCTCTGCGGGGGCGGCGAGCTTGAAAATCACACACATACTCGCATAAACGAACACGCAGGAGAGAAGAAGAAATTTAATCAGAATTTCGACCATTTCATATCCGTGCGGATTATAACTGAGTGCTGCACAGTGATTCATTTTTATGAGTTCACTAGTAATTTAATCACGTCTGAAACTAGTTGTTTATTCCATAGTTAAAGCAACAACAGTTCTTGTTACTTCCTGCCTTTTTTTTTTATTAATGCAGTGAATCACTGATGAGGAAGAAGCCAAGAGATCAAACCGAGCCTCGGTGTGCAGCCATACAAAAGTAATATATTGCAAATTAGATTTTGAATAAATTCTTATAATATCACAGTTTCGTCCTGAATTCGGGTCGTGTGGAGGTTGAAGCCCGTCCCAGCTGACTCAGGGCGATGTCAGCGTTTACCCCGAACAGCTCTTCAGTACATGCAAGGACCTCAATAAATACATGTTGCAATAAATAAAACTGATTTGTATACAAGTTTATACTCAAGGTCTTTCTCTGCACTGGACTGCAAGTGGACTGCAATGTAGCAGGTAGAGGAGCCCCCCCCCCAAAAAAAAAAAAAAAGCGATAGTTTAGAAGACACCACTGGAGATTAAATACATTTTGGATTTTCCTTATGCATAGCATGTCAAAAAAATTTTTTTTTTCAATTGTTGTGAAATGAACTGCGATGTAAATTACCCACCGTGATATGCTTCTGTGCCAGATTGTGCAACGTTGAGCTGTCCAGGACATTACACGTCAAGGACGTTAGATGTAAAAGCTCACACATTAAAGCAGGTCAACGTTCCAATAGTGCTCAGTGATAAGACGCAGGAAGGCGGTTGACATAATGACATTCATTTTCTGTAACCACTCGATTCTAATTAGGGTCGTGGGGAGGCTGGTTCCCATCCTAGCCGACTCCGGGCGAGGGCAGAGTACACTATGGGCAGCCTGCCTGGCCATTGCATGGTGGAAACACGCTGACAGCTTCTTTTGTCGAAAGCCGGCAATGGTTCTTTTACATGAACCTCCCCTCATAGACAGTGAGAGACACGGCCGGCCTTTGATAACCCAGGTAGCTGCACTGGGGAGACAATGACGACCCGTGGAGAGTGGAGCTTGTACCCCCAACTTTAGGATCAGTGATCCAGCACCTTTACCATCAGGCCACCACTGCCCCATGTATCATGATGTTCGTTTTATTCTCTTCTCGTAATCACTATTGGAGCTAGCCGTGCTATTCCTGAAGCTGAGCATTATGGGATATGGTAAATACCCAATCTGGACATTAATGTGTCAAGCGTAGCCGGAAATGAGAGGTGATGGCATCTACCACGACCAAGTGACTCACAAGGTTATTCCAGCTTCCCCTCATTTTTACATTATGTTCAGTCTTAGCTTTGTATGTTTATAGGCCCCACGGCACTTTGACTCATGGCAGGCTAAGTTGAGTTACATCAGGCTCCGGCAGGAAGCGGAATCTGATTTTGGAGTTGTTTTATCGGCCTTACGAGGGATAATCAAAGGAAGCAAGAGGGAGTGTTGCATGAAGATAAGCCACAGGAAACAAGCCTCCGAGGATTATTGTCTAGAACAGAATATGGGATGCAGCAGCTGGGCCTGGATGGTGGGGTCACAGCAACTAGAAAGGAAGACAACACCTTCTGCCTTTTAATTCAAGTCTTTTATATAAAACAAAATACTGTTATGGTGCATTTTTGTAATGGAGGGTCCTGTTCAGATAGATAATTAAACTAACAAAGACAGATGAACATGCAAATTCAAGTAAGTAATAAAAAAATAAATTTAAATCAATGTCATTCGCTCATTTATTTATTTTTTTCAGCCATTTAATTCTAATTAGAGTTGCAGGGAGGCTGGATCCCATCTCAGCCAACTCTGGGCAAGAGCAGGGAGACACCTTGAACAGTTTGCCAGGCTATCGCAGGGCAACACACATACAACTGTTCACACTCAGACCCATTACCAGGGCCAATTTGGAACAGCCAATTAACCTACTGTGCATGTTTTTGGACTCTAGGAGAAAACTACAGTATCCAGAGGAAACCAAACACAAACACAGGGAGAACATCCAAAATCCACACAGACGCACCCCGAGCCCGGGAATCAAACTCATGTCACCATCCACCCCTTAAATCAACATGTTAGAATAGCATCCCTTTGGGGAAGAGTTGTTGTGTTGTTGATTTGGACAGCGGTGACTCTGTGATTAAGGTGGTCAGTTACTGATCTGAGCATTGAAGGTTCAAAGCCCTGGTACCAATAGGCCGCTACTTTTGGGCCTTTGAGCAGAGCCTTACTCCCTCAAATGTAAATCACCGTGTATAAGGATTATGATCTGGATTCGGGGAATAACTTGAATGTGAATTTGGCAGATGTGAATCATTCCTAGATCGGAAATTAATCTAAATAAATTCTGAATTAAAAAAAAAAAACTTTTGATTTGCTGTCCTTCGTCTCATATCATTGCTGAGTTTTATTTCTCCTTGAATCAAGGACATGTGAATATGAATGTTTTATTTTAGGCTGACATGTCTGCACAAACAAATTGCAGAACAACTGTGCTCGTTAGTAAAAGACTAAATTAATATTTCCTTGGCTCTGATACCATAGCAACAGCACGTCGGCTTTTATTTCCTTTTCAATGTAACAGATTGCTTATTAGCGGCTCTCTATCTGCCTTTGAAAGGATCTCGTCATTATAAGTGCCGTGTCATGCCAGTTGCTGAAGAGCCATTAAGAGAGCAAAGCAATGCTGTCAGATCGCTATAGCAGTGATTTAGTAAGATGTTGTATTTAAAAGCACCTTTTTTGTTGACATGATTTGATGGATTCACCTAGCTGTGAGTCTTGGGTTTAGTTCAGGAAGTCAGTTTGTTAATGGAGTCATGAATAGGACCCACGCTGGGCTTTTCATGGAGAAACCATGTGTAATAAGTAGCTCCAGACAAAATGTATTCCATCATTGTAGAGATGGTTAGGCTGCCGACGGAGTGTGTGGCACGACCAAGAGAGTGGTTTAACCTTCATAATCAGGCATTAGCCTTTCACTTCTGGTAGAAATACGCAGTTTAATGCACTGCCATGAGACTTTGACTATTTAGCCACTGAAGAAAAGGGAAGAAAATGGAGGAAATTAAATGTGAAAAACACCCCCCCCTCCAAGTTCAACGAAACACAGAGGCTTTAAATAGCCACACGTTTCTTCCTGTGCACCATGTATAGAAAAATAGCCACGAGGTCATCACAAACTCATTCGCTACTGCAGTCATATATAGCTGTGAGAACTCGGGCCAGTTGTAGTTTTCAACCACAGCAGAAAAGATGTTTTTGGCTTCAGAATGTCAATTTTGGGATTTTCATTCATTTTCTGAACCATTTAATCGTAATTAGGGTCACAGGAAGGCTGGTATCCTTCTCAGACAACGGCAGGGTCCACCCTAGACAGCTTTTCAGGCCAACACTCACACAAACATTCACACCAAGGGGTGATTTGGAACAGCCAGTTAACCTGCTGTGCATGTTTTTGAATTGTGGGAGGAAACCCATGCAAGCATGAGAACATGCTAACTCCACACAGAAACACCCAGGCTGGGAATCGAACCCAGGACCTTCTTGCTGTGAGGCAGGCATGCTGACGATTACACTGCTGTGCCGCCTGATTTTGAGATTTTCATATTTCCAAACACTTGGAAAATTAATTTTTGCCGTGGAAGCGTTTTTTTCCACCATACCGAGTGTTATAAAGTCTGATATATTGGACTTTATTGAAAGTGAGTGTTTGTTTTTTTGTGAACAACAGTTTATCGATCACAAACCGGGAAATGCCCCAGATAGCTGAGATTTACACGTTGTGTTTGAGTTCTCGTTCATGTAAAGTGAGCTACTATACATGATTTGAAAGGTCTACGTGTCAGTTTTAATAGCAGACCATCAAAATCCGCCCAAATCATTTCTGTAAAATCAGACGTAGCCATTGTTTCGTTAGACTCGCAGACGAGCTGTTGTTTATGACGCTATTATATAATTATTTCCGGAAATACCATTATTATTACCAACCATTATTTCCGGTTTATATTAATGTGGAAATTCCAAATATGGAGTTAAAGCGGTGCCAAAACCTTAATATTGGTTGTTTTGATTGGATATTTGACGTACATTTATTATTAGGACATGAACAAGCTGCCCAATCAGATTGTGTGTATTTAACCACTTCAGTGGTCCCAGTGGTTTGAAAGCTCAGTTTTCATCGCCGCCACAGTGGTTCGCGGGGACGTGGGAGTAATAAATCAGCACCACTACAGTGGTTCCCAATAGCGAATGGGTTAATCAATCTAACGATCCAGAGACGGGCTTTGAGTAATTTGTTCATGATCTATGTGGCCTGATTACAAGAATCATTTGCGTGTTCCACACTGTTGAACAGTCCTTCCCCGTTTTTTCATAATTTTTCCTGAGGAAAAAGAAGACTCACCCATGTCTTAGCATGCATGGCCGCCCCGCCGATGATTTACGGCGCCCACTGTGAATGCGGAGTGTCAAAAACGTGACCTTATTGCATTTCCTTGGGGTGATATGAAGCTTCCTGAGAGGAAAATCCATTAAGCATTTACTGGATTTCTGAAATGTTCAGTTCAGCAGCCTTATTGAGTCCCAGACGAAGGCTTTTCCTAGCATGAGAGTGGACTCTGTCTGAGTCCTAATAGCTAAAACAATATGACTCTGTTGGATTTGACTGATGATGTGCAAAGTTTTGCTCCAGACCAGAAAATTAACAACACACTTGGTTCGGATCTTAGTAAATGAATTAATGTTTCTGTCGTAGCTAATGGATCAGACTCACTTTCCATGGAAAATTGGTCTGTTTACAATGCGAAATGCCCATGATGGGAGAAAGGTTCATCTGAACATTAGTGTTAAAAGCAGGTTTCCTATGAAATCACTGGTCTGCATATACATTTCACAAGTGAAAAAAGCACATGCTTAAAAATTATTTCATTTCTATTCTGTAACCGCTTAATCTTAATTAGGGTCATGGGGAGGCTGGTGCCCGTTCCAGCCGACTCCGGGCGAGGGCAGAGTACACCCTGGATGGCTCGCCAGGCCATCGCAGGGCAGAAACACACTATGCGACTTCTGTTGACAAAGTCAGCAATGGTTCCTTTACCTGAACCTCCCACCATAGACAGTGAGAGACATGGTCGGCCTTTGATAACCCAGTTAGCTGCACTGGGGCTTGAACTCCCAACCTTGGGGTCAGTGATTCAACACCTTTACCAGCAGGCCACCACTGCCCTGTAATAAATATACAAAAAATAAAATCATGTAAAAGTGAGGCACATTAATACTTTTTAAATATTAAAAAGTAAACCTCTTTCCTCTTTTTAAAGCCATAATAAGTATTTATTTATTTCATATTTATTTTTATTTCTAGATTTAAATTAATAAAAAACCCTGAAACCCCAAAAATTATGAAATTAAAAAGCAAAAAGAAAAAATAACTCCCCCATCCACTGTGAGAAATCTGAAGATTTTTTACAAGCCATCACAGCATTTTCATCTTTTTTTTTTTTTTAAATCATCCTTCGAAACATTAATCAGCTTTGTAATGAATAAAGACATTAGCCTGGTGCTGTTTATAATTTTCTGTTGTCCATGTTCCATTGTCTGTCTGCTTTCTCGGTTGGTTACTAACTCGCCAGGTCATCAGATTTTTTCACCCGGTTGTTTATTGAAAGAACGAGATTTAAATAAATTCATGACAAATTCGTTATGCTTTATTTGATTTTTTTTTTTTTTTTCTGTAAAGGATGTGTACACTTAATAGGGGCTGAGAAATTATTAATTTATTAGCTAGAACACCAGATAAGCACAAATATCACCATGCTGCTCATGCTTGTTTGTTTTTTTGTTTATGTACATATCAGTGTGTGTCCAGCTTTGTTCTAAATTATTTAAAATAGTGTTATAACACATACAAGCCAAATATAAAATTGATTGGTTATTGAGATGGATGGATAGATGGATGGATAGCTGGTTGGTTGATTGTTTGTTTGGTTGTACAAATGGATGTTTGGTTGGTTGATTGGTTGAAATTGAGGGATGGATGAATGGCTGGTTGGTTGCTTGTTTGGATGTTTGGATGGATATTTGGTTGTTTGTTTGGTTGGTTGTACAGATGGATGGTTGGTCGGTTGATTGTTTGGTTGATTTGGTTGTTCAGATGGATGGTTGTTTATTTGGTTGTACAGATCTATGGTTGGTTGGTTGATTGTTTGGTTGTTCAAATGGATGGTCGGTTGGAAGAATGGATGAATGGCTGGTTGGTTGCTTGTTTGAATGCTTTGTTAGTTGGTTGTTTAGATTGATGGTTGTTTGTTTGTTTGTTTGTTTGTTTGTACAGATGGATGGTTGGATGTTTGGTTGTTTGGGTGGATGGATGGATGGTCGGTTAATTGTTTGTTTTGGAACAGTAAATAAGTTATACATTTTTCTCTGGTTATTAAAAACAGTGAATAAAAACGGTTTACTCTGTTGCCTAGAATTTTTTACTGCTCTGTTTTTAATTTACAATGAAAAAAAGGACATTTCCCAGGAGCACTCAGAAACAGTCAGAGACAGTTGTTGAATTTATTAATCTGTTGGCCACACAAGAATAAAACAACAGTAACAGAATCTCAAATACCATTTTAACCCAAAGCACTAAGATGGCTAATGCTAATGCTCACTCTATGACAGGCTTTAATATTCAAACATCAGAAAATACAAAGAAATGCAAGTCTGTAAAAGGTCTTTACCATGAAGAAGTCAGAGCACTAACCTTTTAAACTCAATCACTCATTCTGTCACCTCCTAATTTCAGGATCAAGCCATGCCCCTACCTCCCAGTATTAATGTGACTGATTTGCATTCTTCCTCTTGGTCCTGTCAGATCGTAGCTGCAAAAAGTTCAGTGGAAGGCACAAAACTCTTTGAGGGGGCTTTGATTTTGTGCCATTAGCAGGAGACAAGACATAATTTGTCGTAATTGCCTGTAGATACCAAGGTTCCGTCAGAGAAGGTCCCTTAATGACGCTGTCATTTTAATAGCATCTGGGTGGGGATGTGGAACGTCCTAGCGACGTCCATTAGGAGGTCATGGGTCAGCTAAAGTCAGCTGTGTATTTCTCAGGCTCGGATAACGTTCGGGTTGAAACGAATGGCACGGAAGAAGCAGAGCATACACACTGATTGATGGTGGAAGGAATCGTGTTGAGATGTTAATCAGCATGTTAGTCAAATATGCAAAGAAGCGAGATGTGGAATAAATGCTACTCGAGCTCATTCAGCAGGCACTCAGTACAGCTAAAAGTGCTTCATGACCCGTTATCCAAAAGGGGCATTAAAAGCTAACCATATCTGGAATATGTGTATTTTTGTGTCTGCAGTGGCATAGGCAGGAACTGGCCGTGGGCGTCAGGAGGCAGCAGCATTTTAGCCGAGTATGGCACACTGCATTTGGAGTTCGTCCATCTGAGCAGGTTATCTGGGAAACCTGTGTATGCAGAGAAGGTGAGTCAGAGCCCGGGATTTAACCCCGGCCTTAACCACAAGCTTTATATGCACACAGAGGAGCCCTTTTATCAAATCCACCCACTTTCTAGGTCACGTTGTAGGTGTATAGTTATTGACAGTAGTCCATCTGTTGCTATGCACAATTTGTCTGCATCCATTATTAGAAGGAGTTCAAGTGAGTCAGCTCCAGCACTGTGCAGTTTTTAAATTTTTCATCAAAACTTAATAAAACACTTGCAACGTGCAATTGTAAGAAAATGGTAAACAGCAGGATGAGGATGGTACCATGAATTCCAACATGAAGTGGCCTTACTGGAGCCAGTAATTATTTTCCTTTTTTTTTTTTTTTTTTTTGAGAAGGGTCCTCAGTATGGATAAGTTCTCAAATCTGATTCATCAGAATTAAAAAAAAAAATAATAACAGCATTACTCAGAGTTTTAATCTAATAATTCATTCATGATAATATATTTCAGTTTCTCTTGTAAGAACTTGTAGTGTACACAGAAAATTATTTTATATAGACACTTGAATTAAGTTTAATAATGTCAAAAAATGTGTTGTTTCAAGATCTGATATAATACCTGGCAAAAAAAAATTGCACACTAATATTTTGATGTGGGGATTTATCCCTGATCACAGCTTGTTATCTCCATGATATTGTTGCTCCAGTTGTTCCGGTCGAGGCTCATCAGCATCACTGTGACTGTGGTAATAAAATGAAGCAGCTGATGATCTGAATGTACTCAATGTGCAGGTTATCACATCAATCCACTTTTTCTTCCCCTGATGGCTCAGATATAAAATGGGGACTCGATTAATGAAAGACTGGTTCAGGGAGCACAAGGAAACATTTTCACATAAGTATTGGCCCACCAGAGTCCTGAAAGTGTAGTGGATGTGCTGGAGAAGACTTTATGGAGGGGTTCAGTTTTCACCTCATCAATTCAGGACAGTGGGGAATGAATGAATTGGAATGGAATGTACTTCCATTCGGTGTCAAGTTGCTTAAGTTGTGTGTGTGTGTGTGTGTGTGTGTGTGTGTGTGTGTGTGTGTGTGTGTGTGTGTGTGTGTGTGTGTGTGTGTGTTTGTGTGTGTGTGTGCGTGTGTGTGTGTGTCTGTGCGTGTGAGAGAGAGAGAGTGCGATTTTTTTGTTCTTGTTGTTTTTGTTTATTTGGTCAGGAAGTATATAAATACCAATTTGAGACCTTTATCTTTCATTTTGAATACCAGTGAAGCACTAAAATATGATTCCTAATCCAAAAAAGTGCTTCTCCACCTCCCACTGAAACACTGAGTCTGAGCGCACATGTTTGACTACCTGTTTGGGCTCCTCCTCCCATTTCTGGGTTCCTCTGTGTCCACCTTCCTCTGATTGGCCACCATTCGACAACTGAAAGCACCATGCTCAGTTCATTGGGAGGCCGACCTGGATGGTCAAAGATACCGTTTTATATGGGGGGAGTGGGTGTCAGGGGGGGGGGGGTGTTAATAAACAAAGGCTTTAGCATGGCATGGAGGAAAAAAACTTGTCTCACTTTTAGCCCAGACGAAAAAACATGCACAATCCTTATTATTTGACATGCAAGGCCATTCAAAACAGTAACAACATTTATAGGTCAAAGGGAAAAAAAATAAATCGTAAAAGGTTTCCTTTAAAAGGAAAATAAAAAAGTACTTTTCCGATTGTATAAGTGGATCATTTATGGAAGGAGTCTCCAATTTTAGTCTTGTAACACTCACAGTGCTTATGTCTAGTGGTATAGGGTGCTGGATCGCTGACTTTGGTTGAGGGTTCAAGTCCCACTCTCCACAAGGTTGTTACTGCCCCCCCCCGGTGCAGCTAACTGGGTTATCAAAGGCCGGCCATGTCTTTCACTGTCTATGGTGTGAGGCATGTAAAAGAACCATTGGTTACTTTCATAAAGAGTAGGCTGCAAAGCCAACAATGTGTTTCTGTCTTTTGCTAGAACGGTTGTGTCAGGAAGGGCGTCCCACGTAAAAACCTATGCCAAATCAACCGTGCGAATCATTTGCTGTGGCAACCCCTGATAAAGGGAAAAAGCCAAAAGGAAACTCACCCAGGAGGGAGGACTTTTTTTTTTGCCTGTATTGGCCATCCAGAATTCATGTGGATTTTATTTCCCCCATACATCATGCTATATTATGCATGTGATTTTGTAAACACAGTAGAATTAAATAAATATCTTATATTTGAAATCAACACACTGAATATCAAAGTTTATTCTTTTAATATTGTAATCAACAGAGTATCAAGGTTTCTTCAACATATCAACTTTTAATATTGGGGTCAACAACTAACAAATACCTTTGTCATGCTTCTTGCTGTTGCTGGCGATTTATAATTAACTTGTAATAGATCGAAAATGTCAGCAAATGTTTTGTTCAATTTGAAACTGATTAAATTATTTATTATTTTCACATTGGGACCTGTAATAGTGACAGAGATGTTTTTTTTTGCCTCATCATTGTCCCCTTCCACCATGCTTTCTGCCTTTGTTGTGAAGACAGTACTGGCCAATGAGAATCGCTGTTTCACCAAACTGGTGAAACTGACGAATCACAAGGCGCAGTTGAAACTGATTTTGCTTTGGTTACTTTTTAGTATGGTGTATGATAGGGAACACAAATGTTTTTTCAACACAACCGGCCGGTATATTTTTATTTTTGCGTCTGTGAATGCTCAGGTGGAGTCGCCAACAAAGATATTTTTAAGGCTGACCTTGTGAATAATTTTGTACATATTCCATAGTGATGTCATGATCTGATTGCTTTTTGTTATAAAGCAATTAATGAACAAGGCCAAAGATGATAAGGAATTATTCCGATTTCAATGGGGTGTTGTGGTGCTGTGCAATTTCAATGAAACTAGAAAAATGGGGGTGTATTAAAACTTTTGATTGATGGTATATGTAAATGTTACTATAGCTAAGATAGCTTATGTTTGTAGTTATGTGGTTATCTCTTCAAAAGTGTTCAAAAATGATTCAAAAATTTAAATAGCAGTCTTCGGCAGTCCTGGATTAAAGGTTTTTTCTTCAGAACACTCCAGCATCCTTGTCATTCTGGCCTGATCGTTTTTTTTTTTTTTTTTTTTTTTTTTTTTTTACGGTAAGATGAACTATAAGCTGTGCTGTCATATAAACGGTAATAAAAAGAGCTTCGAAATGACCGCTCACAGTTACACAGGTCCAGCTGGTCAGAAAGAAACTCCGGTGTCCAGCACAGCAACCCATTAAACCGGCATGTGCTTATTTTCCCAGTTGTTATTTCTGAATAGTGGTCTCATACTCAGCCTCTGCTTCAGTGGGAGGCTGATAGATGATTCTATTACACACCCTGAATGAGGCTCTACTTAACTCTGAAAGTGACCTGCACTTTATAGATTGATGAGTGCAATCTACACGAAAAGGCATGTGTGGCATCTCGAGCACGTTTTCCCTCATCAAAGGTGGTCCACCAAAGCATAGCATCGATAAAACGCCTGATTCTCTTCACCACACATGGTTTAGTGCTTTTGTACCAGAAAGGGCATCGCGGCTCACGTGGTGGACAAATTACCCATGATGCCACATTTTGTCTGTACTGCCAAGTGAGCAGTTAATTTGGTAGCCAGTATATCAATTATTGAAGGGATTGCACTGTTTATTTGATCAAACTGATGGATAAACTGGTCAACACCCTCATTCATTCATTTTTTTTGAACCACTGAATCAAAATTAGGGTCACCCATCTCAGCCGACTCTAGGTGAGGGTAGAGTACACCCTGGATGGCTCACCAGGCCATCGCAGTACAGAAACATGCTGACAGCTTTGCAGCTCCTCTTGATGAAAGTCAGCAGTGAGACACATGGCCGGCCTGTGATAACCCAGTTAGCTGCACTGGGGGACAATGACAACCTGTTGAGAATGGGGCTTGAACCCCCAACCTTGGCAGCAGTGATCCAGCACCTTCACCACCAGGCCACTACTCTCTACTGTACATCCTATAGTAGTTAATCCAGTGAAAGACATTAATGTTAGTGGGAGGTTAGTGCAGCTCATTATGCATGATATACATGCATGTAGAAATAAGTAAATGAAAAAATTAACCATTTTCACCCTTTCCTATTACATTTATAAATGCATAAATAGACCAAATATCCAGTTTATGGATGAGAATGATGAAATTACCTTTTTTTATATAAAAAATGTATTTATTGATCTGTGTTCTACAATCTTCTACAGTATGTGTGCTAGTTTGTATTAGCCACTAAAAAGGCTGCTGTTTCAGTCTTGCTAGGGTGTGAAATCACTTGAATAGGACATGAATCCCTCAGTTCATATAAGCCACGATAGTGGTAAAAATAACAGGATACAGATATTAAATTAACAAATCAGAGCTAAACAACGGAACTTCTGAATAAAATAAAACTCGGCACAGATCCAGATATGTGCTTCAGTCACATCCAGTGTGATCTTGCATATGAAACAAAAGAAAACCCCACCATGTAAGCAGATTAGTTCTGTATTACAGGGGGAAACACGGGGAGATCACGTGACTCTTCATTACTTTTCAAATTAAAGGGGCGCCCTGTGTGTGGAGTGATTGATCATTTTATATTTTGTACATGAAAAAAGATTCATAAAATATTGTGTTTTGATACAAAAGGCATAAATACTGCACACAAACTTTTATTAAGTTTTGGCTTAATTTCCTTTTAAATGCAGCCATGGGGGGGTTGGGGGGGCACAAGACAGTGTTCATCCTCACATGGGTCCCAAGCCCGGATAAATGCAGAGGGTTGTGACGGGAAGGGTAACCGGATCGGTCGAGGCCCTGGTCAACAACAACCGCCATCAGTGCTGTTATCCAACAGGGTGCTGGTGGAAATTGGACTACTGTTGGTCGAAGGAGAGGCGGGAGGCGTGTCCGTAGGTGGAGAGAGAAGAGGAAAGGCATGAGTCCAGGACTTAGAGTGGGGACTTTGAATGTTCAGGAGACCAGGTGGAAAGGTAGCAAGGCTAGAAACTTAGGAGCAGGGTTTAAGCTTTTTTATCATGGTGTGGATGGGAAGAGAAATGGAGTAGGGAGTCATCTAGAAGGAGGGGTTTGTCAGGAATGTTGTAGAAGTGAAAAGAGTCAGACAGAGTGATCGGTCTCAAGTTAGAAATTGAGGATGTGATGTTCAGTGTTGTTAGTGCTTATGCCCCACAGGCAGGATGTGAGCTAGAAGAAAAGGAGAAATTCTGGAGTGAGTTAGATGAAGTGATGCAGAGTACCCTCAGAGGTGAAAGAGTGGTCATTTGGTGCAGACTTCAATGGACATGTTGGTGCAGGCAACAGAGGGGACGAGGAAGTGATGGGCAGGTTTGGTATCCAGGACAGGAATGCAGAAGGACAGATGTTGATAGATTTTGCAAAAAGGATGGAAATGGCTGTGGTGAATACTTTCTTCCAGAAGAGACAGGAGCATAGGGTGACTTATAAAAGTGGAGGTTGGAGCACACTGGTAGACTACATCTTGTGTCGGCGATGTAATTTGAAGGAAGTCAGTGACAGCAAAGTAGTAGTGGGTGAGTGTTGCCAAACAGCATAGGATGGTGGTGTGCAGGAGGATGCTGATGGTGAGAAAGGTGAAGGCAAAGGTAGAGCAGAAGACAAAGTAGTGGAAGCTGAAAAAGGAAGAGTGTCGTGTTGTCTTCAAGGAGGAGTTGAAACAGGCTTTGGGTGGCCAGGAAGTGCTTCCAGATGACTGGAAAACTACAGTTAATGTGATCAGGGAGACAGGTAGGAGAGTACTTGGTGTGTGATCTGGAAGGAAAGTATATAAGGAGACTTGGTGGTGGAATGAGGAAGTGCAGGAGTGTGTACAACGGAAGAGGTTAGCTAAGAAGAAGTGGGACACAGAGAGGACCGAGACAGGAGTACAGGGAGACACAGCGTAAGGCGAAGGTAGCGGTGTCAAAGGCCAAACATAGGGCGCATGATAACTTGTATGATATGTTGGACAGTCAGGAGGGAGAAAATGATTTATACAGATTGGCACAGCAGAGAAATATAGATGGGAAGGACGTTCAGCAAGTTAGAGTGATTAAGGACAGAGTGGGAAATGTATTGACTGATGACAGAAGTGTGCTGAGAAAGTGGAAAGGGTACTTTGAAGATCTGATGAATGAGAGAAAAAGGAGTAGAAGAGGTGACTGTTGAGGACCAGGAAGTAGCAAAGATTAGTAAGGGTGAAGTGAGGAGGGCATTGAAGAGGTTGAAGAGTGGAAAGGCAGTTGGTCCTGATGACATAATGGTGGAGGTATGGAAAGGTCTAGGTGAGGTAGCAGTAGATTTTCTGACAAGACCATTCAACAATGTCTTAGAAAGTGAGCAGATGCCAGAGGAATGGAGGAGAAGTGTGCTTGTGCCTATTTTTAAGAACAAGGGAGACTTGCAGAATTGTGGCAATTATGGAGGGATAAAGTTGAGGAGCCATACGATGAAGTTATGAGAAAGAATAGTGTAAGCTAGACTAAGTGCAGAGGTCAGCAATGGTGAATAACAGTTTGGTTTCATGCCAAGAAATAGCACCACAGATGCAGTGATTGCTTTGAGGGTGTTAATAGAGAAGGTCAGAAGGAGCTGCATTGTGCCTTTGTGGATCTGAAGAAAGCATATGATAGGGTGTTGAAAGAGGAACTGTGGTATTGCATGAGGAAGTCTGGAGTGGCAGAGAAGTATGATAGAGTGGTGCAGGACATGTATGAGAGATGTAAGACAGCGGTGAGGTGTGCTGTCGGTGTGACAGAAGAGTTCAAGATGGAGGTGGGACTGCATCAAGGGTCAGCTCTCAGCCCCTTCTTGTTTGCTGTGGTGATGAACAGGCTGACAGAAGGTGAGACAAGATTCCCCATGGACTATGATGTTTGCAGATGACATTGTGATCTGCAGTGAGAGCAGAGAACAAGTGCAGGAAAACCTAGAGAAGTGGAGGGATGCTCTGGAAAGGAGAGGAATGAAGGTTAGCCTCAGTAAGACAGAATACATGTGTGTGAACGACAAGGACCCAAGAGGTACGGTGAGGTTAAAGGGAGCAGAGATAAAGAAGGTGGAGGATTTTAAATACCTAGGCTCAACAATCCAGAGCAATGGAGAGTGTGGAAAAGAGGTCAAGAAGCGTGTACAGACAGGTTGGAATGGTTGGAGAAAAGTGTCCGGTGTGATGTGTGATAGGAAGGTATCGGCAAGAACGAAAGGGAAAGTGTACAAGACGGTGTTGAGGCCAGCGATGTTGTATGGTTTAGGAACTGGCACTGGGGAAAAGACAGGAGGCAGAGCTGGAGGTAGCAGAAATGAAAATGTTGAGGTTCTCTTTGGCAGTCACGAGGATGGATAGGATCAGGAATGAGTACATCAGAGGGACAGCACATGTTAGAGGTTTTGGAGACAGTCAGAGGGGCTAGATTGAGATGGTTTGGACATGTACAGAGGAGGGATAGTGAGTATATTGGTAGTAGGATGCTGAGGTTGCACTTACCAGGCAGAAGGCCTAGAGGAAGATCAAAGAGAAGATTTATGGATGTGGTGAAGGAGGACAGTTGGAGTAAGAGTAGAAGATCCAGAGGATTGGGTTAGATGGAGGCAGATGATTCGCTGTGGTGACCCCTGAAGGGAACAGCCGAAAGGAAAAGAAGAAGTCTTAATTTCCTTTTCAGTGATTTTTCGTCCTCTGTTCACGTCCACTCATATTTATACTAACTGTAAATTCACTTGTAGCCAGATATTTCCAGTTAAACCAAATTTACATGTATAAGTGATTGTAGCCTCACTGCAAGAAGGTCCTGACTTCGAGTCTCAGCCTCGGGTGTATATTTTTATGGCAGGGTTTTCACTGGTTTTGTTGTATTACATTATTGTCACATCTGGCGGATGACGGGCTCCATGATCCTTGAATTGCATTCAGAATTTTTAATACTGACGGAAGGAGGGTTTTTACACCCCGAACAGTGGAAGTGCAATAGAAAAGTGAGTGATGTAAACGGTAATTTGAACTTGTGAACACGGAATTTTTTTTAGAATTCTTAGTATCCTTGGTGTTCCATATATTTTGTCATTTTAATTTTATTCACATTTTGTTCATGATAATAACTCACTATTTCAATAACTCAATTCGAGGGGGGAAAAGCAAATAAAACATGACTTCTTTACGATGGGAGGTTGAATACCCCGCCCCCGCCAACATCTAGAAACATTGCAAATCAGGTGCAAATTGTTGCGCGACCTTCCCGCGAATTTTGTGAGATGAAAGTTTTTATAAAATGTTACGTATATAGAATAAAATATTCATGAAGTCGTAAAACATTTTTACAAATTTCTAAAAAAACATAACACAGAAACATTAATTGGCGACAATCGCTTTTTTCTCTCACCTTTCGTGTGATCACCTCCTGAAAAACACTAATGAAGCCGCCGATCTCATGGTTTAATGACATTAAATAATAATTTTTTTCATTGGAACAACAGAAGATGTGGAGGATCAGTTTTCTCCATTTAGGATCACCGATGAATATTCATTGATCCACATCGTCTGTCTTATAAATATTAATATCGAGCAGTTGACTCGTGTAGACCTGGAGAGTGAAGGAAGCTGATGAAGACTATTGGACCATCATCCACCTTGATTTTCTTATCATTTATTTATTTATTTATTTTTTAATAAATAATTGAGTGTGATAGAAAAATCACAGAATGAAGTGCTCTGAGCACTTTATTACTCTTAATACTGTATTACAGCCTTCATTATGTGCTTGACCTGGATCTCACAGCGTTGCTTGAACAGCAGATTTACATCAAGCAGCATCTGAAGGCAATAAATCATTAGACGAGGTTTCACTGATGGATTGGTGCGCGAGGAATCCGACCACTCAGTAATCTGTGGGCTTCTGTTCCCGATGCAGGTCATGAACATCCGCAAGGTTTTGAATCGTCTGGACAAGCCTCAAGGACTCTACCCCAATTACCTGAATCCCAATAGTGGACAGTGGGGACAACGTAAGTCTGGCTTGCTATTAATCTCTCTCTCTCTACCTCTCTCGCTCTTTCTCTCTCTCTCTCGCTCTTTCTCTCCCCTGCCCCTCTCTCTGCCTCCCCCTCTCTCCCCACTTCTTTCGTTCTATCTCTCACTCTCCCTCACTTTCTCTTCCCCACTTCTTTTCTTCTCTCTCCCTCTCTCTTCCTCCTCTTCCTTCCCCCACTTCTTTCCTTCTCACTATCTCTTTCTCTCACTCTCTCTCTCACTCTCTCTCACTCCCTCTCCCCACCTTCTCCCCTCTCCCTCTCCCTGTTTTCCCCGCTTCTTTACTTTTCTCTCTCTCTCTCTCTCTCTCTCTCTCTCTCTCCCCTTCTTTCCTTGTCTCCCTATCTCTCACTCTCCATCTCACCCCCTCTCTCCTCCTGCTTCTTTCCTTCTCTCTCTCTCTCTCTCTCTCTCTCTCTCTCTCTCTCTCTCTCTCTCCTGCCTCTCTCTATCTCTGACTGCCTGTCCATCTCTTTCCTGTCGGTGCCTATTTATATGTGTCTAACTCTTCTCTTCTCATGATGTCCCAGCATCATAAGAGTCATATGGTACCCATTCTATCTATTTATTGTGATAATATCAGCTAATTATAATATGAGGCAGTGGTGGTCTAGTGGTATTGGGCGCTGGATCACTGATCCAAAGGTTGGGGGTTCGAGTCCCACTCTTCACAAGGTTGTCACTGCCCCCCCCCAGTGCGGCTAACTGGGTTATCAAAGGCGGGCCATGTCTCTCACTGTCTATGGTGAGAGGCATGTAAAAGAACCATTGCTGACTTTCGTAAAGAGTAGCTGCAAGGTCGTCAGCATGTTTCTATCCCTTGCTAAAAAGGGTTGTGACAGGAAGGGCATCCGATGTAAAAACCTCTGCCAAATCAAACGTGCGAATCAGATGATTCACTGTGGCGACTCCCGAGTAAAAGGGAAAAAGCCGAAAGGAAGACAGACAGACATCAGATAATTATAATATACGCTTTGGGGCCAGTGGTGTGGTGGTTAGGGTGCTGGTCTCATGACGGAGAGGTTGTAGGTTTGAATCCTCGTCAAACCCTCACGAGGCTGAGATCCCTGAGAAAGTTCTTTATCAAAAGTGTGCCTCTGTCCACCCAGCAGTATAAATGGGTTTCTTTCTTTCTTTCTTTCTTTCTTTCAGCTTTTTCCCTTTGCTCGGGAGTCGCCACAGCGAATCATTTGATTCGCACATTTGATTTGGCATAGGTTTTTACATTGGATGCCATTCTTGTCACAACCCTTTTAGCAAGGGACAGAAACACGCTGACGGCTTTGCGGCAGTATAAATGGGTACCAGTAAAAATACTGAGGGGGGAATCTGATATGGGACTCGAGTCCCGTTCAGGAGCAGTTGATCTCTTAGTCACTTCATGCTACAGACACCAGGGATAAGCTCCACCTGTGATGAACCACAAGGTTCGGATGTACAAAGCCCAACAGATTTACCTTCATAATAATATTTCATCAGTGAACTAGCTGGACACTGCAGGGTGTAGCTGTTCACTTCTCACGGTTTCACTCAGAAACATTTGAAAGTGGGAAACATGCCAGAGGGTTACCCAGGAAACCAGAATAAGCATAAGTTATTAGATGAAGTTTTGCAGGTAGGACACTGAGGTTTTGACTTACACTCCGGGAACATTAATATGATTGGACTGCTTTTCTTATGAGTTTGTAAAGATAGTGTTGCAAGGCTAACACCATGCTCCTGAGCCATAAAACAACCATCACACGTGTGCAAGCACGGCTTTATTACTGTACTTTCATGGCTAATTGCTCACCGATGTAAACAGCTAATTAGAGCCGCAGTTCTAGCGCTCCTTGGCTCGCTCGTTAATCCAGTCATATTTCCGACGCACTTAAGTGCCTCTACGCCGTGCTGCAGTAATTTGCAAGTTAGTGTTTGGCATGTTAGCTGTGAACACACAGAGGCTCCGAGGGATCGGCGAGGGTTTTCTGTCTGACTGAAACACCGTTTCTTCTCCGTGCCGGCAGAAGAAAATGAAAATAGTTTGTCATGTCTCGCCGTAGGGGGAGAGAGAGAGAGAAAGAGAGAGAGAGAGAGAGAGGCTGATGGACCTGCTTTAGAAACATCCTGCTTTCTTTTCTCTTTGGCTGCGTACTTCCTGTCCTGAGGGGGTATAGGGCACTAAACTTGGTGCACTAACAAAATGAGAGCTGTGCCGTATCGGAATGGTTTTGGGGGGGGGTCTTTTCTTCCTCAAATCTTTCATCTTTTATTTTCTTTCTCCTTTCTTGCTTCCCTTCTTCTCCTGTGCTTTTTTCCCTGACTTTATCCTGTATTCATTCTTTCTGTCCTTGATTATTCTTTCCATTCCCTGCTCGACTACATCCTCTTCTCTTCAGTCCTTGATTTATTGTTTCCTTTCTCATGATTATTGTCTTGCTACCTTCGCTTGTTTCATTTCTGCCCCTCCCTAATTAACAGATTTCCTTCCTTTGGTTCTGGTTTCTTTCTTCTTTCTTTTTCTTCTAAGCCTTATTGTCATGCACTTTTCACTCAATGCTGTTTTTTCCCCACCTTTTTTGGCCTTCTTCAACCTTTTATTAAGGTATTTCTCCTTTCAGTTTTTCATTTTTTTTTTCAGTTTTCCTTTTTCATTTTATTGTTTTCCTTCATTTGTTTTTCCCTTTTCTGTGCTTTCTGCATTTCTATATCCTTTCATAACATTTTCACTGTTTCCATTCATGATCCTTTATTTCCTTTTTCTCCTGTGTGCATTTTTGCTACATCAATTTATGTCTCTCTCTCTCTCTCTGCCTGTGTGTATTGTTCTATGTGCCTGTATTTTGCTTAGTAATAGTCAGGGGACTTCCAGCACTGTGTGTGTGTGTGTGTGTGTGTGTGTGTGTGTGGGTGGGGGAGGGGGGGGGGCACAGACACACATGCAAATGAAAAATGAATTCCAGAATTATCAGTGTGTCTTTTTGGCTAATTGTGTGTATGTGCAAACAGTGGCATGGCTGAACACATACACAAACATACACAAACATACACAGACATATACACACACACACACACACACACACACACACAGACATATATACAAACACACACAGACTTGAGGTAGTGAGCTTACCGTTCTGAATGCAGAAAGGTGTCTCTCTGTGTATGTATGTGTGTGCATGAGTGCCACTGCTTGAACACGTGCGCAGTGAATTGAATTGCATGTTTTTGTTTGTTTGAGTGTGTGAGTGAGTGGTATAAACATATGCTCTTATTCAGTAGTGAGATCTCACCTTATTTCATCTCTCCAAATTAATGATGACATCATAATGTCTGTCTTTAAGTGCGGCTGGGCAGGTGCGCACAACTGTTTTTATGACCCTGTGTACTGTTATCTTCCAGATCATGTATCTGTGGGTGGTCTAGGTGACAGTTTCTATGAGTACTTGCTCAAAGCCTGGATCATGTCTGACAAACAAGACGAGGAAGCCAAGAAGCTCTACTATGATGCTCTAAAGGTGAAAACCACTAAACTGTGTGTGTGTGTGTGTGGGATGGGGGGTGTTCTGTACAGCATGCATGTCTTAACAGTTTTTCCAGAACACTGAATAGGGGGCATTTACCATCATCAACAGGGTGTGTCTTAATCCACATGCTTTCGTCCCAGAAACCTCTTTGTGCACTTTACTGTCATGATCGGATTTGGACACAAATAATTTAGTTCACTAGATCAAACTTAGCTGCCTCGGATAAGCAGGTTCATGGCTGTAACTCACAACACTGCGGATACATTAGAGGCTTTGTGTGCTACAGGCTTCTAACGGTTAAAAAACACACACACATGCATGCACAAACACAGTAAGGTCAATACAAAGAGCAAATATAAGCGACGACTGAAACTGAGTCGAGACTTAATGATGTGGTCAGCAAAGAGTCTGTTGTCCTTTAAAATACCCCAACAGGGCTTTGTGAAAATAGTTCACCACTCAAGTGGCGGTGAGATGAGGACACACCAGACTGAGTTTGATTTTAGACAAGCCAATCAAATTCCGAATCCAAAATGGTAAGTTGCCGCGCCAGAGGGTGTTGAGCAGCGGATTAAAGCCGCTACAGCGTGAGCAACGACAGGAACAGACACGTTGTACAGATACTCCTGAAGATTATCAGTAACTTTACATGGGGATGTTGTTTAACTCTTCCAGTCCTGGTTCTAGTACAAAATCCTTTGGTATCACTGCTGAATATTTTGTTGAAATTTTTTTTTTTAACAACAACCAAAAGGATATAAATATTTGCATTCACAGCAAGTCCAACAAAATTCGTTCATCCCGTTCATCGCTCATCTTCCATTTCAGCCGACTCTGGGTGAGGGCAGGGGACACATTGGTCAGCTTCAGGTCATCACAGGGCGAACACACACATACATATAGACATCTATTCACATTCCCAGGGGTGATTTGTAACTGCGAATTAGCGTACTGTGCATGTTTTTCTACTGTGGGAGGAAGCCGGAGTACCTGGAGGAAACCCACACAGGCACAGGGAGAACATGCAGAGGGAGAACCTGGGCCTTCTTACTGTAAGACAGACGTGCTAACCACTGCGCCGTTGTGCCGCCCCAAACTTCATCCGTTTCAAAATCTGTTATAACAATCATCATGAGCAATAAGGAGCAACCCATCCCTAAACTATTTCCTGATACCACGCTAATCATCATCATTGTTCTGAATTTCTTGCAGTGTTAACAAACAATGCATCTCACAGGATACTAAAACTAGGATAGTACATTTACGTTAACAGCATTCAGCAGACATTCTTATCCAGAGAGAATTACAATGATATTTTTTTATATGAATGAGCAGTTGAGGGTTCAGAGTCTTGCTCAAGGGCCCAGCAGTGGTGCTAGTGGGGATTAAACCGCTGCTCTTCAGATAAGTAATGCATCACATTAACCACTAAGCCACCACTACCCTATAGGTCATTGTTGTGCTGACCCTCCACTGACTAGAGTAGTATCAACATTCATTACAAGTAGGAAGCACTGGAGTTACAAGTCATTTCAATTAGGAAGCACTGAGGTTACAAGTCATTACAAGTAGGAAGCACCGGGGTTACAGGTCATTACAAGTAGGAAGCACTGGGGTTACAAGTCAATACAAGTAGGAAGCACTGGGGTTACAAGTAGGAACCACTGGGGTTACAAATCATTACAATTATGAATCACTGGGCTTACAACTCATTACAAGTAGGAAGCACTGGGCTTACAACTCATTACAAGTAGGAAGCACTGGGGTTACAACTCATTACAAGTAGGAAACACTGGAGTTACAACTCCTTACAAGTAGGAAACACTGGGGTTACAAGTCATTTCAAGTAGGAAGCATTGGCCCAATGGTTAGAGAGTGAAAGGTTGCTGGTTCGGTTCCTGTTCCAATGGTAAAATGTATGCTGGTGGTGGGGAGTGAGCAGTACCTCCTTTCTCCACTATCACAACTGAGGTGCCCTTGAGCAAGGTACCAACCTCTGACTGCTCTTCTGGCAGCCACGTTGTGTCTGCCCCAAGTGCATGTGTGCTCACTGGTCATGCGTCTGTCTGCTCACTTTGGATGCACAGCCAAATTTCCCTCACAGGATTCATATATTACATCCTAATCCAAATAAGTAAATTCTCAGAATACTTTATTGACTGTGACTCTCAAAAAATGGATTACCCATCACACATTTGAATTACCAGCGGTGGCACGGCCACCTTTTGCCGGGATCCAGGAGAACACAGAGCGTGGGTTTTGCTCAGCATGATGTTTGTCACGCATCGGTGTTGGTGTGTAAAAGGCTGATAGAAGTAGGTGAGGGGAAATCAGCTGCATACTGACACATGACATTCATTGGCTCAACACTTTTATGAATAAATAATGGTGTCATAATTTCTATCCTCTCGACCCTTGCGTTCCAGTTCTTCTGGCTCATCCTCACATCACCTGTCCTTCACTTGGCCATTTCAGCTTTTCTAAAAGGCTCTTCATCACCCACTGAGACATTTTAGTTTTTACTCTTCATCATATTTCATTTACTCTCCTAGAAACGAGGCCTTTGCTCCTCTATTTATAGCAATGGCTTTACCTGAACCTTGATGGGGGGGGGGTCTCATCATACAGAATTGAGGACATTTAGAGCCGACATGTCTTAAAGGAACAGTTCATTGTTTTAATGTCTGCTTTGTTAATTAATTATCAGTGAATATCTACTAAGCCTGAGACATGTAGTTGTTTTAGTATATATATAATGTGGAAGCATGAGAAAATCAAACTTAAAAGCTACAACCTAATGGTTTCCTTTTATTTTAAGATGCGGAGTGGATAATTAACAATTGCTTTCCAACGGTGAGATGAACATCACTGAATCGTCCCGGAGAAGGACTGATACACATGAAGCAAATAACAGTCTTCGTATATGAGCCATTTTCAGAAAAATGGTCACAGCAACGGTGAGGAAATTTTCTCGAGAAAGACAGCTTTTTATGCATTAAGTTGAAAACAATAAAACCTTATATGGAATGCACATAGATTGACAGATAATATTGTTTTTTTTGTATTTGACTGACCAAAAACTCTCACACTAAAAGCGCATGGAGATGACACGCCTTCACTGTGGTCACGACTATCATTGCTAGCAGTTAGGACATTTTGCACTTTTGTAGAAAACATTTCCTATAGAAAGGGTTATAGTAATTATGCCTGGTGCTTAGTAATGGAAATGGATAATGAAATTTATATGATATCTTTAGTTACTGTTTTCTACTTAATGCATAAAAGGCTGTCTTTCTTCAGAAAACATCCTCACTGTTGCTATGTACATTTTTCTGAAAATGGTGCATATATACTACACAGGAATTGAAGAAAAACAAACTATTTATTTTTTTAACGGCGTGACAGTTGTGGAGACGCGTACAGCTGTCATTAACAAATAAACTCTTTGTATCATCTTCTTTCTTCTTCTTTTCCATTCAGCCTTTTCCTTTTTCAGGGGTCACCACAGCGAATCATCTGATTTGCACGTTTGATTTGGCATAAGTTTTTACGTCAGATACCCTTCCTGACACAACCCTTTAGCAAGGGGCAGAAACATGCTGATGGCTATGCAGCTCCTCTTTACGAAAGTCAGCAATGGCTCTTTTACATTAACCTCTTGCCATAGACAGTGACAGACATGGCCTGCCTTTGATAACCCGGTTATCTGCACTGGGGAAGACAGTGACAACCTTGTGTATAGTAGGACTCGAACCCCCAACCTTAGGATCAGCGATCTAGCACCCTTTACCACTCGGCCATCACTGCTCCACTGTATGTACTTAGTTTAGTGGGGCCAGTGGTGTAGTGGTCAAGGTGCTGCGCTCATGATCAGGAGGTTGTGTGTTCAAATCCCAGTTAGACCCCCACTGTGCTGAGACCCCTGGGCAAGGTCTTCACCCAGTGTTTCTCAAATAGTGGAGCGTGGTGTGATGCCAAAGGGGAGCACGTATGACCCTTAGAAACATGCTTATTGTGCGAGAATTAAGTGTAATTGCACCTCCACTCCACTAGTTGGCAGTGGCACTATACACGCTATAGTGTCGCGGTTATTCGCACGAGCAAACGATATAAATTGCAGTAAAAAATCTCTCAAGAAACAACACGGAAAAAATTCTAATAATTCTACAAAATTATTTTTTATTACAGATTAAAAACAATGTTAATGAAGTTTTTCTTTGTTGTAAGTGAACTATATTTCTTTCTTTTTTGTTTTTAATGATCATAAAGATACAATCTTATGCAGAGGTATACTAATAACAATTTTATAGACAAATAATACTATTTATAGTCACTTGAAGTGTGGTTGTGGGGGGTGAAGTTTTTGTTCCTGGTGCGGGGGGGCACAGAAAATAATTCAGAAGCATTTTCTTAACCAGAAGTGTGCCTGTGTCCACTCAGCAGTATAAATGGGTACCACTAAAAATGTACTGGGAAGGTAACCTGCGATGGACAAGCGAGTTGAACTCTTGGTCACTTCACGCCACAGAAACTGGGAATAAGCACCGGCCTGATGAGCCGCTCGGCTCAGGTGTAAAAAACCCAAGGCCATGTACCTTGTTTGTATATAATAATAGTGCCTTCCAATTTTAAGAGTCTTTAAAAAGTCTTAAAAAGTTTTAGTAGATACTTCACAGAAATTTCATAAAATCAAACCAAAACAAGTCATGTTTACAATGTTAATGCGTAACAATGATTACACCACTTGATCAGTCACGTGACTCACATGTGCTTCATGACAGCAACTTTTAAAGAAAGAATTTTGGTTAAACTACTCACGTGGCTTCTGTAGGACCTCACACATGTCCACATCATTCCTTTTTATCGTGTTTCCCAATTTAAGCCAACAAAGGAACAGCGTGTTTGGATTTGTGTCTCTAGTTATACACAAACATTACTTTAATATTAAAGTGTAAATACTGGTAACACAATTTGTAACGAAATAACAGTTAAGCTTTCTGTTATTTCTCCCAGGCTGAGAAATAAAGTGTTCGATAGCACGGACACGTAGACCGGTGGATCTGATGGGGAGACGGCGGGTTGTTTATGCAGTGGGATTCTTTGCCCTTGCTGCAGGAGGACATTTCAATCCGTGTGGGTGATTTAGGCAGAGTAGATTGAAATTTATCTTTCTGATGGAAAAACACTCCGCCGCCACACAGCTGTGACCGCAGAGTCTCTATCTTGCGTTCCGTGCTATTCTGATTCCGACCCGAACAGCCTTCTGAGTTCCGAAAGCCAAAGAACGGTAAAGTGACATCTGCCCACACGATATGACCGACTCCGCAGACTCAATCACACGAGGACGAGTCTGTCTCATCTCGTTGCATCTCGTCTCGTTCTGATTCAGTGGTTTTAATTCTGATTTCTTTCTGTCCACTTTTATTTAATTTTTACATCTCAGGCCATCGAGAAGGGTTTGATCCGGAAGTCAAGCGGCGGTCTCACCTACATCGCAGAATGGAAAGGAGGTCTCCTTGAGCATAAGATGGGTCACCTGACCTGCTTTGCTGGGGGAATGATAGCTCTTGGGGCGGACGGTGCTCCAGAGGACGAGGCGGGTCACCAGATGGAGCTGGCAGCCGAGATTGCACGCACGTGCCATGAGTCCTATGCCAGAACTAGTGAGTACAAAAGTTTGAAACTCACGTCTCAAACTCTCTTCTTTCTGTCTCTCTGTCTCATCTGTCTCTGAGCCTGTATTTCAGGATCCATAGGTGTGTCTGTGTCTACCCATGTATCTGTCTGTTTGTACACCTATTTTTACACTGATTACTGCTGTCTGTCTCAACAGTTACTGTAATTTGACTGATGGTATCAGGATAGCAGCATAGTTTGACCAGTGCCTTTGACCAGTTTGACCAGTCAGTCTAGAATATATATATATATATATATATATATATATATATATATATATATATATATATATATATATATATATAAGAAAAAAGGAAGTGGTGGTGTGGGTGGGGGGTCCAACCTCTGTGATCTCTTATTGGGAGTTGCCAAGTTCGGCATAAATTGCTGTGTCTGATAACAAATAAGTGTGTGTTATTAACTACTATTATTATTATTATTATTTTTATATTCAGTGTTACTGTCATGTTTGGTTGGTGTCGTTATAAATGTGAGCTGTGCGATGGAGTGAAACACCAACTGCTGCTCAGTGCAGTGTGACTGATGCAAGTAGACTGTGCTGTTGCGGTGCGCGCGCGTGTGTGTGTGTGTGTGTGTGTGTGTAAAGCCGCTTGGAGGAAACAGATCAATAGCTGGCTCTGTGTTTCAGCGCTGGGGGATAAGGAGATTCCCGCCGAGCTTTCTGTCTCTCGGCTCAGTTCTAATCCGGAAGGTCACTCCAAGTGCACACTGTGAGCAGAGTGTAGAATCGTGACGATCTACACCATCAACAGAGCGCAGGGTCCCAGTAATGCTAGATCATCCGCAGATTCACTGCCCTTAACCTGCCACACACACACACACACACACACACACACACACACACACATTTGATGTGACATACAGTAATGGCTCATAGAAGTGAAGAAAACGGAGTTTCAAATATACAAGTTGTCCAGACAGTCCGAAACTTTGAAGTGAAGCATTGCTGTTTAAAATAAGTTTCCTTCCTTATAATATTAATATATTATTCCTTCTTATCTGCTTATAATTACTCCTTCCTTAAATATAATACAGACGCTCCCCGACTTGCATTCATCGCTTTACGTTTTTTCGATTTTACTTTTTTTTTTAAGTCAAATTTTGAGTTTAGATGTGCATACGATGAGGCAATGACGTAATGACACTGCATTCATTGTTTACAAACGACAGACTGAACGTGCCCCTCCTTCTTCCCAGGTCAGTTTTTATATATATATATATATATATATATATATATATATATATATATATATATATATATATACACACACACTATATATATATATATATATATATATATATATATATATATATATATATATATATATATATACACACACACTATATATATATATATATATATATATATATATATATATATATATAGTGTGTGTGTGTGTGTGTGTGTGCAAGTTACCCTTGTGTTAAGACGTCGTCTCTGTGATCTTTGTGTTTACACTGTTTTGCGGACTAACTCTAAGCAAATATGGTTTGTCAGAAGTGTAAGCCTACTAGCATGGGTGCAAGTCTCACACACAGAGATGAATTAACTATCTGCTTGGATCAGCGCAATCTACCATGCATACTCAGTTAAGCAAAGAGGATTGTAAAATGAATGAAAACCTGAATCCAGAAAAGAAAGAGAACTCTCTGCTCTGTTGGTGATTCACATTAGTGCAGGCTGAGTACTAAACGAGTTCAACGGCGCCCTTGCTCACTTGAAAGCCGGAAGTCCGCATAACCCACGCTTTGTCTCAAGCACAGCAAGTACACTACTTTCGTTTTTTTACTGCCTCACATTAATGTGACTTGGCTCAGCTTCATGTAAAGTGACCATCTGTCGACCATCGGAACCACTTACAAGCAGAAAGATCGCATCATAGAGAATGTTAAAGGTTATATTTGATACTGTATTTGATATTTGATGAGTGAATTTGATTAAAATTTATGTATTTGAAATTATTCTGCTTGAATTTAATTTATTTGAAATTAATGTTGATATTAGATATACTTGATATTATTTTACAATTTTATGTTTATAATAATTGATTTAGGGGTGTTTTATGAGATACGGTAATGGTATTTATGGATATATAGTGCAGTATGAGTGTCATACGTCACTGTAACAACTTACGTTCACTTTGAACTTATGTTCAGCCGTCCGGAACCAATTAAAAACGTAAGTCGGGAAGCGTCTGTAATAACATTCTAGGGCCTGTAGTGCATATTTTTTGTAGAAATTATTTTTACAGTCTTTGGGTTAAAAAAATATATATATAGTGGTACTTGACTTATGAAATTAATCTGTTCCGAGGGTCAGCTTGTAAGTCAAAATGTTTGTTAGATTAAACAAAAATTCCCATAGGAAATAATAGTAAACCAATGAATCCATTCCAACCCCCTCCCAAACTCATATAATCTGCCACAAACATGTATAAGTGATCTAATATATTAAAGATAAATATGTAAAAACAAAAAATATTTCATAATAATAATACTGTATGCGACGTGATCAGTGCCCAGGGAGTCGGTGTAAGTCGGTGGGCGCTTATTAAAATGTTACCAGCGGAGTGGCGTGGTAAGTGCTTATGCCCATTCAAGGTGGAAAACATGAATAATAACAGAACAATAAAAGAGTTTTACTGGTATACGTGTTATTCATTTTGTGGTATCAACCAAACTACTTACATGAAAGCTGAAAATAAACAGAAAACAGAATACATTTTTAATAAAAGACCCCTTACTTTTTCCTCCCGGTGCTGTTCCTTTAAACATTTTCCTGGAAGTTAAATCGAGCCAGTCAACACACACACAAACATAAAGTTAGCACATGGTACGTTGAACCAGTCAATACAAACATAAACAAAAGCATGTCCAGGAATGTGCTTAAATTTATGAAGTTAGTGAGCAGGAGAATCGGGTGAAAAATACTCATCATCACTTTCTGATAGGTCCATATCTGGCTCATCACTCCATTCATTCAGAGCATCCCATAGTTTTGCTGTAGCAGTTTCTAACGGTTCATCGGTTGTTGGACATTTACCAAGAGAACACAGCAAAATATTTTCCTGTTTTTTAAAGCCCGGCAGAACAATCAAATGTGTTGTTTCTGATGAACATTATAGACATTCCCCAGTGGCAGGGGGTCTTGAAATCCTGTGTAACTGGGTTATCAAAGGCAGGCCATGTCTGTCACTGTCTATGGTGAGAGGCATGTAAAAGAACCATTGCTGACTTTCGTAAAGAGTAGGCTGCAAAGTCGTCAGCGTGTTTCTGTCCCTTGCTAAAAGGGTTGTGACAGGAAGGGCATAACCTCTGCAAAATCAAACGTGCAAAGCAGATGATTCACTGTGGCAACTCCCGAGTAAAAGGGGAAAAAGCCAAAAGGAAGACAGACTACAGTAGTTGGCAGTGGCGCGCTCACTGTGTTCCCTATGGTATAGGGAAAAATCACTAAGCAATCGATGTGAAGTGCAATAAACAATGAAATGGGTTTTTTTTTCCCCTGTAGGGGGCATCACAGAAAATAATTGAGAAGCACTGTACAAGGCATTCTCAGAGCGCAGAGGAATACACGCAGAAGAATACGAGGCTAATCAGCCCGGGAAAGCCATTTCAATATTTTGAATATTTAAAATCAATATTTTGCTCGTTAGATGGGGCAGATCTTTGGTGGGATTGAAGCCCATATCATGGAAAATTCATCATAAAAGACACTCATAAGTCAAGGTGCTGCTGTACTTCTATTATTTCTGCAAAATATCTTGGTTGAAAAAGTATGCGTTATGGACTCTTGTGTGTTTTCTGCTTAATTCGCTCATTTATTTGACTCCTACTGGGATCACAGAGAGGCTGGAGCTATTTTAGCTGACACAGGGTGAAGGCAGGGTACACCCTGAACAGCTATCACAGGGTCAATATGCATATAACCAATCATACTCATACCTAGAGTGCCTTTTCTGGACTATGGGTCAGAACTGGGGTACCCAGAGTAAACCCACACAAGCAGGAGGAGACCTACACACAGGAATGCCCTCCTCCGAGAATAGGACTTGAATCAAGGACCTTCTTGTTGGGAGGCCGGCATACTAACTACGCCACTATCAGATTATTATCAAGAACATAATTTATTATTTATTGATACAGTATTGTTGAAATAGAATTGAACAGCAGCTACACTACTTGATTGAGAAATCCTGTTTTGTTTGGTTGGAGTGAGTTTTTATTTATTTATTTTAATGTAATAGGAAACACATTTTTTATTATTTATTGTATAAAATGTGAAGGAAAGTAATTTGTTTGTTGATGTATAGTGCAGTTTTTTGTGAGTGGGTGTTTATTTATAGTCTCCAGTGTCTGCTGTTTGTCCCAGTCAGTCAGATGTAAAGCTGTTAGTGTGGATAGTGTGTGTGGCGGATTTCTTTTTTTAAATGAACTTCAACAAGAATGAAGAAGAGGGAGACTGGTGTGAAAACGGCTTTTTGTAGCTGCTATCGAACAAAGAATAAACGGACAGTCTTTTTCACGTTAAATGTCAGTCGAGACTGGACATATCAATGTTTAATAAATAAAAGCTGTAAATGAAATGATGAATAATGATGATTATGCTAAATATGCCATGGATGGCGCGTTGTTGTTGTGGTCTGCCTCGAAACAAGAAGGTTCTGGGTTTGATCCAGTGTTTAATTTGGATGAGTGGCGAGGTTGTGCTTGTGGGGGTTTCCTTCGGATAATCCGGTTTCCTTCCACAGTCCAAACACATACACATCAGGCTAATTGGCTGTTCCACATTTTCCCTAGGGGTGAATGTGAATGTGTGTGTGTGTGTGTGTGTGTGTGTGTGTGTGTGTGTGTGTATGTGTGTATGTGTGTGTTTGCGCTGGTACTGCAATGGACTGGGAAGTGTACCCCACCTTCCCAGCTTCCCCTAATTGAGCAAATGAATGGCATCATTGGAAAATCAATACATTTGATGTTTTAAGATCAACTCAACCCCTCACCATGCCACCCTGTTGTTGTTTATTTTATTATAACATTATTACATTTATAAACTCCTTTTAAACTACTTTAAGCTGCATATTGTTATTTTTATATAAATTATCCTGGAAAGTTTCTTTTCGGCTTTTTCCCGTTCTCGAGAGTCGCCACAGTGAATTATCTGATTCGCACATTTGATTTGGCGTGGGTTTTTACGTCGGATGCCCTTCCTGTCACAACCCTTTTAGCAAGGGACAGAAACACGCTGACGGCTTTGCAACCTACTCTTTATGAAAGTCAGCAATGGTTCTTTTACATGCCTCTCACCATGGACAGTGAGAGACATGGCCTGCCTTTGACAACCCAGTTAGCTACACTGGGGGTTATCCTGTATAATATTAGGGACATATCATTTCTATTTATTATTATTGACATATATATATATATATATATATATATATAAAAGTGTACATATATGAGTCCACGGGCATGAGAATAACTAATGTATGCACATACATGCATGTATCGATATTTAAAATACATAATGAACACCACCCCATCTAGAGGACGCCATGTTCATCGACATAGTACCTCCCCCAGCACTTTGTAATCATTCTTCTATAATCACCTGAAGAGAGAGGATGGTCTCACCACCCCTCAAAACAGATCTGTAGTGATAAATGGAGTTTCAATAGAAAGTCTTTGTCCTGTCCTTTTATTTTTGTTTATATATATATATATATATATATATATATATAAAAGTGTGTACATATATGAGTCCACGGGCATGAGAATAACTAAGGTATGCACATATATGCATGTATCGATATTTAAAATACATAATGAACACCACCCCATCTAGAGGACGCCATGTTCATCGACATAGTATCTCCCCCAGCACTTTGTAATCATTCTTCTATAATCACCTGAAGAGAGAGGATGGTCTCACCACCCCTCAAAACAGATCTGTAGTGATAAATGGAGTTTCAATAGAAAGTCTTTGCCCTGTCCTTTTATTTTTGTTTATATATATATAGTATTTGCTGGTGGTTGTGCATTAGTTTGTCAAAATCATATGCTCACTTCCCTGTCACTCACAGCGATCGGCAGCCAATCACGGGCATCCGTGAGCTCATTTGTATGAGGGGCGGGTGGCACTTTCCCTCCAAGTGTGCTGGACTGTTCCCAAAATACACATGCGCCACCATTTGAAAAGATGCAGGTGGCTAGTGTTGCATGTCACTGAGGGGGAGTGTGCATGCTTTTGCCCCTACCTGGTCGGTGGTGATAGGGAAAGTAATACTTGATGGTTGGGAATTGGGTATGACCAAATTAGAAACAAAAATGGGGAAAATAATTAAAAATAAATAAACAAATGCAGTTACTGGCTAAATATTTTAGCTGCAAATAATCTAATCAAGTAATTTTGGCACAATTGAATTTTTGCTTTATTTATTTGTTTGTTAGTTTAATGAAGAGCTTCACTTATTGTTTAATCCTTTGTGTTGTGAGATTAAGATTCAGTGTCGCATCTTACACAGACCAATAAACCTTCTTCTCACTGTGTGTTGCTTGTTTTCAGACCTGAAGCTGGGGCCCGAGGCGTTCAGGTTCGACGGCGGCGTGGAAGCCATTGCCACACGGCAGAATGAGAAATACTTCATCCTGAGGCCAGAAGTCATAGAAACCTACATGTACATGTGGAGGTTTACTCATGACCCCAAATACAGGCAATGGGGCTGGGAGGCAGTCAAGGTGAGACCGAAATCTGGAACATTCTGAACTGAATCCAAGACTGAGTGTATCCCATATCTGCTCAGATCCTCTGTGTGTGTGTGTGTGTGTGTGTGTGTGTGTGTGTGTGTGTGTGAGTGTGTGTGTAGATAGAGCCCTGCACGGGGGGAGTGTGTTTTTCCTGTGTGAGTGTGTACAGGCCGCGAGCTCTGAGCAGCTCTACGGGATGCAGATTCTCACATGCGTGTAATTGTGTGGTAACAGCATGAGAGCAGCTCACGGCACTACAGGCTAAAGGCTCAGTGTAGCTCCCCAGAACCATAAAACCCCCACCAAGTCCCGCCTACTCTGTCTCACTGTCTCTCTTTCTCCCTCCCTTGCCCCCTCTCTCTGTCTCTCTCGCTCGCTTGCTCTCACTCTCTCTTTCTCCCTTGCTCTCTCTCTCTGTTTAGACCTGTCTTTTTGTCTGTCTCTTTCTTTCACATGGTTTTTGCTCTCTTTCTCTTTTCTTTCATTGTTATCTTTCTCTTTATCATTTTAAATCTCTATCTCTTTCTCTCTCTGGTTTCCATCTGTCTCTTCTTCCTTCTCTTTGTTCTTCTCTTCACCACAATGTCATTGAAAGTCTGGAATTCTGCAGGTTTTCTCCTCCTCTCTGCACCTTTAAAGTTTTTCTCTCTTTTTCACTCGACATCTTTCTCACTGTATCCTTGTGAGATTCCTCTTGATTTCCTCCCACCTCTAATTCCAGAAGGATGATTCGCTTTGTGAAATTTCCCATGACATCAAAAAAGTATCAAAGCAAGAACGTCTTGCAGACAGGCGAATCATTTCTTTCACTGATTTTTACTAATTTATACATATTGTTTTGGCAGATTTTTTTTTATTTAAAGCACTTAATTTTGGGGGAAAAAACGCAAAATGCTCTGCCAGGAGAATACGACAAGCAGACGGCAGTCTGGCGTCGCGGTTTGCACTTCCAACAAACAGCAGGAAGGTCCTGGGTTCAAGTCACGGGCTTTGCAGGACATTCCTGTTGGGATTTTTGCATGTTCTATCCCACCTCTGTGTGGCTATCCTCCGGGTGCTTCGATTTTCTCCCACGGCCCAAAGACAAGCACATTAGGCTAACTGGCTGTTTCAAAATGCCCCTAGGTGTGAGTGCAAGTATGAACAGTTTTGTGTGAGTGTGTGTGTGTGTGTGTGTGTGTGTTGGCCCTGTGAAGGTCTGGCAAGGTGTACTCTGCCTTCACCCATTGTTGACTGAGATAGGCTATGAGAAATATTACATAAGTTTTCCTGTGTGTGTGTGTGTGTGTGTGTGTGTGTGTGTATGGACTGGCATCCTATTCAGTATGCATTCCCACGTCATACTCCCATGTTCCCAGGACAGAATTCAGGTTCCACCGTCACCCTGACCGAGATAAATTGCTTCGTGAAGGATGAATTTACATCATCGCCCTCCGCCTCCTTCTCTCCCTTCTCCAAAAAATAATAAAATAAACTAAATGCAGAGAGCGAGAAATGAGGTTTCCAGGCCAGTATTGATTATTTGAAGTTCAGCATTGTGTACAAACTGTTAATCTGGTCAAGCATTACTGTATAATGTATAACAATCCAGTGTGAAGCTGAAATCCATGAAATACGAGCGGTTAGGAGACTGAAACAGTCACGACAGTGCATGGAGCTGTGACAAGCATCAGTGCTCGATTCCCCAGACTGGGCCTTGTCTGTGGCCGACGGTCGTGCACAGCATCTGGATGGTTCCACAGTGTTTGTTTTTCTCCTCAGATTGGCCTGGCTTCAGTTGATATAATGTTGCTATGTGTTTGTGCTTACTGTCCATGATTGTTCATACAGCTCAGACATCTGAAGCAGTCAAACATCACCATGGTGACACAGCGCATCCTTTCTTTATGTCTACTTCAAACACATGTGTACATTCTACAACATACAGTATGGAACTATGAATAGATAAAAAGAAGGATTTATTGATTTTTGTTTTGTTATCTCTGCCAAGGATGAAATGTTTTACCTTCAGGTTGTGATTGCTTGTTAGCAGGATTACTCAAAACGTCATGGATGGAAATATCCACCAGCGATGGACAAGGAACACGTTAGAGTTGGATCAAATTCCGGATGTAGAATTTTTTAAAGGACTCTGAAGAGATCGGATAGGATGGGTTTTTTTCTTGTGGTCGTGTGGTATTTCCTATGGTTTCTGTAATCAGTTTAATCCATTTGGTGGGTGATTAGCCCTCCAAGCTTCACCAGAGCCCCGTTCTCCAGGCGTTTTGGATTTCAGGGCAAGCCTTCATGGCTACCATAACGGCCCGGGGGGGAACAGTTGCCCCACCATACTTCGTCCTGCACAACAGTCCCCTACATATCTGTTTCCGGCTACCGCGACATGGACGAGGGGATGGACTTTGGTAGCCTACCTTGTCTACCTTGACAGTAACATCAGTAAGGTTGTGGGGTCTGATCGGGTCATGCAAGTGTGGTTCAGCAAGGCAAGAACTGCTTTCATACTTCTGCGTCCTGTGTGGAAATCTTAAACAATCTCTAGAAAGACTAAATTATGGATATTTAACACCGTCCTCTTGTATGGGTCACAGACATGGAGGGCAACAAAAGCAACCTCAAACAAACTGCAGTCTTTTGTCAACAAATGCCTACGGTCCATCATGGGCATACACTGGCCTGAGGTCATAAGGAATAAAGATTCGTGGGCACGAAAAGAACAGGAACAAATTCACAACCAGATTAGAAGGTGCACACGGGGCTGGATAGGGCACACCCTCAGAAAACCGAGCAGCAATGTTACCAGGCATGCACTGTGGTGGAACCTGCAGGGGAAGAGAAAAAATGGCCGTCGTAGAAACAGCTGGAGGAGAATTGCGGACAAGGAGGTGACCAAAGCAGGTTACACCTGGAATGAAATAGAGAAGTTGGCCCAGGATAGGAGATGGTGTGATGTTTCCTTGGACCTATGCTCCACAGGGAGTGAAACGGGGAAGATGAGGAAGAAGAAGAAGGTGTGGTATTGCAGCAGGCCCAGTAGAGTCCCTTGTGCTCTGAAACTTGTTTTTAATATGGTCTTAGAGAAATTACTGTGATGTAAACGGAATAAAACACTACCTGTTTTATTTGTTATTATTATTATTATTAATAATAATAATAATAATAGGGCCGTCGTGGCCTGGTGGTAAAGGTGCTGGATCACGGATCCCAAGGTTGGGGGTTTAAGCCCCACTGTTAACAGGTTGTCACTGCTGTCCCCCCAGTGCACTAACTGGGTTATCCCAGGCTAGCCATGTCTCTCACTGTCTGTGGTGTGAGGTTCATGTAAAAGAACCATTGCTGACTTCCATCAAGATGAGCTGCATAGCCGTCAGCGTGTTTCTGCCCTGCGGTGGCCTAGCGAGCTGTCCAGGGTATACTCTGCCCTTGCCCAGAGTCGGTTGAGATGGGCGTCAACCTCCCCATGACTTTAATTAGGATTAAGTGTTTCAGAAAACGAATGAATTAATGAATGAATGATAATAATAATAATATTGCTGCTGCTGGGGAAGCAGTAACCTGGTGGTCAGATTGTTTGGATCATTGATCCTAAGGTTGGAGGTTCAAGACCCAATCTCAACAGGTTGCAACTGTCCCCCCCGGTGCAGATAACTGGGTTATCAAAGGCCAGCCATGTCTCACACTGTCTATGGTGAAAGACTGGAAAAGAACCATTGCTGACTTTTCATCAAGAGTTGGCTGCGTCGCCGTCAGCGTGTTTCTAATGGCAATGTGTGGAGTTGCGACCCCATTACTGCAGTCTCCGCATTGTAAAGTTACACACTATGGAAAGTAAAAGAACAGCAAATCCTATGGAGGCTAGGCGTGTAGCTCGGCTGCAGCCGCTATGATATGACATGTTGTAGATGACGATGATGGTGATATTTTGCTTTTATTCGTTTAAACAGTCTTAAGCCCTTCTTAAGTCCTATCATTGATTTGTGTGTGTGTGTGTGTGTGTGTGTGTGTGTGTGTGTTCGTGTGTTCAGGCTCTGGAACAGCATTGTAAGGTTGAGGGAGGCTACAGTGGGATTCGGGATGTCTACAGCAACACTCCCAACTATGATGATGTCCAGCAGAGCTTCTACGTGGCTGAGACACTAAAGTAAGTGGTTTTTACACACACACACACACACACACACACACACACACACATGCACAACTTGAACTATATGACATTTATTTAATGTGTGATTTCATCAGTCTCTGTCTTGTGAGCGATTACCAATGGAGTGGGAGGGGCTATGGTTGCTTTGAATATTTAAAAAAGAGGATCAACTTATTATTTCTTAATGTTAAGTTCTGCACATAGAAACATAACTGGTGTGTGTGTGTTAAATGTGAGACTGTAAATATTCAGCTCAATAGTGTGTCTGTTTCACACACCATTCTCCCTGATCCTCTGACTCTCACTCAGACCCTCAGTACACAACACTATGACTTAATGTATACACTCCTCAAGAAGAGAGCTTCAGATGTTCTAAATGAAACTTGGAGAGGTAACACACACCACTGTGCTGCTCCAGTCACTGCTGTAGCATCGAATTCATTCTGCTGCTTCAAAGGTTTTTCAGAAATATTAAATATAAAATACATCACCATATCAATAATTACACATTTTAAATCTGTTTACATGGACCATCCCTATTTTCACACCACCCTTGTTACTGTGGAAGCTGCAATGTATTGATGCAAATGGATACTGGTATTTTGTATATTTTGCTCCCACACACACACACACACACACACACAGTGAGAGCTGATAGACACAGCAATACATCCAGGTGAAACTTTCCCCCAGACGCAGACAGTGATGGAAAAAGACGGATATGGAGTTGCTCATGCAAGGTCAGTGCAGCAGAGACAGCCTCCAGCGATGACAGCGACGGCTTCTCCGTTTATAGGCAGTAAATTTCATGAAGTGCCACTTGGCTCTCAGAACACAACCCCCTGCACTCTTCTGATATTGATATGCGAGCGGCACTTGTGAAACTTTACACCATCACTCTCCAGGCAGCTGTAAACACGTCGCACTTTTCTCAGCCAAGGGAAACATAAATACGGATTTTATTCACTCCACTGATGTGAGGTGCCGCCTCGGTCGAGTCATGTCCATACTGATTATAAGGCTCAGGAAGAAAGGCAAACCTCCCCATGAACTCGACTTCTGGGTCAATAGATCCAAGAACCTGTGCAGCAGGACCAGGGATCGAGGTGTCGAAACATCCCCCTCATCAATCAGGAGGTAAGGGAGGAGTCATGAAATGGAAGCGAATTCTTAGGACTTGAAATCCATTGAGCTGGTTTGTGGTGAAGTGGACAGAAAGCAAACATCGCATTTGTGCAAACTTGTGCTATAGAACTTCAAGAACAGTGTTTGAGTTCCATCATCTAATAAGTTGTCCAACTGTAATATCTAAAGGTGGCTATGGTATCCATCCTGGCATTTGTTGAACCACTTAATCCTAGTATGGTCAGCAAGGAGACTGGATACTGTCTCAGCCGACTCTAGGTGAAGGGTCGCCAGTTCATCGCCAGGCCAACACACACCACAATTCACACTCACGTCTAGGGTAAATTTAAAGCAGTCCATTAAGCTAATGAGGATGTCTTTGGAAGGAAACCAAAATTCTTCAAGGAAATCCGTGGAAAACAGACCCAGGAGCTTCTTGTTGCTACTTTTATAAGTCTATCCAATTCCCACCCATCAAGCGTTACCTCTCCATTACATATGATCACCCCAATCAGGGAGGGGTGTAAGCTTGCTAATGCCCCCTCCAATGACATGCGATGCTGCCACCCGCCTCTCTACAAACTGCTGCACATGCGCATTTAGATGTGGCTGAACAAGCTCGGAGGGAAAGTGCTATCCGTCCCTTTTTTTACAAATGAGCTCACGGCACTCACGGATTGGCTGGTGATGTCTGTAAGTGACGGGCGGTGGGAGACGACATCCATACCAATTACTTCGGCTGAGGCATCAACCTGGATTCGAACTTACGGTCTCCAGCTTGATCATCAAGCACATTGTCGATTGCACCACTTGGGGGAAGGGGAAAAGGACGAGGACTCATCCTGTTGCCCAGTGTATGGATGCAGAAACTTAGTTCAGTGTTTCTCCCGGTGGTCCTGTTAGTGATATTAAGATGAGAGTTGAAGCGTTAGAAAGTAATCTGTACAAATGAGAGTTGTACAGAAGAGTAAAATGCCACCGCATCATTTGGGGGGGGGGGGGGGGGGGTTGTTCTCTTTTTCTTTTGAAGCACTACTTACTGTATCTGTGTGTCATGTGTTTGTGCGTGTGTATGTTTTAGATATCTGTACTTGCTCTTCTCCGATGATGACCACCTGCCATTTGAACACTGGGTCTTTAACACCGAGGCTCACCCGCTGCCCGTGATAAAGCAAGAGAGAGAGAGCTCAGACAGGAATGGCCAGTTGTAGCGGTGCTCACACTTCCCCCACAAGACCCTCCACACCTCCAGCCATGAGCAGTGCTCGGACCTCTAGCTCCCATCTCCAACAAAGCAGACAGTTTGGTTGACCTTTGACCCCACCGACTCTACCTTCCATACCCTCCACCCAGACATGTCCTGAAGGTCTGCCCAGAGGTTGAACATCTTCAGCACCATTGAATAGAGATAGCAGTGTGCATGCTGCCCTTCTCCTGACAACCACCACCATCACCAGTTCTTTCACCTTGAACCTTGATTCGGTCCTCTTCCTGAGCCTCGGAGGTCCGAACGAGTTTCTCTCCTCCATGAGGAGATCGGACCATCTTCACTTGAATGTTCCTCATTCTCATTCTTACATGCACCACAAAAACAAAACAAAAACAAAGCCATATCTCGGCCCACAGCTGCTATGCTGAGCGGATTTCCATTTGATTCATAGCATAGGATTTCTATAATGGGTGTTTTTTGTTTGTTTGTTTTCTTCAACTTCAAGGTAGTGATATGGAGTTAAATCTAGTGCCTTTTTAGCTCAACAACCAACTGATCTGCTGTTGCAACCAATGATTTCTCAACAGTTGAACTGACAATGCTTTAGTACAGGAAGATGACGGCGTTCTTGTTGTTCAGTGCCGCCTCTCACCTCTCCACTGTCTGTCCTCCAAGTCCTTGGACAATGTACCGTTTGAGGATCAGAAGACATTCCCGGTCTAAAAGACAACTCGGATGTGGTATGTTGGGAACAAGTTCTGCCCCTGCATCCTGATTAACTGGATTACCGCATACATCAATCAGTGCTTCCTTTTCTACATTCTCACTCTACACTCACATTTCATTTGAATGTCAGCCCTGATATTTATTGTTTACCTAATCTGATTGGCTAAGGTATCAGTCATGTAGAATTAGGATCGTTATGAATTATTAATTTATGATTTGTGATATAAGAAGTGTTTTAGCCTTTAGGCTCACTGATGAAGGAACCGTCTTTGCTGGGATGAAGGTGATGATGACCAGAGAAATCATCAACCGGTCAGACGGAGCACGATGGCTTCAGTCAACTAGACTGAATGATCATCTCTGAATGTACCACCAAATGTGAAGTGAACATTATAATTTTCCTGTCTTGTGTTATTAGTTCTTGCTTTCCTTTAGCGTGAAAGCACAAAAGTTGTGGAATTTTTGTTGTTGCTTTTTTTTTTTGGTTTTTAGTTTGGAAAAAGTGGGTGAAACCTCTGGTGTAGAACACAAAGCACATATAAGGAATTAGTGTTTAGCTTTTAAGAACTCAGACATGCATACACATAAAAGAGTAGATTACACTGGACCACACATACACACACACACACACACACACACACACACACACACACACACACAGTGACATTAATGTTGATGGTTGCCCCATCTGGCAAAACACGTAGCAAGAAGTTTGTGTGTTTGTGCTTTTCAACATTAGGTCTTTGCTGTACTAGAAATTTACACAACCTCTCTGTATCAGGGTGAGAGTTCACTCTGCATTATATTCCACCTCACCAAAAATCTAAGCAGCCAAGATATGTTTGCCTTTTTAATTAATTAATTTTTTTTAAAGTTATGCTCTGGAGCTACGAGGCTAATGTAGCTACAAGTTACTTGAAATCTGCTTCACCCAAAACCATTTCTGTTAAACCATCTCCAGAATATTTCCCTCTGCAAAGGAGATTATGTTTTGCCCTCTTTTGGTTTGCGTGTTTGTTTGTTTGTAGTACATAAAAAGATATATGTGGTTTTTCCTAAAAAAAATTTTTTCCCCAAAGTTGGGGCTTTGGATAAGGAACACATTTTGAAGATGATCTGAATCAAATTCTGAATCTGCGAGTTGGCTGGGTAGAGGATTGCACTCCGAGTTTTGTTGTGCATGTATGTGTGTGCATCTGTTCTGGAATTTAGATTAGAAGAAGTTTACAATAACAGTATGTCCCGAGGAGTTTTATTTCAGCAATTTGCCTTCATTTAATAGCTACATTTATTGGTGTTGAAGGTTATAGCAGCTGGAAACAGTCTTTACTCTCACTGTCATCTCTTGTTTCTGTCTCTTAAAGTTAATTGGGCAAATTTAAGACTTGCACTCTGATGGTTACAAAGACACTGGAGACTCCATCTGGAGGAAAAAAAAATAAAATCTAATTTTTTCATCTAGAAGTTCCTCAAAGTAATCTGATTACATGGAGCATTCGCTGTATAAAATATCGGATTGAAATTGCTCCTGTTAAATAATGTGAGGCGGCATTGGCGGTTTAGTGGTCAGCAAGAAAGGTCCTGGGTTGGAATCCCAGGTTCGGGCACTTCTGTGCTCGCATGACTTTCCTCAGGGTAATCAAACTTCCTCCCACAGCCAAAGACACACAACTGGCTGTTCCAAGTTGCCCATATTTCTAAGTGATCGTGTACGTGTTGCTTTTGTTGGTCTGGCATGCTGTTCAGGGAGTAACCGCACCCTCTCCCAGCTGAGGTAGGCTGCAGCCTCTTCGCAACTGGAGTAGGATAAAGCAGTTTGAGAAATAGGTGAGTGAATAATGTATTATGAGTCAGAACTACTGTATAAACCTGTATTTTATAGATACGTTAGAAAGCTAAACTACATTAGCACATCTGACTTATATTAAATATTAGGAGGCGGAGCCAAGATGGTGAACTTTAAAGGCCCTCTGTGAAGCGCTTTCAAATTCAGAAGCAAACAAATAATTTCCACATGAATATGGTCTAAATGTGTGTATATCTGATCACGATATCCTGTACTGAAATGTGTGACTCTTAACCTTTTATATGTTCTGCAGATAGTTTTTCCCCATTTTTTTTTTTAATGTATGAGGGCAATATGCAGTAAATTCTGGTAGATGCAGGATTATATTTCTTGGAGAAGCAGCATCATATTCTTAGGAGACTCAAAGTAACATGAGCAGAATGAACAGCTTGTATTTACTAATAATAGCTTGAGACAGTAATTACCGTATTCGATGTAATAAGAGTCCTGCTCCAATAAGCCCCCCCTTCCCCCCAATGTTTTTTTATCTTACGTCTAATAACCGCCCATGTGTACTGGTCGCAAAATTGTAGATCAAACTTACCAATTTTATTCGATCAGTCTATGTAACTTGTAAAATGAGGCGTTCACTGCCTGTAAAAGTGAGTTTACACGGTATTTCTAGACCCGCTGCCACTGGGGAATGTCTATAATGTTCATCAGTAACAACACATTCGATTGTTCCACCATGCTTTAAAAAACAGGAAAATATTTTGCTGTTTTCTCTTGGTAAAATGTCCAACAACAAATGAACCATTAGAAACTGCTACAGCAAAACTATGGGATGCTCTGAGTGAATGAAGCGGTGATCAGACTCATGTGTGTGTGTGTGTGCATGTTTACACATAGAGGTTTTTCTTTTGCGCTAACGCATCCTTGTTAATCAGCATCACTTTTTTTTTGGTCTGCTTGTTTTCAGTGACCTGAAAAAAAAAAATCCAAATAAGTTGGAAAAACAAATCAGTAAACAGTCTGGCTTTCAGGACCCACATCACATACACCACCCCCACCACCCTGCCCCTCGTTTAAAAAACAAAAACAACAAAAAAAAACACATTGCTAGGCGTTGTGACAATAGCGAGTTCATTAAGGAAGGAAAAACGGGCCTTCGGGTTCTCCAAGATGGCTGCCCCAAATCCAGTTGAGTCCAGCTGCTTGTGTGATTCAAGTTTTCATTGTGATGGCAAGTCACACTGTACACTTCCACACATCAGCATTACCTGGATTTAGCACACTTTTCACACAAAAGCTGTTTTAGTGGATCTTTTTTCTATTACTTGCTAGCTACATTAGCTTCATAGCTCCACCACAAAACCATAACAAGCTAATTTTCAGCTATGAAGCTGACAAATCTTGTCTGGTGACTTTTGTGGACATTTTTATTTGTTTTGTGTGTGTTTGTACACGTTTGTGCGCCTTTACTGCCAGTAGCTATACACCACGATGGAGGTGTAAAGCTGTCGTACTGAGATGTGTGAACATTTCCATCTCTTCAGTATTGAGTTTCATTGTGGGGAAAAGAGAAGGTTAACAGAAAGAGTTTCCATGTTCTGTCATGGAAGAGTTCCAAAGAGCGACAGGCGCTTAGTGTCTGTAAGACTGCGACCAAAGGGAAACGCGATCACCCGCTTCAACAGCAAACCGTGAACACACCTCCAAATGGCCTGCGTATTACTGTAGTTCATTAGCATCAGTGCTAACAAGCAGCAGAAAAACAATTCCACGTATTCCTTCTTTCAATGCTTACAACACACTGTTTACAATGTTTCATTGTAATTTTTTTTTTTTTGAATATTTGAGGCCATCATCGCTGACATTTTTGAACAATTCATTGGGTTTTTTGTTTATACATGACTTAATTATTTCTTGTAACCTGTTAATATACTGTATTTACATGTAAATAATAAATAAGTGTAAAGTATGAAATACGAATGTTAAGCTTAGGGGATTTGATATCCATGTAAATTCCTAAATAAACTGGTTTATATATAAATAATACATGTAAATGTTGCGTAATATAAGATCTGTTTTAATATTGTGTAGATCAAAGTTTTGCGTTTCCCTTTTTTCGTTAAAAATATATCACAATGGCCTCAAATTTTCAAAAAAAAAAAAAAAAATCAGGATAAATGTTTGACATTCAATACCCCGTGTTCTCCTATTGAATTATTAGCCATATTACAAATTCCAGCTCGCTAGCGTCACCTGACTAGCATGCTAGGTTGTGAAAAGTGGTGAAACCAGGGCAGCGCTTTGCATTTCGTTGCGTCTCTTTACAGACGAGGATGGAAGTGTGACAGCGGTGTTGTGGTGATTTTTTTTTTTTTGTTGCCTTTTTTTCTGTTTGTGAATTTAATTTTGTGACACAACCTCAGAATTGTAAGTGTACAATATTGCTGATAATCATTCTATTGCACATGTGTTTTTGTTTGTTTGTTTCTTTTAATCATGTGGAAATCATTTTTTTAATTTGATTTTTGGGGGAGGGGGGTTCAGTCTGTTTTTCTTGTATAATTTCTATTTTTTTTTTTCAGTTTTATTGTACATATTCCATTCTGGCAAACTGCCACTAAACGTTTCTATATAAAAAGAAAAGAAGTTATGATCTTATGGAATAAATTATATTAAAGATCAACAGAAATCTTTTTGATAAACTATATTTGTTATACTTCTATTGTGAATAAAAAAATAATCTTTTAAGATAAAAATTGCAGTGCAGTCTGACTCTGAGACTTTCGTGGCTTGTGTGCAAAAGGATGTGCCATGAGGTGGGTGACATGAAGGTGAGATTTCGGTTCTTTCATTTTGTGTTTTCTTTCTCTTTAGTATTAAAAAGTAAAATATTAATGCAATAAGTGGCTGAATTTTATTAAAATATTAACAGTGGGGAGGGAAAGAAATATTCAAAAGATAACCCCTTTTTCAACCAATAAGGTGCAAGGCAAAATATGGATTTAATGTAGATTTAGCGTTATTTTTGGTTTGATGCCTTAAAACTATTGTTGTTGTTGAATTTGGAGGTTGTTGCGTTGTACGCTATTAGATTAAAAATAGTCCACTTAAAAATCTGCCTCTTGCTCCAGTTTTCACTGTCGATTTTACCTTGAAATTTTATTTCTCCAAAACCCAAGATACTCCTACATTTTAATCTCATCATCATCATTTTCTGTAACCGCTTAATCATAATTTGGGTCGCGGGGAGGCTGGTGCCCATCCCAGCCAACTTCGGGCGAGGGCAGAGTACACCCTGGACAGCTCGCCAGGCCATCGCAGGGCGGAAACACGCTGACGGCTTTGCAGCCTACTCTTGTCGAAAGTCAGCAATGGTTCTTTTACATGCCTCACACCATAGACGGTGACAGACATGGCCAGCCTTTGATAACCCAGTTAGCTCCACTGGGGTGGGGGGCAGTGACAACCTTGTGGAGAGTGGGACTCGAACCCCCAACCTTTGGATCAGCGATCCAGCACCCTATACCACTAGACCACCACTGCCCCTACATTTTAATCTCCACCACTTAATCCTATTTAGGGTCACAGGGAGGCCGGCACCCATCTCAACTGATTCTGGGCAAGTGCGGGGTACACCATGAACAGCTCATTAGGCCATTGAAGGGTCAACACAACCATTCACATTTACAGCTAGGTGTGATTTGGAACAGCTAATTAACCCAACTGTGCATGTTTTTGGTCTGTGGGGGGAACTGGATGATCCGGAGGAAACCCATGCAAGCACAGGGAGAACATGCAAACTCAACACAAACACCCGAGCTGGGAACAGAACCCAGGACCTTCTCACTGTGAGGCGGACGTGCTAACCACAACGCCCCTTATTATTATCATAAGTGTTGTTTGTTTTAAATAATATGCAGGGCCCCATGTACAAGTCATTGTGAAGCTGTTTCAGAAGAAATTATTTTTATCTTCGAACCAGTAAAACTACAGAGCTGCTCTAGTGGAAAATGAAGCGTCAGGCTGAGCGCCAAGCTAAAACAAGCTTTAAACCCTGACAAGCACAAACCCAACTTTTTGTCTTGTTTCATTTAATAATATCGGTTTCCTTTGTAGATTTCCTTTGGTAAATATCCTGTGTGAAACTTTCCAGTCACGTATAATGGCTGCCAAGGGAAGTGAATGTCGTAAAAGGAACATGGAGCCATGCATAAATCTGCCCTCGACGAAATATAAAGCTATCAGTATGCTAATCTCCTTTAGCAGCAGGCCCACAGCGTGTCTGATGTACTTCCCATTAATTCCATCACCTCACCTACAGCTACAGATGCAGTTCCCTGACACAGCGAACGGTGTATGGTAGGCCGTGTTAGTCACTCGTAAAGCAATGTAGTGAAACCCACCGACTGCTTGGAAGGATTTCAAAGTCTGAAAAGTTTCTTCTGTCAGTGGCTTCTGGCTTGACTTTTCGAATTAGAATCTCCACCAGCTTTTAGGAGAGATAGAGAGAGAAGAAGAAGAAAAAAAAAAAAAAAAAAAAATCGGGAAATGGGTTACTTCAGGCTCAATCTGCTAATGAGTGTGGTCTCAAAAAAGAAACTGAATGCCCTTGCAGATAAATGAATGAAGAATGTCTTCAGTACTGACGGCACCAAGCAAACGCAGAAAACACAGAGTGTTATATGGGTTTCAACCTTGCTGCTAGCTGCGGAGTTTCTTTGTCAGGTTTGCATGCTCTCCCTGCATGGGTTTCCTCCACATACTCAAGGTTCTTCAAACAGTCCAAAGGCATGACCGTTAGATCTACTTTAAGTCACCCCAAGGTGATAATTAATTGTGTCCATTATAGCCCTGTAGTTGAACGTTGATGTCTTCAGGGTGTAAGCCGACCTCTCGCATGAAATCATCTGGAATTGGTTCCGGCTTTCCTGGCACAGCTGTATGACCCTTATTGGTGTGTAGACTATGAATGGCTGTATAAGGTGTGTGGACGACATGGTGGCACAGCGGTGAGCACGTCTGCCTCACAAGAAGCTACTGGTCTCAAGAGTGTCTGTGTGGAGTTGCATGTTCTCTACATGACTGTTGGGTCTCCTCCTGGTACACTTGTTTCCTTCTACAGTCCAAACACACACATCAGGCTAACTGGCTGGTGCAGATCGTCCCTGGGTGTGAACGTGAGTATTAATGGTTGTGTGTTTGCTCTGTGATGGTTTGGTGAGCTGTTTAAGGTCTACCCCACCTTCACACACTGTTGTCCGAGATAGGCTCCAGCTTCCCGACAACCTAAATAGAAGTAAGCCGTTCGGAAAGTGAGTAAGTGAATCATATGATGAAATATATTAAAAGAGTTCTTATACAAATACAGATTCATGGGAAATGAATACATGTTTCAGACGACTTTTTTGAACTGCCTGTATTCAAAAAGTTTCTGGTAATTTTTTTTTTTTTTTTTTTTTTTAAGAAAGTTAAATGCCTTGGGGTCAGAACTCATATTTTAAGTACCTTTCATTATAAATTCATGAATTAATGAGTATAATTCCTTCTCCTGCATTAAAAACCCCTTTTTCATTCAGATATATGAACAACGTCGAGCACCTGGTGCATAAAAATATGAAGAACACATCATAGTTTGTGCTTCAACATCCATCCTTCCATCATTTATACCCTGAGCAGGTCGCCAACGTGTGCTGTACACACTCAAACAGGAACCTGAACACGCTATTTAAATTGACAGGATTTGGCAGATGCCCTTAACCAGAGTGACATACATTTGGAATGGAGGGTTAATTCAATTCTATTCTATTTTATTTCTGTTGCTTTTCACAGTTGTGATATTGTCACAAAGCAGCTCTACGCAGTAAACGGAGGACTCGGCAAAGTACAAAGAAGTTTAAACATTTTCTGCAACCTCTACATGTCCTTAATGAGTGTCGCCCACAGTGACCATGGCAAGGAAAAACTTCCTCGGTTAACACCAAGAGGAAACCTTAAGAGGAACGACACCCAAAAAAAAAAAAAATCCTCATTTGGGTGGAACCATAAAATTACAAACCGCATAAGAGAAACTTCATTACAGTCCAACATATAGTCCGGTTGGGTTTATCATAACTGTAACTCCTAAATAATTGTGTGTGTGGAAGGGGGGGGGGGGGGGGGGAATATCACCAGCAGTGAAAAGTCATCTTCACAGTCTGTTAATGCACATCTAATTGAATGTGGATCTTCATCAGCAGGAGGAAGGGGCTTCCAAAACGAGAACTCCAGAGAGCATCAGCATACTAGGTCAGACCACAGGACTCAGCTGAAGGATCAGGATCAGCAGCATCCCAGAAGAAGCATGTGTAGCTCAGCAAAACAGGATGGGAAGGTATGGTTTGATAGGCATTCTCATAAAAGTGTAATGGTAATAGAAGGATTTATTATTGCATAGTGCAAGCAGGGACCCCGACATGACTCGCTATGGCAGCATAACTAAAAGAGAGAGCCAGAGCGTCTCTGTTCAGGGCCTTGCTCAAGGGCCAAAGAGTGGCAGCTTGGTATTGGGGTTTGAAGTTTTGGATCAGTAAGCAGTAGCTGACTCACAGTGGTATAAGATGTTGATTAGCAGAAACACCCAGTCACTCGCTCACTGTATAGGTAAAGTCCTTTTGGGCTTTTTACACCCGAGCCATAGTGGCTCATCAGGCCATTGCTTATCCCCGGTTTCCGTAGCGTGAAGCGACTAGGAGTCCAACTCCTCCTGGATGGGACGCTAGTCCATCACAGGTTACCTTCCCAGTATATTTTTACTGGTACCCATTTATGCTGCTGGGTGAACAGAGGCCACCCAGGGGTCTTAACACAGTGGGGTTTAACTAGGATTTGAACACACGACCTGATCATGAGCGCAGCACCCTAACCACTACCCCACCGGCCCCATCGCTCACTGTATAGACTGATAATTAATTTGTACTGAGTGATCTGGCCAGAAGCTCCTCACAATCTTTCTCTTTATTTTTTCTTGTGGACATCAGAGCAGCAGTGGTAAGCACAGCTATGTTCTGCCTTTACCCCGGGCTAACTCGTTATACAGATGGAGGCGAACATTGTGAGGAAACAGATAAAAATGACTCAGCTTTTTCTTCATCTCTTTATCTTTGAGGCTGTGGAGGAATGACCCTGTGATAGCCTGATATAACTCTATGACCCCTTCCCCCTTCCTCCTGCTAGAAATAATTATGTTTTAATCAGGGATTTGCTTTTCTCATAGTTCATTTATTAGAGTTAAATGTTAGAAATTCCTGATTTTGACCCAACGGCGGACTGGTGAGCAGTCCAGGGTGTACTCTGCCTTTATCCAAAATTCACCCTGTGACCCTAATAGGATAAAGCGGTTTAGCAATTAATTAATATATTTTCCCCTCACACTGGAGGTCAAGTTATGTCACCAAAAGATTTCTATTAATCATTACCAGACACGCCAATAATTGTGGAAACCTCTCTTCATCTTCACCTTCTTCTTCTGGGGTCAGGTCACGGGGGCAACAACCTAAGCAATGAGGTCCAGACGTCCCTCTCCCCAACCACTTCCACCAGTTCTTCCGGGGGGACACCGAGGTGTTCCCAGACAAGCCGAGAGACATAGTCCCTCCAGTGTGTTTTTAGGTCAACCCCGGGATCTCCTCTTCGTTGGATGAATGAATGAATGAATGAATGAATGAAATGCCTGAAACACCACGCCAGGGAGGCATTCGGGAAGGCATTCTGTCCAGATGCTTGAGCCACCTCAACTGGCCCCTCTCAATGTGTAGGAGTCACGGTTCTACTCCGAGCTCCTCACCTTATCTCTAAGCAAGCAGAGACCTCGGTAAGAACCATTTCATTGTGGAAACCATTTGTATATAACGCATCACTCAAGGTTAGATTCATGCTGTCACCTTCAGTTCATTAATTATTTTAATTCTTCATGAAAGCACGTTGGATATTAGGGCAGCCGTGGACGAATGTTTAGAGAAATGGGTTGATTCCCAATGAGAGACAGATTTCCTTTCGGCTTTTTCCCTTTTTCAGGGGTCGCCACAGCGAATGATTCGCATGTTTGATTTGGCGTAGGTTTTTACGTCGGATGCCCTTCCTGACAACCCTTTAGCAAGGGACAGAAACACGTGGACGGCTTTGAAGCTACTCTTTACAAAAGTCAGCAATGGTTCTTTTACATGAACCTCTCTCCATAGACAGCGAGAGACATGGCCGGCCTTTGATAACCCAGTTAGCAGCACTGTGGGGGGGGCAGGGGGAGGGACAACCTTGTGGAGAGTGGGACTTGAACCCTCGACATTAGGATCAGCAATCCAATGCCCTATACCACTAGACCACCATTGCCTCCAAAGAGTTGATTCCTAATCCAGCAGGAAAAATATGTGGTTGTGGTGGAGGAACAGTTGAGCTGCACCTTCCCTTTGTCCACCTTCATTGCTGAAGTGCCCTTGAGTGACGCACCTAATCCCCAACTGCTCTCCAGGTGTCGCAGTTGTGTTTGTGTGTGTGTGTGTGTGTGTGTGTTCAATGTTTGAGGGTCTGTGCATAAGAGGAGCACTTTGCTTAAAGTTGGGGTTGGTAAATGTTTTGCTTTACACACAAACTTTTAATTTGGTTGAAATAGTCTGTTCTGTACACCCCAACTGAAATCAATAACTTCTGAGATGTGAAAAAGCTCAGGAAGAAAAAAAGTCCTCTTTGGCCACTGAAATCCTATAAAAATGCTGACAAATCACTCCCTCATGGTCCGCTGGAAAGTATCCAATCAAATGCTCCCGTTGACCCTCCTGTGCTCGAACCATCAAAGAGAGAGAGGGAGGGGAAACCGAAGAACTTAGAGGAAACCTACACAAGCAGAACATTCCAAATCTACACAAAAACATTCAAAATCCAGGACCCCTCTGGCTATTAGGCGGACGTGTCACCCGTGAGAAGAACAGAAAAGTCACGAAATACAACAATGGACTCAACCTAAATTGCGAATCCGACACGATCCATTATTCCGAGCCAGCGTATTTCTTTGCCTCGTACTCAATGGAATGAGATGAGGAGACAAAATCTCCAAATCGCGCACATCCAACACGAAGCCCATTGGATACACTCTGATGTCATTACTTTATAATGATTTGGCCTCGGGGATTCAGATCGCTGCTTAGAAAAGCCCGAAATGCTGAGCCGCTGCGACACAATCTGATAGCTACAACATGTATTGAATGACAATCATAAAGCCTTTCACTCATCTACTTTCTGTCTCGGCGCATTAGTTGGTCCGCTTTGATAATTCTATAATGGTGACACGCGCTGACGGGATTTCGAGCGCTGGAGGAATTGGGAAAACGCAGCAGAGCGAAGTCGGAGTCTGATGAAGCAGGTGTTCTTAACTCGAGACAGCTGCGCACTGTAACAGGGTGAATCTTAGACGTCATTCCATGCTATAAAACACACACACACACACACATATATACATATTATATATATATATATATATATATACACATACATAGAGAGCACTGACAGCTATTGATCTCTTCACTCCCTCCACTTTTATTCTGGCTTGCAGAGAGCAGTTTCTGAATCCTCACGACCTACCCATCAGTCACGCTAGACGGAAGGTTAGCAGCGGCCCTAATGCATGAAATTACCAAATAAAATTACACTGCCTGCTTCAGACGGTTTCAAATAACACTTAACTAGACCAGCTTTGTTTGAATAATACCACGTTTCCTGTTATGACCAAAGCCCGAAGCCGAATGTTTTTCTACGAAGCTTTTAGTCATAAATCTCACGGCAGGTTATTGTCGTCTGTATGTAACATAAAAGGGGACGCTGCCCGGAGTTAAGAGTATAATCACAAGATCTTGGGTTGCAGGTTCAGAAAGGGACTTGGCATTGCTGGCGGCGTCAAAAACAGGAATTGATTGTTAATGCACAACCTGAGAGATGAAATCACATCACCGCCTACTCAAGCACGGAGGAAACAGAAACCCCGACAGCTTGGCATATAGTGGTAATCTGTCGTCATTCAATCATTTTCTGAGCCACTTAATCCTAATTAGGGTCGCGGGAGGCTGGTGACCACGTCAGCCGACTCTGGGTGAGTGCGGGGTACACCCTGGACGAGTCCCAGGAGACATCTGTGGGTCCCAGACATACTGTATATTGACTATTGGTTCTACTTCAGTTGTGGTTAGAACATCTGCCTCACGGCAAGAAGGTCTCCGATTCAAGTCCTGAGCCCAGGTAAAGGTCTGTGTGCATGTTGTTCCCATGTTTGCTTGGGTTTTCTCCCGGTACTATGGACTGTTGGAAGAAACCAAGGACATCAGGCTTTGCGGCCTGTTCCAGATTGACCCTACGTATGAGTGGGTTTGTGAGTCTTCAACCTACGATATCATCCCTCAACATGTTGAGGTTATGGACTCTGATTTCGAAAGGTTTCTTCAAGCCCCAAGAAGTTCAAGTCTCCAGATCGAAGCAGAAGATGATGATGGTGGTGGTTTGGGACACGGCACATTGTTCTCATTGAATTTTTTGGATAGGTGTCACAAAGTCAACAGTCAAAAACCTACATTACTGAATGAGATTTAGAAGGCGAATGATGACATCAGAAAGAAGACGCCACGCTCATTCCATACAGCTCCGTCAACATAATACAACACCACCCACATCACTGTTTACAACCTGGGCGATCGCCAAAAATGGGATCATCTCGGGTACTGTGTCCACCGTATGGCCCTGACTTGGCATCTCGGACTTCCACCTGTTTGTGGTAATGAGGAGCCGCCTACAGGGTAACAGCTGGATTCAGTTAAATCGACTGTAAAATCCTCAGTCATTAAACTCCAAAATTTTTCCAAATTGTCTGTGATACTTGGTTCAACAAAGTTCATTCATTCATTCATCTGTCCAACCAATTAATATTTCTTGGGGTTGTGGGGAGGCTTCAGTCTATTTCATCCAACACGAGTGAGGTACATGTCGAGGTACAGTCTGACCAGCACGCCAGACCATTAGAGGACCAACACAAACACTAACACTCACACCTAGGGGCAAGCTGGAAGAGGGAATTGTCCTAATGTGCAAGTCCTTGGACTGTTGAAGGACATCCAAAATACCTGGAGGAAACACTAGCGGTCTTGTGGAGAACATGCAAACCCCACCCAGGCTCACACCCAGGACTTTCTTGCTGTGAAGTGGACTTGCTATCCACTAAGCTACGACGTCCGGGATCAATGTAATAAAAGCAATGGTGTCCATGTCCAGGTGACTTCAGGCTATAAGATATACAAGTTTTGCTTTGAAGATATGAATGGCGTTGTCATGACTCAGAAATAATAAAATAAATAGGAACTTAATGTCCTACACGTTATTACGAATGATTATCATTCGTTTTGTCAGCTGCTTAATCCTAATTAGGGCCACGGAGAGGCTGGCACCCATTTTAGCGAAATCTGGGTGAGGGTAGGGTACCCTGAACAGCTCTCCAGGCCATCACAGGGCTAACACACACGCAGCCATCGACACTCGCTCTCACACATAGGGTCGATTTGGAACAGCCAATCAGCCTACTTTGCATGTGTGAGAACTGTTTGAGGAAACCAGAGTACCTGGCGGAAACCCACGCAAACTGCACACACACACACCCAGAGCTTGCTGTGAGGCGGATGTGTTAACCAAGGCACCACCATGACGCCCGACGATTATCACAACGCATCAATTTTACATCAGGGCTAAAGGGGTTACATCAGGCTAACATCTTATGTGGCCACCACATCCTAAATTACGTGGGTGCTTCATATCCAACTTTAAACACGATAAATATGTACGTGATCATTCATACCTTCATCATTTAGCTTTCATTTTGTTACAATTGCAGGGGCAGTGTGGGGCCGGTGGCATAGTGGTTAGGGTGCTGCGCTCATGAACAGGAGGTTGTGTGTTCAAATCCCAGTTAGACCCCCACTGTGCTAAGACCCCTGGGCAAGGTCTTAACCACAAGTGTGCCTCTGTTCACCCAGCAGTATAAATGGTACCAGTAACAATATACTGGGAAGGTAACCTGCGATGGACTCGCTAGCGTCCCATCCAGGAGGAGTCGAACTCCTGGTAGGCTCAGGCAATGGAAACCGGGGATAAGCACCGGTCTGATGAGCCACTATGGCTTGAGTGTAAAAAGCCCAACAGACTTTACTTGTTAAATTTGTATTTCATTAATTAGCGATTAAACTATAATCAGTACACGTGAACACTGCGTCTGTTAGCGCACCGCATTTTACAACATACTGTATAACTGTGCCTTCTGAATATCATCTCTTGTAAGAATAAATAAATAAAAATCTGAACCAGCAAAACAGTGAAAGTCAAACCACTGCTTCGTAATGAGCTTCTCAATTTATTTCCTCAGCTGGAAGATTCCTCACTGAGAAACATGTTTTCATTGGGAACGAAGTCAACAACCACAGGATCCAGTGCTTTAGCATATCTTTGATCCTCAGGGATTATGCGAGCCTCCTCGCCTGATGTTTCTGTCAAATCCCAGATCTGGAAAGACTCCATTCAAACCTACAATAGTGTGGCACCATACCTTGTCTTCCCATCAGGCTATTTTATTTATTTTTATTTTTAATTTTTTTTTTGAATGGTGGCTATAAATTTTCGTTTAGGGCCCAACGGTTACCTTCTTTGTCTGATACCATCAATGATTTTCCTGCATTGGAAGCGAACTGATTAAGACTGATCACGCTTGAAGATGGTGCATCATGATGATATGCAGACAGCAACACCTTTACCTGGCACATCACATCACGAGTTGTGCGCAGGAGTGAAGGATGGCATACAGTCGCAGGAACACTGGCATGGCGGTGTAGTAGTTCACGTCTATCTCACAGCACAAAGATCCCTGCTAGGTGAGGGCATTTCTGTGTGGAGTTTGCACTTTCTCTGTGTGCTTGCACGGGTTTCCTCTGGGTACTTAAGTGTCCTCCCACAGTCCAGAGACATGCACATTGGCAACTTGGCTATTCCAAATTGGAGCTGGGTGTGAGTGTGTGTGTGTTGGCCATGTAGCGTGATGTTCAGGGTGCATCCAACCTTTTGAAAACTGTTGGCTGAGATAGGCTCCAGCTTCCCTGAGACCCTAAGCAGGATTAAGCAGTTTGGGGGAAATTGTTATATTAAATCAGGATATTTATCATTTTGGAATATTTACAGATCGACACGAAATCAAATTGACCCCAGGATTTCATGATGTGATGGGTGGTCCCTGGTAATCCCTATTAGTAAAGCATGCGTATCATTTTTTTCATGGAATTGTTCGATGATGTATGACGAACAGGGCCTGGGATGACCGAACAGAAGCTGAATTGTAAATAAGGGGCAGATTTTCTTCTCGCACTGTTAATTATAATTTTTTTGAGCATAAACTGCCTGCTGGTTGCTTCCCAACCATTAATTGATAGGTCACAGTATAATAATACAGCAGCAATATAAATTAAACAATATTACAAGTTGTGACTGTATCCAACACGATCATCTTTTTGTGTTTCTGAGCCGGAGGCGTGGAGGCACATGCTTCCTGTGTTTAAAGAGGCTCGTTATTTTGCACACACCTGCTGGAGATGCACTCGGATTTTAAGGCCTACTTTACACACCTGATCACAAACAGCCAGATGGAGGGAGAGAGAGAGAGCGAGAGAGAGAGAGAGAGAGAGAGAGAGAGAGATGTCCAGCAGCCATATTAAATGCAAATATGAATGGAGGGAAATGAACAACATGATCAAATCTGGACATAAATAAAAATGAGGAACATGATGGCGCTGCTCATTTTGTTGGTTTCCTGTTATAAAGTGCGGCTAGATGTATAAATTAGTTTAAATTAAATGTAGCACATAGCTGTTCCCCCTTTTTTCCTTCGGTTTTTATTTATTTTTTTTTTAATTGTCTACTTTCATAAATCTCATTTGCTTCACATTCGACTTCATAAAACCTGCAGTTCCCGAATTTCCATTTGATGCCAGGTTGTAAATAATTAAAGAGGATAATATATGGCCTGTGATTGTAAACAAAACTGTTAAAATCCTCCCTCAAGTTGCCATGCATTTCGCACAAAAATAATTAAACCATTATCACTCAATAAACAGATACTGTGCTAGATTCTGGTCCGAGGTCGGGCTGTAATCGAGTGGTTCACTGAAGATAAACAGTTTTTAGCGACGGTGTTTGCAACAATTAGCCCACTGTCTGGAAATGGTTTTTCCCAGGCGAACATCAGACCAACCTTGGAATTGAGCCTCTGTTCTCTTTTGTAAACGTTTACAACTGCTTGAGGAAAAAAATCCAAAATTTCAAGATCATGTTTAAAATTAGATTTCTTTGCAACAACAACAAAAAAGGTTTGCGACAGTAAAAAAAAAAAAAAAAAAAAAAAAGAAAAAAAAAAGTATGCTAAGCATTTAGCAACCATTTACAAACCTTGACAAAACCCAGAATTTAGTATGTGTAGACACAGAAGTTTCCTCTTCACAAGATACAGTGGTACCTCACCTTATGAAAGACCCAACAAACAAAAAATCCAGGTTACGAAACACATTTACCTAAAGTTCTGTCTCTGGATATGAAAAAAAATTCACGTTACGAAACGCGGCATCTCAAAAATTCAAACAATGCCCGAGTTGCTCTCCCATTGGCTTTCTCCAAACATCCCGCCTCACTGGCCTCCTATTGGCTAGGAGGGAGCTGCCTCTCCATAATACCCATGATGCTTTTCATGTGCCTTCGACCCATTGTTTGTCATGGAGTTCTAACACGTGTAAAGGACAGAGTTACTGTTGTTTCCTGAGTTTTTCGAGTGTGCTCAATGCAACTTTATTTTTGGCTCTGGCTTTTAACCTTGCATAAACATTTGTAAGATTATAACTCTGCTAAGAAGACATGATCAACGTGCGCGCACACACACACACACACACGGTTCCTGGTCAAAGTGATTCCTGGTGCGAGTGAAAAGAAGAAGTGGGCTCGTGGCATGCGGTTGAGTGATATCGCAAAGGAATATGGCCAAACCAGTCTACCATCAGTATGTTATTGAAGCAGAAGAAGGCCTAAAAAGGTATACTTTTATCATTTTTAAAGGGTATGGGGTAGTATTGGGGCCTTGGAACGAATCAGGCCTTTTACATGTAAAATGCGGCTCAACTTACGAAAAAAATCAGGTTACGAAACCACTTCTGGAACGGATTAATTTCGGAAGGTGAGGTACCACTGTACTTGCTTACAAATGTATAGACAATAAATAAGAGAAGCTCTGTTTGATTCTGACATCACACAATTGCTAGGAAGTTTTTAATAAAGAAAAAAAAGAGTCCATGTAGTTTGGGGCAGCCATGGCCTAATAGTTATAGAAGCCGGTTGTGGGATTTAATGGTTACTGGTTGGATTCCTGAACCAGCAGGGAAAACGCGTGGCAGTGGCAGAGTGACCTGCACCTTTCGCCACGTTTATGGTTGATGTGCCATTGAGTAAGGCACCAAAGCCCCAACTGTTCTCTGGATACTGCAATGTGTGTGGTAGCTCAATGCTCCATGTGGGTGTGTGTGTGCATATTCTTTGCATTTTGAATGAGTTAAATGGAGATGCAATAATTTTCCTTTCGGGACGAAAATAGTATATCAAAATTAGAAATAATTCAAATATGAGTGCACCTTTAGAGTGTGAGGTCTCCCTCACAGCAACTCAAAAGTTGTGTTACACTTCTCAGCATTCACCTCACCGATCTTAGTCTGATTACAGACATTCCCGTCACAACTTGGTCACATGATCTGCACCACCCATTCCATGAATGAATTCCATTTTATATATAAAGGACTGTGCTTTCTTGTTTTCAATTACCGTTTTGCTTCTGATTCTCTGTCTGCCTGATTAACTGAGCTCTGCCTGTTTTTAATTATGGTTCCGGGACGTGTTTTTAGACTCATTGCCTGTGCTTTATAAAAACTTTCAATTTGCGGTCATCTTTTCTTTGCTGCAAAGCTGCTTGGCATTTTGCTCCACCGCAAAGCTGCTTGGCATTTTTCTCCATCATGTGTTTTGTAATCAAGCGCCGGATTTCAGTCGACCACAAGAAGTGAACACCGTGTCATTTCAATACTAAAGCCTCTCAGCACAGTCAACTCGAACTCAGCTGTTCTCAGTGTATCTCGCCTTTGCACAGAGTTGGCTAAGATGGGCGTCAACCTCCCCGTGACCCTAATTAAGATTAAGTGTCTTAGAAAAGAAATGAATGAATGGATTATGTTTATATTTCTACCTGTTGATCATAAACAAATAAATTTGACTATTTTAATTTTGTTCATGAAAGTGGCTCACCAACTGAAGGTCCACCAACATGCCACTGTTGGGCTTTTGATCGAGGCCCTTAACCATCAACCACATTCTATAAAAATAATAAATGTAATTCACTCTGAATGAGGGTGTCTGATAAATACTGTAAATATAAAATGATAGTATGCTAAACACACAATGTACAGTAGTTTGTAAGCCCAATATTTGCCACTGTTTATTGCTCGACCTATTTATTTTTCTCCAATAAAGTGCCTACCTGAAGAGAAGAAATCCAAAAGACCACTTCATTAACATGTGATGAAATAATCCAGTGTTTTATAATCATTTTCCTATAATCTTTCTCGGTATAGGAACACTGTGTTTACAGGAAAGCTCGTATTTTAATCTTCTATTTAACTGGAACACACAAAAAAAAAGGTTTTACATTAAGCGCAGACCTTTTAAGTTATAAGTATCTTTACTTACCTTTACTTCAGGTTAGGTACTTTAGATTTTAAGTGTCTCTGCACTATGGAAAGAACAATTTCACGTTCATTTAATCTAAGGGAAGTTCTTTCATTTTAATCTATATGTGCGCAATAAAACCGGTTTATCGGTTCTAACATGCAAACAATACTCTGAAGCAAAACCGGTTTCTTTTTACATGCATTCGGAAAACTTCGGCTATTCCCGCTAATAGAACCGGAAGTAATGCTTTCGTTGGAAAAAAAATGGCGACCGGAGAGGTTCCGGTATGTAATCCTGACACAATAAGTTTCCGTCCTCATATCTACAGTCATTCAGTGTGTGGAGAGCCCGGTATAATAAAAGCAATGCCGTGATTGGGCAATGCGGATGCCACGAAGGCCTTCAGCCAATAGAAATTGTTTTTATACAGGATCCGGAAATTCCCGTTAAAAACAAAATGCTGACTCATGGTGCTAATTGCTCAGGAATTTACTGACCGACTGCATCTCGATTTTGGCTTAAACATTAATTTTAAAATGACCAAAAGAGGGAAGCGGTCCCATGAACCTGATCTCCAGCAAGACACATTAACCATGCAGGGTTTTTTTTTTTTTTGCTTAACACGGCGATAATATTTCTCTCGACTCTGAAAAAAGGACGTCACACAACTTGCGAACCCCGCCTCAGGCTCAACATGCTCCAAATCGGTCCAGATTCCGGTAAATTATATTCCACTTCTCTTCAGCATGATGATAATATTAATGTGATTTATATAATAAACGAGATTGCATGTTATTGTTGTAAAGTTCGAAAGTTTGACGGACTTTCCTGAGCAGTCAGTGTCACTGTCAGTGTTATACCTACGGCACGTGCCCAGCAGGCCTATGGGCATCACTATAAGGGCATTAATATACTGTGAATACATGTAATGTTTATAATATATATATATATATATATATATATATATATATATATATATATATATATATCTTCTTTTACTTTCGGCTGCTCCCTTCAGGGGTCGCCACAGCAAATCATCTGCCTCCACCTCACCCTGTCCTCCGCATCTTCTTTTCTGACTCCAACGACCTTCATGTCTTCCTTCACCACATCCATAAATCTCTTCTTCGGTCTTCCTCGAGGCCTTCTGCCTGGTAGTTCCAACCTCAGCATCCTACTGCCAATATACTCACTATCCCTCCTCTGTACATGTCCAAACCATCTCAATCTAGCCTCTCTGACTTTGTCTCCAAAACATCTTACGTGGGCTGTCCCTCTCATATACTCATTTCTGATCCTATCCATCCTCGTTACTCCCAGGCAGAACCTCAACATTTTCATCTCCGCTACCTCCAGCTCTGCCTCCTGCCTTTTCCTCAGCGCCACTGTTTCTAAGCCATACAACATCGCTGGCCTCACCACCATCTTGTACACTTTTCCCTTCATTCTTGCTGACACTCTCCTATCGCACATCACACCGGATACTTTTCTCCAACCATTCCAGCCTGCCTGCACACGCTTCTTCACCTCTTTTCCACACTCTCCATTGCTCTGGATTGTTGAGCCCAAGTACTTAAAATCCTCCACCTTCGTTATCTCTGCTCCCTGTAACATCACCGTTCCTCCTGGGTCCTTCTCATTCACACACATGTATTCTGATTTTCTGAGGCTAACCTTCATTCCTCTCCTTTCCAGGGCATACCTCCACCTCTCTAGATTTTCCTGCACTTGTTCTCTGCTCTCACTACAGATCACGATGTCATCTGCAAACATCATAGTCCATGGAGATTCTTGTCTCACCTCGTCTGTCAGCCTGTCCATCACCATAGCAAACAAGAAGGGGCTCAGAGCTGACCCTTGATGCAGTCCCACCTCCACCTTGAATTCGTCGGTCACACCGACAGCACACCTCACCACTGTCTTACATCTCTCATACATGTCCTGCACCACTCTAACATACTTCTCTGCCACTCCAGACTTCCTCATGCAATACCACAATTCTTCTCTTGGCACCCTGTCATATGCTTTTTCCAGATCCACAAAGGCACAATGTAGCTCCCTCTGACCTTCTCTGTACTTCTCTATTAACATCCTCAAGGCAAACATTGCATCTGTGGTGCTCTTTCTTGGCATGAAACCAAACTGTTGTTCACAAATGCTGACCTCTGCCCTTAGTCTAGCTTCCACTATTCTTTCCCATAACTTCATCGTATGGCTCATCAACTTTATCCCTCTGTAGTTGCTGCAACTCTGCACGTCTCCCTTTGTTCTCAACAATGGGCACCAGCACACTTCTCCTCCACTCCTCCGGCATCTGCTCACTCTCTAGTACCTTGTTGAATGTTCTTGTCAGAAAATCTACTGATACCTCTCCTAGACACTTCCATACCTCCACAGGTATATCATCAGGACCAACTGCCTTTCCATTCTTCATCCTCTTCAATGCCCTTCTCACTTCACCCTTACTGATCTTTGCTACATCCTGCTCCTCAATGGTTACCTCTTCTACTTTTTTTCTCTCTCATTTTCCTCATTCATCAGCTCTTCAAAGTACTCTTTCCATCTTCCCAGCACACTTCTGTCATTAGTCAATACAGTTCCCTCTCTGTCCTTTATCAATCTAACTTGCTGCACGTCCTTCCCATCTCTATTTCTCTGCTGTGCCAACCTGTATAGATCATTTTCTCCCTCTTTACTATCCAACCTATCATACAAGTCATCATACGCCCTTTGTTTGGCCTTAGCCACTGCTACTTTCGCCTTACGCTGTGTCTCCCTGTACTCCTGTTTACTCTCTTCGGTCTTCTCAATGTCCCACTTCTTCTTGGCTAACCTTTTCCTTTGTACACACTCCTGCACTTCCTCATTCCACCACCAAGTCTCCTTATCTACTTTCCTTCCAGAGGACACACCAAGTACTCTCCTACCTGTGTCCCTGATCACATTTGCTGTGGTTGTCCAGTCATTTGGAAGCACTTCCTGGCCACCCAAAGCCTGTTTCAACTCCTCCTTGAAGACAACACGACACTTCCTTTTTCAGCTTCCACCACTTTGTCTTCTGCTCTGCCTTTGCCTTTTTCACCTTTCTCACCATCAGAGTCATCCTGCACACCACCATCCTATGCTGTTTGGCAACACTCTCACCCACGATGACTTTGCAGTCACTGACTTCCTTCAAATTACATCGCCTACACAAGATGTAGTCTACCTGTGTGCTCCTACCTCCACTTTTATAAGTCACCCTATGCTCCTGTTTCTTCTCAAAGAAAGTATTCACCACAGCCATTTCCATCCTTTTTGCAAAATCTATCAACATCTGTCCTTCTGCGTTCCTGTCCTGGATACCAAACCTGCCCATCACTTCCTCGTCCCCTCTGTTGCCTGCACCAACATGTCCATTGAAGTCTGCACCAATGACCACTCTTTCACCTCTGGGGGTACTCTGCATCACTTCATCTAAGTCACTCCAGAATCTCTCCTTCTCTTCTAGCTCACATCCTGCCTGTGGGGCATAAGCACTAACAACATTGAGCATTACACCTTCAATTTCTAACTTGAGATTCATCACTCTGTCTGACACTCTTTTCACTTTTAGAACATTCCTGACAAACTCCTCCTTCAAGATGACTCCGACTCCATTTCTCTTCCCATCCACACCGTGATAAAATAGCTTAAACCCTGCTCCTAAGCTTTTAGCTTTGCTACCTTTCCATATATATATATTAATACTGCCCATAGGGATACAGGTCTAATGAGATCAAGTTGTGTACGACAGTTTTGCGCATGCGCGGATTATGCTCCACCTTTAATCCCGCCTTAAAATTTCAGAACCACGCATCGATGATGAAGGATTCACAATATGCTAAGAACAGCACTAGATGGACAGTACTTCTAATTCTTTTATATTTAATATGTTTAAATAGCTCATCTTGCTCAATATGCAGATCTATTTCAATGTTAATGTTTGTGCAAAGTTTAAAACATTACATTTTCATCAGTAGGTTTTTTCTGAGTCTTAGAATTTTTATTTTTATAATTAAAAACAACCTTTTTAATGTTGTTGATCTCTCTTTTCGAAATAAAAAATAAATACTGTCAAGAACAGGCTCACTTTTAATTTAGAATTCTTTTTGAAATATATTGCAATACAAAAAATGTAGGCAATACCCAGCTCTTGTGGTTAGCATGTCCACCTCACGGCAAGAAGGATCTGGGCTCAATTCCCAGGTCAGGTGTTTCTTGTGGAGTTTGCATGTTCTCCCCGTGGTTGTGTGGGTTTCCTCCCACAGTCGGTTAATTGGCTGTTCCAGATCACCCCGAGGTGTGAGTATGAATGGTTGTGTGAGTGTTGCCCCAGCGATGGCCTGGCGAGCTATCCAGGGTGTACCCCTCCCTCACCTAGAGTCGGTTGAGATGGGCGGCAGCCTTCCCACGAGCCTAATTAGGATTAAGCGGTTACGGAAAATAAAATGAAAATGAACACATGGAGTTTAATAACTGCTCTTAGCTTTCTGATAGTTACAAATATTTTTGGAAACATGCAAATAGGTTCTTCTGGTCGTACACAAGAGTCCATGTAAGATAAAAAGAAACCATGATGGAGATACAGCACCATCCTGGCAGAGGATACTGCTACTTCGTAAAAACCCTGTAGAGGAAGCGCTGCTGTTCCTTACGCTGATGTCCCGAAGCTCATTGTAGATGAGAATCTGTCAGTACAGTTGCTCAATCTTGAGTCTTCTCCAGCTGTCTGAGTGAAAACTAGCAAACGTGACATGTCATGATGTATACGTCAAGGCACAGAGAGGCTGTTCACTCACACTGACAGAGTACAGGGTGGGCGTCTCTGAAACCGAGGGACAAAAGCAAGGTATTCGTCTTTCAGTCCCAACTTGTTCTCTAGTTTTCACTCTCCTTGACATAAAAAAGCTTCAGCTATGCCAGGAGAGAACAGACAACTCGAACTAACAAGATTTGTTCTTGTAGTCAAACTCAAAAGAAGCTATTTTCATCTGAACTGACCATAAAAACAAGGTATATTTTGTTGCACACTAGTGAATCACAGTATGCTGGGTCTTCTGATTAGCTCACTTTTCCCACTTCCCTCCTGCATGCACAGCGGCATCTCCACCCATCCCATTCTGTCTTTCAGTTCTCTGCCTAGTCTGGAAAGACTTGAGAATGGTGACCTGTGAGAGCAGAGTAGGCATAAAGCACAGAAAGACCATAAACATGAGGAGGAAGCCAAACAGGCTGTCCGACACATGTACTCAAATCAGTGTTTCATGGGGAAGTTTACTATAATTCAGTTGCACATTAGCATTTTATTAGTACAACAGCTTTAATCTCTTAGTAACAGCTTTAATCTCTTCTAGTAGGTGCTTATTTGTAAATATGATATCAAAGGTATTTTCTGATCAACCTTGAAATAATAACAACTACCCATGTGTGCCCCCACCTGCAATGCAATTCAATTAATTCAATCCTTTCATGCAGGTTACTTTTCTTCTGTTAGTCATTCTGTTCGTGTAATAACGCCTCATTCCTAAAATGACCTTGGGCTCGAGCAATATAGTACAGGGGAAAAACCCCATGTGTGGCCATTTCATTGAAATTGTCTGTACAGCCTGGCGTGGCCTTCATCTTTAAAAAGTCACCGTGTAAGTGACATATATAGTCAGAAAATAGCTTTTCTGGGAAGCCATACACCAGCTGACTATTTTTTAATGCAATACCATCTTATCAGTCCCTTTCCCTGTGGCACACTGACGTTTCACATTAAAGTCATCGCTGCCATCTAAAAAAAACTGACTCCTAGTATAGAGCAGATTAAAGAATACAGTGGGTTTGGAAAACAATAACCCCATTCAAAAGATTCAAATTTTGATCCTTTGAAGTCTGGAATGATGATTTATACAAAAATGTATTTTTCCCAGCTTTATTTACTCAGAGCAACTTCTAACAGCAAAGAGAAAAATATACTGCAATAGCAGCAATTCAGAAAAAAAGGGGAGAAAAAACCCAGATACACTAAGATGGTTCAAGAATCAGCCACTTTTACAATACTGTAGTACATCTAAAACTCAGTCAGATGTAACATTTCACTTCCATTTCATATCAAGAGATCCATCTGTGATCAAGTCATCACCATTCTAATTAGTTCAGGATAACAACAGCAATTATTTGAGCATTCTAAGTGCTTGCAAGTGTAACTAAAGCTATATAATCAACTATGGTTGCCAAGGCACTCTCAAAAGATTTCTTGGATAAAGTGGCAGACAGGTGCAAGTCAGCAAATGGAGTACAGTAATGTTCAGAAGGAAGAGAAGGAAGATGTTTAATACTGTGAGATTTAAACGTGTCTTTCAATCAAAGAAGCACATGTTGCATATGCAATTTGTTTTAAGAAAAGATAATTTTTTTCACATTGTTTCTTTAAGCACGTTTTTGTACTTGATTTAGAGCAAAAAGGTGCGTTTATCCCATCCAAAATGACCACACACACACACACACACACACACACACATACTCACACACTTCGAGCAGTGGGCTGCCACACACATTGGAGGCGCCTGGAGAGCAGTTGGGAGTTAGGTGCCTCGCTCAAGGGCACTTCAGCCATTTATGTGGAGGAAAGAAATGTGCTGTTCACTCCGCCACCATCACACATTTTTCTTCCTAGTTCAGGTGTTCAACCCAAAACCTTTTTGTCCCAAAACTATTAGGCTACCGCTATGCATCTAACAGTGTGGATTTCCTTCAGATGCTCCAGATTTCCTCACATAGTTCAAAATCATGCACACCATGCTAACTGGCTGTTTGAAATTGAACCGAAATAAGGGTGTGTTTGTGTCGCCCTGCAGTGGTCTGGTGAGCAGTTCAAGGTGTGCCCTGCCTTAGTCCACTGTCAGCTGAGATAGGCTCCAGCCTCTACATGGTCACATCAGGAGTGGGTTGTGAAATAAGTGACTGAAAATGATTACAGGGGAGATACTGTAAATATACAGAAGCTCAGACTCCACGATTAATTTTTTTGTTTCATTCACATCTCCTCAACAATCATTGAAAAATAAATTATTAAACTGTTAAAACTCATTTATTCATTTTCTGATTTCCTAATTTGGGTCACATCGAGGCTGGTGCCGACCTCAGCCGAATCTGGGTGAGTACACCCTGTGCAGTTCTCCAGGCCATCACAGGGCCAACACTCACACAACCATTCATACTCACACTCGCACTTAGAAATAATTTGGAACAGCCAATGAACTTACTGTGCATGGAGAGGAAACTGGAGTTCCCGCAGGAAACCCACACATGTACGGGGAGAACATGCAAACTCCGTACAGAAACTCCCGAGCTGGGACTCGAAGCCAGGACCTTCTTGCTGTGAGACAGACATGCTAACCATTCCACCACCTTTAAAACTCTGAAAGTTAATGTATATTGAAATATAAAAATAAATAGTCCCCCAGTTCCCGTTGTGCCAACAGAAATAATGAAACCTGTAACAAATAATTTATTTTAATGAAACATAGTTTTCGGACGACCTCATTTAACCCCACCTTTACCGTGTCGTCTGTCTGTCTGAAGGCTACTCTGGCTGCCAAAGCTCATGAGAATGGTTGTAAAAAGGCTATTAATCTCAACATTATCATCAAATGATGAAAATGTGAAAGATGCACAAGCATGACTGGTGATGGCAGGCATTATTCTGACTAACAGCACTTTAAAGATCATTACAGTATGTTATTTATGATGCTGGTGGTTAGGACAGGAGTGGATTTTTTTTTTTTTTTTTTTTGCTGAGTCATGCTTTCTTCATTATCACCACCATTTTAGGAAGAGTTTCCTCGCAGTGCAATTCAGGACTGAAGATCCTCTGAGTAGTCGCCATTTAATGTACAAAAACGTTTTTATACTTCTGTGGGTTGTTCTTTTTCATGAGGATGAAAATGATGCAGATTGAGATTTCCCTTCGGCTTTTTCCCCTTTCTCAGGGGTCGCCACAGCGAATAATTCGCACGTTTGATTCGGCATAGGTTTTTACGTCGGATGCTCTTTTTGACACAACCCTTTAGCAAGGGGCAGAAACACGCTGATGGCTTTGCAGCTACTCTTTACGAAAGTCAGCAATGGTTCTTTTACATGAACCTCTCACCATAGACAGTGAGAGACATGGCCCGCCTTTGATAACCCAGTTAGCTTGACTTGGGGATGGGGGGGGGGGGGCAACCTTGTGAAGAGTGGGACTCAATATCAGTATGAAAACGATGTAGATTATATGCAATAAATTCCCACCTCCATGAACACCATCCATCCATCCATATATCTATCTGTCATTAGTTGTGTTTGCAGACAATAATTTATGGAAGTGTTCCTGAGCCTATACAATGATTTCCATTGCAGAGTCATGCCTGTATTTAAAGCACTGTTTCCTGAGGGTTCAAATATCCAATTTAATTTTTTTAACCTTGTCCCTTCCTCCCGGAATTTTCTTCACATGCTCGGAATTTGTTAATGATATTAGTTTCTGTAGAAGATAAACATTTCTTTAATGTCTTCATTAATTTATTTTGAGGAACATTTATTCTGAAACTGTTCCACAGTTTGTAGACCAGTTTTTCTTTCTTTTTTTCATTGCAGATTAGTGAACCTCTGCCCAGTGCTGTTTTTATACCCAGCCATGTTACTGACATATTTCCAATTAACCAAGTTAGTTGCAAAATGGTCCTCCGGCTATTTCTTTCGAGTAACACTTACTTTTCCAGCTTTTTTTTTTTGCAGTACCCCAACTTTTCAGCCAAAGCACATGAACAGCCAGTCTCATTCACTTCCTGGGAATTTCCAGTAATTTAGCTGACAGTCCATGTGTGAAGGACTGTTTGAGGAAACTGCAGTACCCAGAGGAAACCCAGGAAAGCTCAGGGAAGAACATACAAACGTTACACAGAAACTCCTGAGCTCAGGACCGCAACACATGTCAACATTTGTGTCACTTAGAAAACATTTTTAGTTTGTTCAGTGTTTAACTGCGATTAAGATATAGGTTGGTGAGATTTGTAAATCATATTTGTCAGGGTTGTGGGACAGGATCAGTGTAGCAATAGGCAGGGTTTCCAGTATATTAAGGCAGGGTTGCCAGGATATCGCAGGGTCCAGCTGACTTTAAAGTGACGGTCTTTACATGGAAAATACACAGGAACCTTGTGGTGGTCAAACACCTAATTAATACACACAGCTGTATTTACTTAAAATAATAATAATGGGGTGGTCTGGCGGGCTGTCCAGGGTGATCCACGCCTTTGCCCAGAGTCAACTGAGATAGGTATCAACCTCCCTGTATACCTTGATCGGGTATATTAAGTGCATACGTTGGTACCTCGACTTACAAATTAATCTGTTCCATGGGCAAGCTTGTAACTGAAAACATTCACTCAATGAAACAAAAATTCCCATCCGAAACAATAGAAAACCAATTAATCCATTCCAATCCCCTCCTAAACTCGTATAACCTGACACAAACATTTATTTTTGAAATGATATATTTAAGATAAACATGTAACAATAAACATTTCACAATAACAACACATGTACAATGACATTAATAATACTGCAATTAACAATAAATAATAATAAAACAAATAAACAATAAGTCAATGAACAATACAGTAAGTGCGTCAGAACTTAAGAATAGCACTTAACATTAATTACACTACTAATTTTTAAAATTATCTATTTATTAATTTATTTTTTTAAGCCACAAAATCCGAACCACAGAAAAGATAAGTGCACACTACAAATTCCGTTGCGGAAAGGAGCGTGGTGGAATACATGCGAAAGAATATGAGGCTAATTGGCGTGTATGACCCTAGGGAACATGCTTTTTTAACATACTGGTGGACCAGCTTTAAGTGTGATTGTGCATCCTCCACACTAGGTGGCAGTAGCGCTCTCACTGTGTTCCCTATGGTGTAGGGAAAAGCACCGAGCAAAGATATGAAGTGCAGTCAACACTATAGTTGGGGGTGGGGTGTAAATTGATTTTTTTTTTTTTCCTTCCTGGAGGGGGCATCACAGAAAATAATTGAGAAGCACTGCACAAGGCATTCTCGGAGTGCGGAAGAATACACGTGGAAGAATATGAGGCTAATCGGCCCGGAAAAGCCATTTCCCCAACAGAGTTTTTAAGTTGAAAATTTGCTCGTTGCATGGGGCAGATTATTGGTTGGATCGAAGCTCGTATCATGGAAAATTCATTATAAGGGATTCTCATAAGTTGAGGTACCACTGTATTTGCAGCATAAAAATTCATTTTTTTCTAAAAGTTTTTCAATGTGTAAAGCTTGAATGCTCACTAATAGGGCCCGATTTCATTGGAATTTCTCAGCACGTGTACTAAATTCATGAAATATATAAAGAGAGGTAATTTCACACAAGTATAGTTTGAAAAACTAAATGAATATGAATTATAACGAAGTTTTTTTTTTTTTTTTTTTTGGTGTTTGAGAGAAGTATGATGGAAAAAACGACGTGGAGGACAATTTCTTTTTAAATTAAAATTTTAAATAAAACACAACTGACTCAGTGATTAAAGTTTTAGTCGGTACTTTCTAAACCAATTAGGAGTCAATACTCTGAGTTGAGCAGGAGTTGAGAAACATGTCAAAAGAATTTACAGCGGAAAGAGTGAAGGGTTGATGAGCAGCACTAAATCTCAAGAATTAAACCTTCTCCGATTGCAAGCTTTTAAATTATTCCCTGAGTATTTTATGTCATCATTAAGTTATCCAGTCTGGTTAGAGGTCTGCATGAACACCAGTTTAATTTGTGACTTTCAAATATCACACGATTAGCATGAGAAGCTTTCAAGCCACAGCGTTTAAATTATTTTTATTATTATTATTATTATGAGCAGACAGAGGAGGTTTCTGATTAGCACAGTGAATAAATCATATTCATGTTTTCAGGACCAGGTGCACAGGCTTGTCATATTCATAAATGGGGAGTGGGATTTCTAATTGTTTCTTAGCATTTCAAAAGAGGTTTTTCTCTCAGGAAACTCAGGAACCCTTTAGGGGACCACACATCACTCACAGGGCCAATTTACACCAGAATCTTAACTTGGAGCAGGGGTGTCCAAACTACGGGCCGCAGGCCGTTTTTAATTGTCCCTCAAGGAATTTTATAAACAGATTAGAATATGGCCCGCACTTCACCTTTTGCCTGAGTACACTTCTTGCACTCTTGCACTTCTTAGTTTTAACACCAGGGGGAGTTATTGTTGGTCGAGGCAGTTGCTCCACCAAAAAGGACAATTTACCCCAAGTTACTGAACATGGCAGAGCCAAAGAAGTGAAAGGTAGAAAGTGAATGCAGAAAATTTCAGACACGGTGGGAGGGCGAATATTTCTTGCTCCCACTTTACGTGACTTAAAAAATATATTCCACAGTACCCGTGTGTTAATAAACATGCGACAAATATCAATCATGCGCATCAATTCTGTCACGACCCTGCTTTTGCGCACCTCTCTCTTATATGCGTTTTTCTTGTTAACACACACGGTGCATATGCAAAAGTCAGTTGATCTCATCTGATGCAAATTTGCTCCTTGATCAAGTGACATTTTTACTGATTTTTGGAACGAGTGGCTTCGGATCAGCACCGCAGCTGTATAGCCCGATTTACATACCCAGCGCAGCTGATACTCACCAGAGTAATTTACGAAAATTATATGCACTCCTGCTATTAAGTCCAGTTCAGTCGGTTAATGTTGATAACCGTTTTCTAACGAACGTTAATAGGTGTGTTGCTGAGCCTAATAACTTAAAAAACAAGCTTGAAATGTACCCGCCCCATTTTACCCTTTATTGTTCTTTCTCTGTTCTCCGAGTCTTCTGAATAAGAAGAAATCTGAGAGTGCTGTTCGGAGAATGAGCTCCCAAAGCCTTTTCTGAATAAATCAATAAACATCCATTTATGGAAAGCTGTGATGAAGGCAGTTTTGTCTTTAATGATATTCAACAATATAACATATTTGACCAATTTTAATTAATTTTTTTAATTTCAAAACGCTAAAGTTAAGGTTTTATATATACACACCTAATTTCGAGTATGTGACTCAGCACCCCCCTATATTTTTATGTATGTGGCTCTCAGTGAAAAAGGATTGGACACCCCTGACTGAGAGGGTCTTGAGTTGTCCACAGTATGTGACGGCACTCCTGCACTCACACTCCCCACTTATTCACTCATGAAACTCATGATCTTCTTGTTTTGATCAAGAGTATACGTAACTGATAGATGCTGTGTCACTCAGCTTGAGTACTTCAATTTATCCAAAATTCAATGATCGTCAGCTTCCAGGATCGCACGTGGTGCAGTGGTTAGCAAGAACATCGTGGGTTCAAGTCCTTGGCTTGGCAAAGGCCCTTCTGTGTGGATTTTTCCCTTTTCTCCCTGGGTTTGTGTGGGTTTCCTTCTTGGTCCTTCCGGCTGCTTTTTGTGTAAGTGTGATTGTGAACATTTGTATACATGCTGACCCTTCAATGGTGTCCAGGGTGTACCTTCGGGTAGGTGTCGCCCAATGTTGGCTGAAACGGTGTTGATGGAGACGCGACGATCCTTGGTAGAATTAAGCGGTTGAGCAAATGAGTGAGTGCGCATGCTGTTAGGCTTATTACTGAAAAATGCCCCAGTTACCAAGGTTGGGGGTTCAAGTCCCACTGTCAACGGTTGTCACTGTCCCCTCCCAGTGCAACTAACTGGGTTATCATAGGCCGACCGTGTCTCTCACTGTCTGTGCTGAGAGGTTCATGTAAAAGAACCATAGCTGACTTTCCTCAAGAGAAGCTGCACAGCCATCAGTGTGTTTCGGCTCTGCGATGGCCTGATCCAGGGTTTACTCTGCGGTCGTCCAGAGTCAGGTGAGGTGGGTACCAGCCTCTCAGCGACCCTAATTTGGATTAAACGGTTCAGAAAATGAATAAATCTAACTGTAAATGTTTTCTTTAAGATTTAAATATTACATATTTATGTTTGTGATATTAAAAAATAAAGTTAGCGTAAGCTGCAACACATTTAATGTTTTGGGGTTTTTTTTAACTAGAAGAACTATTTTCACATTCTCATATTATTGTCTATCCCTTTTCTGGCAATGCACATTTTCTTTTTTTTTTTTTTTAATCCATGAATAATGAAAGATGCGAACCTTTGCATTTAACTATACAGTCGTGTTTACCCTCGAAAAAGTTCGAGCAGTCTATTGTTTTATTCCATGGTCCCTAAAACAGATAGATTTTTCATAATATATATTTTTTAGATTATATTTTGTAAAACTACAAATATAAGCTACCCCCTTGAAGAACTTTTTTCCCCATAAATGTAGTGATTTATTATTTTCCTCAGAGGCACTGGCATTCTGCTTTACATATTCATAAACTGAACCAAAGTCATTACTTTTACATGAAATGATATGCCTACAGCTACACCTCTGCCAGGTCTGGCATTTGTGAACCATTCCGCACAGGCGCGTACACAGGTGTAAAGCACAACACAGACTACCGTGATGCAGAATAATAATTAGTTTTAATTTCTCACACGCAGACACTACATATACACTAGTACAGATACACTCAACCGATTACTCTGAATTGCCTGGAGGTGTAAACACGAGTGTGAAGGGTTCTTTCTTTCCGTGCTAGCCCTGCAACGGACTGGTGGTCTATTCAGGGTGTAACCATGCCTCTTGTTCGAAGTCAGCTGGGATTGGCCTCAGCTTTTCTCCGTGACTATGACAGGTAAGCAGTACAGACATTGGATTGAGGAATGAATATAACTTTTGGTTAATGTTGAATGTGGACCAGATAAATTCCTATGGTTTGCTATGGCAGCACGGACCTCTGCGATGGCCTTGTGAACTGTCCAGTGTGTACCCCGCCCTCACCCGAAGTCGGCTGAGATGGGCGCCAGACTCCCTGTGGCTCTAATTAGGAATAAGTGGTTCAAAAAATGACTGAATGAATGAATGGCGACACAGTGGGTGTTCGCACTTCTACCTAAAAACAAGAAGGCCTGGGTTCGATTCCCAGGTCGAGCTGGGAAAGTAGTGGCTTAGTCCTTAAGATGATGAGTTCCTGGTCTGAAGGTTAGCGGTTCAATCCCAGCTATCACTACTGTTTGGCCCTTGAGCAAGGCCCTTAAACCTCAGTTGCTCAGTTGAACGTATAAAAAAAAAAATTGTAAGTCACTCTGGATCAGAGTGTCTGCCAAATGTAAATTCATTTATTTTCTGTAATCGCTTAATCCTTATTAGGGTCGCAGGGAGGCTGGTGCCCATCCCAGCCAACTCTAGGCAAGGGCAGAGTACACCTTGGACGGCTTGCCAGGCCATCGCAGGGCAGAAACACACTGACGGCTATGCAGCTACTCTTGTCGAAAGTCAGCAATGGTTCTTTCACATGAATCTCTCACCATAGACAGTGAGAGCCATGGCCGGCCTTTGATAACCCAGTTATGTGCACTGGGGGGGACAGTGACAACCCGTTGAGAGTGGGACTTGAACCTCCAAACTCGGGGTCAGTGATCCAGCGCCCTTTACCACCAGGCCACCACTGCCCAATGTTGTAAATGTAAATTTAAATGTTTTCTATGTGGACTTTGCATGTTCTTCCTGTGCTTGTGTGGGTTTCCTGCAGGTACTCCACTTTCCTTCCACAATCCAAAAACATGCATAGTAGGCTCATATGCAGTTAAAAATCTTCCGTGAGTGTGAATGCAAGTGGTGGCCGCCCTCACCCAGAGTCGGCTGAGATGGGCACCAGTCTCCCTGTGACACTAATTACTATTAAGTGGCTTAGAGAATGAATGAAAAGTGGTTGCTATATAAACTGTGATTTGGTTTATAGCCAGAACTGTAGTACTGTCAGTCAACACCTATATAACTAGTACAATTTAAATATGGTCTCATTGTTTTTTTTTGTTTGTTTGTTTTAATTACAGATCACTAATTATATATTTGTACCTGCACATGAAGATCTACCTAATATACTCCACAAAGTAAAGTCTCTTTGGCTCTCAGTCATACACAGCACAGCCCTGATTCATAGCCGTAACAAAGCAGTGAGCACGTTACCACCATTTCTATTATCCACAGCCACACGCAGTATGATGTAGCCCACCCATCATTCTTCGCTCAGGAGCTCTCATACCTTCACTCAGCTCCATTAGTATGATGAAGAGTGCGACTCCGAAGAGCTGCGGTCACTTTTCCATCTTCCATTGCCTTTCTTTCTTCACTGCCGTGTGACTTTGCTTCCCCATTTGTCTGACAAGTGCTGAATAGGTGCCAACATTTCCCATTCTTCATAAAACAACACATCTTGTTCCCACTTTAACTGGAAGGATGTGGAATATTCTACCACTTGTAATACACTCACCATCCAGTTCATTAGAAACACATGTACACATATACATTCAGCTGTACGCATGAGATATGGGTCAAGACCATCGAATCATTTGATCATAGCATGGTTGTTGGTGCCAGACAGGCTGGTACATCCCTGGTGTCCAATCATATCCATAAATGGTCGAATGCAGGTTTCCATTCCAACCAAGCAGGGGACAAACCTTCCTCCTCTTTAAATAACTGATCTCCAAAAGAAAACATCAACAACGACAAAAAGATTAGACCATACATTATTTCTTTTGATTTTGGAGCCAGAGAGCAGAACATTCGTGAGACTTGATTCCATAAGACATCAGTACGGAGAACTATGATAAGAGGCCAGCATAGCTCAAACTCGGGCAGCTTTAAGATCAGAATCATAGAGGTAGAGTACACCCTAACCAGCTCACCAGACCAGCACAGAGCCAACACGCACAACTATTCACATTCACACTGGGGGCAATTTGAAAAAGCTAGTTTGACTATTGCCCTTTTTTTTTTTTTTTTTTTGAGACTATAAAATAAAACTGAAAACTGGAGTATCCAGAGGAAACTTATACAAGAATGGTGAGAACATGCAAACTCCATACAAAAACGCCCTCAGCAATCCTGGGACTCAAACCCAGGATGTTCTCGCCTTGAAGTCGGTGTGATAACACTTTGCCGTGGCGCGAGATTCATTTACTTTCAAATACTCTTGCTGCCCTTCTTAAATTTACATTACTCTTCAAAAACGGAATTCCACTATTTTTTCAGCTTCAGGGGCCCTGCAGCCCCTTTGACACCCCCCCCCCCCCTACAGAGCGTACAGACGCTCCCCGACTTACGTTTTTAAGTGGTTCCGGACGGTCGAACGTAATTTGAAAGTGAACGTAAGTTGTTACAGTGACGTGTGACTTATGATGCTCATACTGTACTATACATCCATAAGTACCATTACCGTATCTCGTAAAGCACCCCTAAATCAAATATTATTTTACAATGTTATGTTTATAATAATTGATTTACCGAGTCACTTTACATGAAGCTTAAAACAGCCAATCAACGCTTACAATATGTGAGGCGCTCAATACCAAAAGTAGTGTACTTGTGAAAGTAGTGTACTTGCTGTGGGTCGTACGGACTTCTGGTCTTTCAAGTGCGCAAGGGTGCGGTTGAACTTGTTTAGAACAAAGCCTGCACTAATGTGAATCACCAGCAGAGCGGACAGTTTCTTTTCATTTATTTTACAACTCTTTTTGCTTAACTGAGTATGTATGGTTGATTGCGCTGATCCGAGCAGATAGTTAATTCATCTCTGTGTATGAGACTTGCACCCATGCTAGTAGGCTTACACTTCTGACAAACCATATTTGCTTCTAGTTATTAATCAAAACAGTGTAAACACAAAGATCACAGAGACGACGTCTTAACACAAGGGTAACTTGCGCACACACACATACACACACACATATATATGTATGTATGTATGTGTGTGTGTGTGTGTGTGTGTGTGTGTGTGTGTATATATGTATATATGTATATATATATATATATATATATATATATATGTATGTATGTATGTATGTAAAAACTGACCTGGGAAGAAGGAGGGGCACGTTCAGTCTGTCGTTTGTAAACAATGAATGCAGCGTCATTACCTCAGCGTACTACGTAGGTACGTCTAAACTCAAATTTTGACTTTTTTTTTTTTTTTTTTTTTTTTTTTTTTTAAACCTAAAAACGTATGAATTTAAGTCGGGGAGTGTCTGTACACCAGTGGGCAGTGGTGGCCTGGTGGTAAAGGTGCTGGATCACTGATCCCAAGGTTGGGGGTTCAAGCCCCGCAATCAATGGGTGGTCACTGTCCCTCCAATGCAGTTAAATTTGTTATCAAAGGACTGCCATGTCTCTCACTGTCTATGGTGAGAGGTTCAGGTAAAAGAACCATTGCTGACTTTCAACAAAAGGAGCTACATAGCTGTCAGCGTGTTTCCGCCCTGCAATGATCTGGTGAGCTGTTCTGGGTGTACTCTGCCTTCGCTCGGAGTCAACTGAAATGGGCGCCAGCCTCCCCACCACCCTAATTAGGATTAAGTGGTCCAGAAACTGAATGAATGAATAAGTTCAGGAGCATCAGATTTGACTTTTCTCAACCAAGAAGAGGTGTACAATTGCACCGTGACCACAGGAAGACCACAACTTGACAGTTAAAGTAGAAAAAAATGAAAACAAATAGCCAGGTTCCTTTTCTAGCCTTCAACCGTCCAGTTTGGGTGACGCTGTGCCTATGACATGGTGTGGTATGGGCATACCACTGTGCTAAGGTAAGCCGATACTGTTGGGGCCCTTGAGCAAGGCCCTTACCCCTTAACCATTCAGTTGTATAAATGAAATAATAAGAAAAGGAATGCAAGTTGCCCTGAATAAGGCTTTCTGCCAAGTGCCGTAATATTAATGCTAGCTTCAGAGTTTTGTTATAAATCCATTGTAATGCGTGGCTACATTCTCTTTTTCACCAATAAAAAGAATTGATGTAAAAAGAGGAAAAGCATTTTCCAAGTTTATGCAAAGTTAAATACTAAATACTGTGTAACGGGTCAAATCCGTACAGCTTAATCACGAGCAAACCTATTCCGCTTTCCTGTTGTGGCTGATTGGCCTATTTTTTAAAAACAAGTCAGATGGATGATTATTTTCGAGGTGTTCCCGCTAAGCTAAAATGCTGCGTTTCGGAAAACAAGCAAAGCATCAAATTACTTTATCAAGTGTGTGCAAGCGAGTAGAAAAGGCTGCTCTTAGTGTGCTGCTCTGACTGCAACACAGTCTGTCACGAGTGATAAAGATTCTGCTTCCAGCCAGGACCATTTGAGTGCTTTTCATTCCATACAGTCCGGATCTGAGACCTTAATTACTGTTCAGAGGACAAGCTACTGTATGAGTGATAAAATGTGAACATGCAAACTCCCACAGGCAGATTTGACTTTTTCCTTTTTTCCCTTTTACTTCGTCTTTTGTCGCCTTTTGTTGCTGCTGGATGCTGGATGCCCTCGCTGAGCACGTTTCGGTGTGGAAATATCATATTCTTGCATGGGGTTTCCTACCACAGTCGAGAGATTTACAGATTAGGATAATTAGTTGTTTAAAATGTGTGTGTGTGTGTGTGTGTGTGTGTGTGTGTGTGTGTGTGTGTGTGTGTGTTGGCCCTGCAATGGACATATGAGCTGTTCATAGATTTCATCCTCTCTGTGATCTTAATAAGATGAATGGGTTCGGCCAATGCAAGTGAATAAATAAGAATACACATTGGATATAAAAGTCTACACACCCCTGAAAGAATCACAGCTTTTATGATGTAGACTCTCATAGATTATGTGAAATCTTTTCCAATTTTAATTAACCATGTATTAAAACAATTTATTAATTATTACTGCACTGTTTCCTTTTGGTTGTTGGATGTTGGCAGCTGTCTCTGCCAACTCTGGGAGAGGACGGAGTACATCCTGAACAACTCGCCAGGCCACTGGAGCCAAGTTGGAACTTGTTTGTTAATTTATTACTCTTGGAAAAATGCTCCCTATCTGTAAAACTATGAGGTAATCTTCCGTGCACAGCCATCCTTGAGTCATTCCACAGGTTTCATTAGACTTCAGATCCAGGTTCTAATCTCATTGATTTCCTGAACCAATTAATCCTAATTAGGGTCACGTGGAGGCTGGCGCTCGTCTCAGCCGACACTGGGCGAAAGCAGAGTACACCCTTGATCGCTCACCAGGCCATCGCTGAGCAGAAACACACTGATGGTGATTCCGCTCCTTTTAACGCTAGTCAGCAATGGCTCTTTTAACTGAACCTCCCACCCTAGACAGTGAGAGACATGGCCGGCCTTTGATAATCCTGTTAGCTGCGCTGGGGGGAAAGTGACAATCTGTTAAGGGTGGGGCTTGAACCCGCAACCTTGGGATAAGTGGTCCAGTTCCTTACCCCAAGCCACTTCTTCCCCAGGTTCTAATCTTTGATCTTCGTTTTCTGAAGCTTGTTCATTGGTTGAACATTTTCAGGTCTGTTTCTTGAAGAAGAAAAAAATGAATAACGCGTTTGAATTTTTGAATGGCGCGTTTGGCGCTTTTCGTAAAAAGAGGCTGTTTTTGTAAAAAGAGGACGAAAATTTGGGAAAATGTCTTTCGTGACCTGTATTTTTCGTATAGAGATTTTCATAAGTTGAGGGCCGACTGTATACAGATGATTCCCGATTTACGTTTTTAACTGGTTTCGGACGGCCGAACGTAAGTTGAAAGTGAACGCAAGTTGTTACAGTGACGTATGACATGTGACACATGATGCTCATACTGTACGATACATCCATAAATACCATTACCGTATCTCATAAAGCACCCCTAAATCAATTATTACAAACATAACATTGTAAAATAATATCAAATATATCAAATAATATCAACATTAATTTCATATAAGTCACTTATTTATACCGAGTCACTTTACATGAAGCTTAAAACAGCCAATCAACACTTACAATATGTGAGGTGCTCAATACTGAAAGTAGTGTACTTGCGAAAGTAGTGTACTTGCTGTGGGTTATACCAACTTCCGGTCTTTCAAGTGCGCAAGGGTGCTGTTGAACTCGTTTAGAACACAGCCTGCCCTGATACAGTCTCCCAGCAAAGCGGAGAGTTCTTTCTTTTGTGTAAGTAAGTAAATTTTATTCAAGAGATGCATACAAAGAACAAGTACAAATCCTAATGAATATTAATATAAAAATAAGTATACACTTTTAGGATTTTGCTAAAAGATAATAAATCTCTGTAATTGTTCTGTAATTTGTGGATTAGGGTTTTCATTCATTTTACAACTCTTTGCTTAACTGAGTATGCATGGTAGATTGTGCCGATCCGAGCAGATAGTTAATTCATCTCTGTGTATGAGACTTGCACCTATGCTTGTCGGCTTACACTTCCGACCAACCATATTTGCTTAGGGTTACAAAAGTCTGCAAAACAGTGTAAACACAAAGATCACAGAGACGACGTCTTAACACGAGTAATATGCTATATAACTGATAAACTGATATAACTGAACTGGGAAGAAGGAGGGGCACGTTTAGTCAGTAGTTCATAAACAATGGATTGCAGCGTCATTACGTCAGCATACTACGTACACAGGATCCGCACTGATAAGTTATGTTTTTCTCATTTTGTCAATTCTGGAGGACAGTGTTTTTTCTGGTGAAGACAATGTGGCTCCTATTTTCTCCACTTGTTGATAATAGACTTCATGATGTTCCATGTTACATCTCGAACAGTATTTTGGAAATGCTTCCCTTCCAGACTGAGATCTTATGTCATCGACCATAGCTTTACCAGTAGAAGAAGCCCAGGGCTCCCAAGTGGTGCATTGACAATGTGTGTGACTATTAACTTGGTTAATTTCACAGCCGTTCGGGAGTCCATTGGCGCTAATTGGCTGAGCTCTCATGGGAGGGAGGGACGGCATATGCTCACTTCCCTGTTATTCAGTGATTGCAAGCCAATCATGGCCGTATCGACCTCCATAAATAATTAGTGCTTGGTTGTTTGACTGAAAATTGGATTTGATGTAATGCATATTTCCCATGACTGTTTGCTACCAATGACGACAAGTACTGAAAGACAAAACAAAAAGCTTGGATTTGACTTGTTATGGCTATATACTGCAGATATCCTCTCCATATCAAAAGGAAATAAAGTCACCATAATCATAAAATACCGGTACCCCATATGAACATTCATGTTTTTAAACTGCTTAATCCTAATTCGGGTTGCAGGGAGGCTGGTGCCCATCTCAGCTGACTATGGGCGAGGGCAGAATACACCCTGAACAGCGCGCCAGGCCATCGCAGCCCATATGAACATTAATTCATTTGTTTGCTGAGTCACTTAAGGGCCAACACACACACACACACACACACACACACACACACACACACGATCATTGAAACCCACACTTACACCCTGGGGCAATTTGGAACAGCCAGTTGGTTTAATATATATATGTCTTTGAACTGTGGGAAGAAACCTGGAAGAAATTCAAGCAAACTCATGAAGAACATACAAACTCCACACAGAAATGCACTCACCAAGCCCGGGACTCAAACCCACAACCTTCTTACTCTGAGGCAGACATGATAATCGCTACTCCACAATGTCACCTCCATGAATAGTGCAGGTGTATTTTATTGAGTAGTCTAAGCAAGCGCATAAAGAAAGTTATAATCTTTGCACTACAGAGTCAGGTTGGCGGTTTTTTTTTTTTTTTTTTTTTTTTTTTTTTTTTTGGATTTGCCTCTCAGATTGTGACCAACCGTTCTCTCCAATCTCATTCATTCCTATCACTCTGCTTTAATCCCTGACATGGCTGCACCTTCATGAAGTATTTTGTGCTCCAATGGTCTGAGCGCTGTGCAAAAACAGCATTTTTAAAGTGTTGTCAGGCTCCACAGGCGCTGTAAATATGATCGTGATTCCATTAGCTCGAATAAAAGATTGAAAAGAAGCTTAGAGGAAATGTTTTCACAGCAGAGAGGAGGGAAGCAGATTTTAAGACTCAAACATACCCGTGGTGGGATGAAAAGACAAAGTTCAAACAGCAGCAGGAATGAACAGGAATTGACTGCTTCAGTCACTATTGTTCATTTCAACCTACTTTTTAATCGCGTGTGAATTTCCAAGTTTCAAAACATAATTTGAACAAAATCTCTAAATTTCTACTGGATTCTTATACATATATTCAGTCAGTCAGTCATTTTCTGAACTGCTTAATCCTAATTAGGGCCACGGAGAGGCCGGTGCCCATCTCAGCCGAGTCTGATCGAGTGCGGGGTACACACTGGATAGCTCGTAAGGCCATCGAAGGGCTATACTTGTATTCAAATACGTTAATTCATTCATTTTCTATGCTGGTTAATGCTAATTAGGATTGCGGAGAGGCTGGCACCTATCTCAACCGACTCTGGCTGAAGATAGACCCTGAACAGCTTGCCAGAACATTACAGAATCAACACACATACGACTACAGTACTTCACACTCAAACTCGCATCAAGAAATGATTTGGAACTGCCAGTTAGTTTACTGTGCATGTTTTTGGACTGTGGGAGGAGACCATAGTACCCAGAGGGAACCCACACAAGCCCCAGGAGAACATGCAAACTCTACACAGCAACGGACGAACCCAGTAATCAAAGCCAGGGCCTTCTTGCTATGAGGTGGACAAGCAAACCCCTATGTCACCGTGTCACCCATATGTTCAAATATTTATAATCTATCCATCTCGTGTAATTAATAATGTGGCTGGCATAAATGGTCACAGGCCAGCCATTAAACTCATGCTCAATGACTCTGTATGGCTTCACTACAGAGGAAGCCATGGCTTAATGATTTCAGGAGCAGGTTTGGGACCAGAAGGTCATTGGTTCAATTCCTGACTCAGCAGGGAAATAATGTGTGGATCAGGAGGAATGAGCTGCATCCCCCTCTTCCCATTGCTGGCATGCCCTTGAAGACACCCAACCCCCAACTGCTCCCTGGGTGCTCCTTGTGTGTGTTCACATTTGATGGGTTAAATGCAATAATTTTCCTTGGAGGATCAATACAGTATCGCAGAAATAATAAATAAATAAATAATTACTCACCCACTCATTTGCCAGACTGCGTAATCCCACTTGGGTCATGGGAAGGCTGATGTTTTTGGATTGAAGGAGAAAACTGTAGTACCTGGCAGAAACCCACACAAGCAAGGGGAGAACATGCAAATTCCAAACAGAGGTTCTTGAGCCTAGGAATCAAACCCAGGTCCTTTTGCTGTGAGGCAGATGTGCTAAGTACTACAATACCATGCCCTCCCCAGTAATAGAGACAATATAAAATTAAAAT
>CM045751.1:4540000-4565000 GCA_024760905.1 Plotosus lineatus | reverse complement strand
TGAGATGAAGGTAATACAGCAGCAACCACCAGGCTGTGATCAGCCAAGCTCAATTTTATTTAAGAGGAGACGTTGCTCTGAATTTTATCCTTCTGCTCACCAAAATGTTTGGGCCGTACACACAGACTCATGTATTATACATAAATCTATCCGCTGTCTTCAATGTCCTTTGCAGTTTTAGCTTGAAAGATGAAGCAGTAAATATCAAGCAACGTTCTGTCACGATACACGTCCACACATTTTACTGTACAGCACATGATGCCTCAGCAAACTGAGTCACATAAATAATGCAAACATGTCACTGAAGCATATAATTATCACGGAGGACATAAAGGACGGCATGGTTCATCAGGGCTTTACCATGTCTCAGAAGGCACCAGTACTCACCGGGTACTACGACTCTTCCTTATGTCTTCGGGCAGCTCCATCACCACTGAGAGGTCACCACCAAGGTTGGAATCATCAAACCAGTCCACAACTCCATCGATGTTCCCTCCTGAAAAGTTGAACGTGCACCATATCATCCTGGAGAACCAATCCCAGATGTCTACCAAGGCTGGAATAACAAATCCCATGCCAGCCCCTCTGTCAGGAATCGGACCGAGTGCATTCAGTCAAAGTCTGCCGCCGACAGCACTGTTCTACTACAGTAGAATTTGTAAAGAAGACTGACGACGAACTCCATACTCGCCTTTAAGACCTTGTGCGTGACCTTAAAGAAGGACGGAAGATGATGCCGGGCTTTCTTCGTGGCAGCAGCCACAAGCTATGTAGTGGAAAGGCTGACGTCTAGACCTAACTGATTTTCTTGTACGTGTACTGTGATGTATTTTGTATATGTTTCACTATGATATGCTGAGGTAATAAGTCGTTGCACTTTTTAGCATATGATCTTGATACGCGAGTAATATCCGAACCGCCCGTGTCGACAGTTGATTCATGGTTCATGGTTTTGGACAGTGGAAGGAAACCATACCAGCTCGGGGAAAACATGCAAACTGGTGCAAATTGGCCGCAAGATTGAAACCCCAAACCTCCTTACTTCTTCTTTTTTCTTTTGGCTGTTCCCTTCAGGGGTCGCCACAGCAAATGATCTGCCTCCATCTCTCCCTGTCCTCTGCATCTTCTACTCTTACTCCAACTACCTTCATGTCCACCTTCACCACATCCATAAATCTTCTCTTTGGTCTTCCTCTGGGCCTTCTGCCTGGTAGTTCCGACCTCAGCATCCTACTACCAATATACTCACTATCCCTCCTCTGTACATGTCCAAACCATCTCAATCTAGCCTCTCTGACTTTGTCTCCAAAACATCTATCATGTGCTGTCCCTCTGATGTACTCGTTTCTGATCCTATCCATCCTCGTTACTCCCAAAGAGAACCTCAACGTTTTCATCTCTACTACCTCCAACTCTGACTCCTGTCTTTTCCCCAGGGCCACTGTTTCTGAACCATACAACATTGCTGGCCTCATCACCGTCTTGTACACTTTTCCCTTCATTCTTGCCGATACTCTCCTATCACACATCACACCGGACACTTTTCTCCATCCATTCCAGTCTGCCTGCACGCGCTTCTTCAGCTCTTTTCCACACTCTCCATTGCTCTGGATTGTTGAGCCTAAGTACTTAAAATCCTCCACCTTCTTTATCTCTGCCCCCTGTAACCTCACCGTTCCTCTTGGGTCCTTGTCGTTCACACACATGTATTCTGTCTTACTGAGACTAACCTTCATTCCCCTCCTTTCCAGGGCATACCTCCACCTCTCTAGATTTTCCTCCACTTGTTCTCTGCTCTCACTGCAGATCACGATGTCATCTGCAAACATCATAGTCCATGGAGATTCTTGTCTAACCTCGTCTGTCAGCCTGTCCATCACCATAGCGAACAAGAAGGGGCTCAGAGCTGACCCTTGATGCAGTCCCACCTCCACCTTGATCTCTTCTGTCACACCGACCCTAATTCTATAATACACACACACACACTCTTGGACTAAACATGGTCAGTATGTCTGCAGGACTTATACTGGGTTGCTGAATTAAATCCGGTGGGGGGGCCGGTGGTGTAGTGGTTAGGGTGCTGCACTCATGATTGGGAGGTTGTGTTTGAATGCCAGTTAGACCCCCACTGTGTTAAGACCCCTGGGCAAGGTCTCAATCTGGGCAAGGTCTGTTCACCCAGCAGTATAAATGGGTACCAGTAAAATATACTGGGAAGGTAACCTGCGATGGACTAGCATCCCATTCAGAAGGCATTGAACTCCTGGTTGCTTCACGCTACAGAAACCGGAGATAAGCACCGCCCTGATGAGCCACTGGGCGTGTAAAAATCCCAAAATCTGGACTAAATATTGTGTGTCTATACAAGAAAAACTTTACATACGGTTAGAACTGCTGCCTATTAGCAAGAGGGTCCTGAGTTTGAGCTTCTTGTATGGCTTTCTCTCAGTCCAAAGAGTTATAATCTCAAAAAAAAAAAAAGAAAGAAAAAAAAATCTGTTCTTAATTGCCTTTGGGTGTGAATTTGAATGCTTATGTGTATGTTGGCCCTGCAATGATCTGGCAAACTGTTCAAAGTGTACCCTACCTTTTTCCAAAGGTGGTTGGGATGGGCTCCAGCCTAATAAACGATAGAGTGGTTCAGAAAATGAGATGAGCAGTTTGCATAATACATACCGTATTGATGTTGAAATATTTTCTGTCTTTGCAGTTGTAGCCCAGAGCCATGAATAGAAACAACAGGACGTGTAATTGTGCAATTTATGATTGCTTGGATTTGAGCTGATGAACAAAAGAATATGACTTTTTTTCTGCATGTAACGCCTGACAGGGTCAGGAACAAAGGAGATCATCACAGACAACAATCTGGCCTTGATTGACGTCTAATGATGGGGCTGGAGAGAATGTGCAAAAAATAAAAAGAGATGGCTCTTGAGTGGTGACCCTGGGTATTAACCCGGAGATCACAAGTTTGAATCCAGGATGATGCCACAGACATCCGTGACCGGGACTCCATGAGAGCTGATTGGCCGAGCTTTCACGGGATCCCTGTCGATCACCAGCCAGTCATGGGTGTCTGAGTTCTATGGTATGAGGAGGTGGAGGACGCCTTATCTCTGAGTGTGTTAGACTGCAACTAAATACACATGCGCTGCAGTTTGAAAAGAGGCAGGTGGCTAGCTTGCATGTCACAGAAGGGGTGTGTGTATGCTTGAGCCGCTCCCTGGGTTAGGGTGGCAGTGTGATAGTGATGGCAATCCGCGATGGGTGGGAATAGGATACGAGTCAATTAGAGAGAAACTGTAACGATAAAAAATACGGTTGCTACTGTTAATTAGATGAGTTTTTGGTAAACGGTGTGGATATGTATAAACAGACTCAGAATTCTGACTTGATCCAACTAGGGTCACATGGCCTATCTCAGCCAAATATGGGTGAATGTGTGGTGCATCATGTACAACTTGGCAATCCATCACAGGACAACACACACACACACACACGTCTGATATGCCGTGTGTGTGTGTGTGTGTGTGTGTGTGTCTGTCTGTCTGTCTGTCTGTGTCTGTGTTTTCCATGTAACGAAAGTACATCCTCTGAGCGGTAGTGATAGTGACAGAACTGCTCCAGCTCTGTGCTTCAGCCCTTCACCTTTTCCCTCCAAACACATACACCAGAGGGCTGGAGTGAGCAAGAACACATTACTCATCATTGATCTGACCCCATGTGTCTGCCCCCTCCTCAACCTCAGGTTCAGTTTCTCCAATACGTCGTGGAGGGACGATCAGTTCGACTTTCAGAAAGTGTTCAAAGTGATCTGAAGCCTCACGCTGAAGGTTGGTTAAAATTCGCTTCTTTCCAGGTTGAAACTTTTACTCTTCTTTTTTTAGATGATACTTCACCACCTACTTTAAAGCAAATCAATAAATGATCACCCTGCATTCAGCCTGGGTAAATCTCCGGTGCTGTGTGTTACTACGTTACCTGAATTTTTTAAAGGAACAAGCAATGCAAATAAATAAATAAATGTATGAAAAATAATAAAATTAAATAAAAATAAATAAAAACGGATCAAATTGCTGTGGTTATGCTATTTTTTGAGGATAGTCAATGGGTTGCACAGTACTCCTCCGTGTTTGACAATAAAATCAGTGTCATGGCTAAACCTCTTACACAAAATGTAGGTAATTAAATGTAGAGGTTAAATTAGCATGGATTAAATGAGCAGGGATTAAATTAGCACGGATTACAATTAGCAGGGGTTAAATTAGCATGTGTTAAAATTAGCAGGGGTTAAATTTGCAGGAATTGAAACAGCAGGTGTTTAATTAACAGGGATTAAATTAGCAGGGGTTAAATTAGCCTGTTTTATATTAGCATGGATTAAATCCACAGAGATTAAATTAGCATGAATTAAATGAGCAGGGATTAAATTTAGCACGGATTACAATTAGCAGGGGTTAAATTAGCAGGGATTAAATTTGCAGGGATTGGAACAGCAAGTGTTTAATTAACAGAGACAAAATTAGTAGGGGTTAATTTAGCATGGATTAAATCAGCAGTGTGTCAGTCGCGCTGTATATAGTACACACATCAGGCAAAGTAGTACACACATTTGTCCTAATGCAGTAATGTACTACACACATTTGTCCGAATGCACTGGGTGACAGATTGCGAGTCATGGCATGTTCTGGAAAATTCTACATTACTAAAATTACAAAAACATGAGGTTCCAAGATCACAGTTGGTACAGGTTGACATCAGAGGTTCTTATGTTGTGGGCTTGACAAAATCTGGAGTGAGTGACATTGGTCTCTTTGTTTGAACAATTGCGTCGGGGTTGCTGTGGATTTGTTGTTTACTCGAGCAGGGAAGCTACATGGCTCGGACATGTGCATGCGCAGACGCCTTGTTCTAAAAACAGCCACATCTGTTTTACCCCAGTCGGGGCTATTAGTAGGGATTAAATTAGCAGGGATTAAACGAGCAGGGATTAAATAAGCAGGTGTTAAGGTAACAGGAATGAAATTAGAAGAGGTTGCATAAGCAGGGGTTAATTTAGCCGGAAATAAATTAGCAGGGGTTACATTTGCAGCTGTTTGTACTGTTAAAACCTTGTTATATTTTAATGGTGACTACAGTTCATGGGTTTCTCTGCAAAATTGAGATAAAAGCCAATTAACTTGTAATTTACAAGTCAGTAATTTAATGTTATTCGTTTAAAAAAATATATCCTTAATATTTTGTTGCTAGTTACATTTTATCCGAGGACAAAAAATCCTGACACGCTTGGCACAGTGGACTTCTGCCTCGCAACAAGAAGGTTCGAGGCTCGAGTTTTTGGGCTTGCTGGGGACGTTTCTATGTGGAAGGCTACATGTTCTCCTCATGAGTGTGTGGGGTTATTAATGTATGGTGGTAGAGGAGTAAGCAGCACCTTCCTTTCCTCCACATAAAAAGGCTGAAGAGCCCTTGAGCAAGCAACCTAACCCCCCAACTGCTGTCCGGGTGCCCCCAATACGTGTGCGTGTGGATGCCCACTGCTCTGAGTGTGTGTGCTCACTTGGGATGGGTTAAATGCAGAGGAAATAATTTTCCTCTGGAGATTAATACAGTATATTAAAAAAAAAAAAAAAAAAACATTAAATGTGGTAAAAATAAGTTTCTATAGAATATCTGTAGGCGTCCTACAGTAATGTGTTTTCTCAGACGGCTACACTAGCACCATAGTGAAAATATCATATCGCGGTATGACAGTAAGGTGCTAACACCATGGCATTAATTGCCTTTCTCCACTTTTCTCTAATATGAATAAAAGAACAATCCACATCCCTCAAGCAGGCCAGTAATGCCTGATGTTACTTTAGAGTTCTGCATAATGTGCTTCGATCCTGGCACGACGATTGATTTAGAACAGCGCCGGTCGGATTTGTCAAGTGTCCACAAAGCCGCATGCAAATCACTCCAAGAAAACAGGATTTACTCAAATCTCTCACATAATCCAATCAGAATGTGTCAGAAAGGCAGCTCGCAAAATGTTCCCTGAGTAGTCGGTACAAAACAGTATGTGAGTGGGTAACATTCAAGGGCTGCTTTGACCTTTCAGTAGGACACAAAAAAACCTGGATGGATGTAATGAAAAAGAGAAAGCCGTGGCCTAATGGTCAGAGAAGTGGCATTGGCACCAAAAGGTTGCTGGTTCAATTCCCTAACCAGCAGGAAAAACATGTGTGGTGGTGAGCTACACCTTGCCTTCCTCCATCTGTATGGCTGAAATGCACTTGAACAAGGCACCTAACTCCCAACTGCTCTCTGGGTGCCCCAGATCTGTGGTCGCCCACTGCTCTGAGTGTGTGTGCTCGGTCTGGATGGATTAAACGCATTATATATCAAAACACATAACAAAAATGTCTTATAAGGGGTGGTGGTAGCCTGATGGTAAGGTGCTGGGTCACTGATCCCAAGGTTGGGGGCTCAAGCCCCACTGTCAGCGGTTGTCCCTGCTGTCCCCCCAGTGCACTAACTGGGTTATCAAAGGCCGGCCATGTCTCTCACTGTCTCTGGTGTGAGGTTCATGTAAAACAACCATTGCTGACTTTCGTAAAGAGGATGTGCATGTTTCTGCCCCACGATGGTCTGACGAGCCATCCAGGGTATACTTTGTCCTCGCCCAGAGTCAGCTAACATGGGTGCCAGCCTCCCTGCAACCTTAGTCAGGAAAATGGTTCAGAAAATAAATGAATGTATGAATAAATGTATTTTCTCAGCACCTCCAACCGAACAAGATATCACCGTGTAGGGTGAAGCAGCAGCTGGTTAACACATGTTGCGTGTATTTGTCCTTGTTGCATCCATACAAAACTCATCCTTTCAACCTATCAACCTTGAAAGCCTCATTGCTAAATCTTAAATAACTGAAATAACTGTAAGGGGGTTAAATAACGTGTGTGTTTTTGTTTGTGTTGGGTAGATGGGTGGGTGATTGTGTGTTGTCTGAACACCAGAAGGCCAGAGAAAAAAAAATGTAAAAATGTTCTGTGTACTCACCCCGACACCTCGGATTATTGCAGCCACAAGCAAATTACCACAGAGATGTCACGACCAGTGGGTCGAGTTACTGCACCTGATCTCTCTGATAAATGTCTATAATAAAGCCTCAATGCCTCTGAGTGCATAAACTCAGTTCTGGGCATCAGAGGAATAACCAAGACATCACATGAGCTGCAAATAATATTTTGTACCTAATCTAATAAAAACAATCCTGTAAGATGAACAGAGGCGTAAATATGGATGACGATGATGATCTCTAATTTCAGAACATTGCACTTTGCCGTAGTTTACAAATGTGGCTAGTAATCTATTTTTTTTGGGGGGGGGGTTCCCAGATACTATAATGTTCAGACCACTTGGTGATGCTCTTCAGGGGGGCCGAATTTTCCATGTCTCTTTGTTCTTTAGTCTTATCCCCCCTCCTCAGGTCCTTTCAGTGTTTCACTTAACCCACACACTCAGTGATAATGTCACAGAGAAGAGTGGTACCACATTCCATGTTATGGCACCCGGAGAGCAGTTGGGGTCTTGAATCGACAAAGGAAAAACTGAACCCCTCCCTAAAGTCTTCTCAAGCACATCCCAAAAAATGAATTGTTGAGATTGTGTTGGCCCTGCAATGGCCTGGTGAGCTGTTCGGGGTGCCCCTTGCGTGGAGTCAGCTGAGATGGGTGCCAGCCTTCCTGTGACCCTAATTAGGACTAAGCAGTTCAGAAAAGGAAAGAGTGAAGATTTGTGCAATTTGTGTTTCTGTCCCTTGCTAAAGGGTTGTTAGGAAGGGCATCCGACGTAAAAACCTATGCCAAATCAAATGTGCGAATCATTCACGGTGGCAACCCCTGATAAAGGGAAAAAGCCGAAAGGAAATGTTATCTCATACTGCCACAAACTGAAGTATTTTTCATTTTCCTTTCGCAATTATATAGAAAAATGTTCAGAAGTAAAATATAAAATAAGTTGGAAAAGTCAATCACAGGAATCCAAGAAGCTTAGATGTGTGTGTGTGTGTGTGTGTGTGTGTGTGTGTGTGTGTGTGTGTGTGTGTGTGTGTGTGTGTGTGTGTATATATCCGCAGTCCTTTGGGCCTTCCTGGCATCCACACTGTCCTAAATAAGACGAATTGCTATGCCAATGCAAGCTGACCGCAAACCCTTGTGAACCTTAACCAAATTACAGGCAGAATCTACAGAGATGTGATCAGACAGCATCGCAGGACCAGCAGACATCCATCAGAGACCCAGCGGACCCCTAGCAAGTCTATTGCTGTGACACGGGGAGCAGCTTGGCCTTGGGGACGAAACATGAAGGCACAGGGTCTGATAGAGTCATCGGTTATGGACAGAAGACTCCAGAAACATCCATCCACAGGCCAATAAGTAAATACACAGCTGACCTTTCTTGTTTACTTTTATCCAGTTATTTTAAAGATATTTAATTTAAGATAAAAGAGAAAGAAAATGAAGAAAAAACACACAGCACACAGTTATTTTCTCTGTATCAGCTTGTGTTTGCCAGTGAAGCATTTCTCTTATGACCCGGAAAAAACCTTGCAAGTCAAATTTGAGTTTTATTGCACGTACCACATTTTTCCCATCAACCCTTGTGTTTTGATCTGGAATAATCTAACAATTCTTTCTTACTGATGTACACTTATTCAGTTTTCTAGCTCATGAGAGACTTGATGCTACTGATTTCTATGGGTTAAAATTTTAGATTTCAAAGTAAATAACCTGCAGTGGTTGCACAATGAACCATTTAATCCTAATTAGGGTCGCGGGGAAGCTTGCGCCAGTCTTATCTGATTCTGGATGAGGGCAGAGTACACCCTGGACAGATCGCCAGGCCATCGCAGGGCAGAAACATGCGAACGGCTATGCAGCTCATCTTGTTGAAAGTCAGCAATGGTTCTTTTACATGAACCTCACACCACAGACAGTGGGAGACCTGGCCGGCCTTTGATAACCCAGTTAGCTGCACTGGGGGGACAGCAGTGACAACCATTGACAGTGGGGCTTGAACCCCTGACCTTTGGATCGGTAATCCAGCACCTTACCAGCACTCCCTCACCAGTATATTCTATGCACTGATATTTAATGTATGTTATTATGCTGCATTAGCTCTAATCACATTTTCTTAAACACAGAGTATAAGAACTGGGTGTGTGTGTGTGTGTGTGTGTGTGTGTGTTTCCTTCCTCCACATAATTGGTTTCCTCCCAGTCCAAAGATATGACCATTAGACTAATTGGCTGTTTCAAATTGTCCCTACATCTGGGTGCAGGTGTAAGTGTGTGTGGGGTCAGGTGATGGCTTGGTGAGCTGTTCAGGATGTACCTCGCCTTCACCCAGATTTGGCTGAGATACTCTCCAGGGTGAGGTGGAGGCGGATGATTTGCTGTGGCGACCCCTGAAGGGAGCAGCCGAAAGTAAAAGAAGAAGACTCTCCAGGTTCTCATCGACCCTCGTATGTTAAAGCGGTCTGGTTAATGAGTGAATGGGTTCCATCCACATTATTTTCTCAAATTTTCTCTTTGACGCATTATTTTAGTTCAGACTTGACAGAACGCTTGTTTTCCTCGGCACCAATGTGAACGGACCAAAAATGCCATTGGTCTCATTCTTCAAAGTTTAGCAGCAGCAGTAAAATAATGATAATAATAATAATAATAATAAAAAGTCCTTTTGTACCTGTGCTGGGCTACAATAAGAATATTAAGTTTGAGTTCTGACAAGCTTCCCACAGAGATTTCTCGCAGAGCTTATTACTTCGAGTTTGGTTCTCCAGCTCACTCCAGTGAGGTATGAAATTACCAGTTAAGATTGTAGTTTAATGAATAATTATTCTGAGCTGTAAAACATGATTACTTTAAACTTTTACATCAAGCATTGATATTGAACCTCTAACTGTTTCCATCTCGATTTCAACAGGAAGTGTCGTTTATTATCGTTTATTCGCATTGGAGGCTCTCTGAATGTAAAGAGCTGGCACAGACGACACACCCTGGAACCAGCTCTGAGGGCGGACGCTTACAAACCAACTGCTGCATTCATCTGCAGCGGTTTACCTTGAGTCAGCATCCGGAGAGGACAACTGCTGAAAGTAGACAAAGCATTTTTTTTTTATGTTTAGGATGCTATGTTAGAGAGTGAGAGAGAGAGAGAGAAGGGGGAGAGAGGGAGGAGAGAGAGAAAGAGAGAGAAGAGGGGAGAGAGAGAGAGAGAGAGAGAGAGAGAGAGAGAGATTGAGAAATAAAAGAGGGTAGAGAGGGAGAAAGAATGAGAAGGGGAAGGAGAGGGAGAGAGAGGGGGAAAGAGGGGGTGAGGAGGAGAGAGAGAGAGAGAGAGAGGAAGAGGGAAGGATAGAGAGAAGGAGAAAGGGAAGGGGAGAGGGGCAGAGACAGAAAGAGAGAGAGGGAGAAGGAGAAAGGGAGAGAGAGATGGAGAGAGAATGGGAGTAAGAGAGAGATGGAGAGAGTGAGGGGGGAGAGAAACAGAATGCTAAGCGAAATACAGAGGTACTTGATGGTAGGATATTCATCTTTATTTCTGAACAAATGATTTTGTAGCTGACTCATGAAATGCGGTTCGAGGAAACCCTGAAATGCGCAGGCTCTATTAAACACAATCAAACATGACACGTACTCTGACAGCTGTGGACGCCCTGAAGACACAGCACAGCAAGTTTTATCAATAAAATGAAATAGATCCAAACGACAGCGTCCTGAGGTCAGAGCAGTGGTGTTGTGGTTAGCACATCACAGCAAGAAGGTCCTGGGCGTGAGCCCCGACCCCTATGAGGACATTTCTGCATGACGTTTGCATCTTCTTCCCACGATTGTATGGGTTTCCTCCAGGAACTCTGGTTTCCTCATACAGTCTCAAGACGTGCGCATTGATCTAATTGAATATTCTTAATCACGCTTAGGTGAGAGTGTGAGTGTTAATGCTGGTGTTAATGCTGGTGTGTTGTGTGACGGACTAACGCCCTACAATAATGGTCTAAGGGAGGCCTGCACCTATCTCAGCTGATGTAGAGGGCACGGCAGAATTGAACCACTTTCTTGCTGTAAGGTGGCAATACTAACCACTGTGCCGCCTAATGCCAACTTAACCCTAGCAGGACCATGGGGAGGCTGGGGCCTATTTTAGCAAACTCGGAGGCAAAGGCGGGGTACACCCTGAACAGCTCACCAGGCCATCACAGGACACGTCTTACATACACACACAGCCATGTATGCGCACACTTCCATCTCAGGGCAATTTAGGGCAGCCAGCCCAGTGTGCATGTCTTTGGTTTGGAGGAAGAAGCTCATACAAGCAGGGCGAGAACATGCAAACTCCACCCAGAAACACTGGGACTCGCTACACCACCACCACCGTGCACGCTGAATCCAATATGCAATTAAACATTATATTATAAAGACTATTTAATGTATTGCCTGAAACCTGAAGTAGCTCTCAGGACATTTCTGCAAACACAATGTGGGAAATGGCAAATGGCCATCGAACAGCCATCGAGAAAAGTCCTGACATCTTTATTATAAGCGCAAGAAAGCGGCAGGGAGCCATTGTGTTCCTGACATTGTCAGGTGGATAAGCAAGGACATGGAATATTAAGCAGGTTTATCATGAGCAGATCCTCCTCTCATTGTGTGACCAGTCACAGCAGCAAAAGGAATTATGCTGAATATTATTTCGGCTATTGTTCGGATCTGTTCATTATAGCGACCGTTCACGTCCTGTCAAACCTCCCTGTTATCCAATACATCAAAGCTTCAAATAAATACAGCACAATTGCTTTGCATTTTCTTTATTCTCAGGGTTATGATGACCACCAATTTTTCTACAAAAATCTTTTTGAACATTTGGCACTTGAACTTATTGTAGTTTCATTCATTCGTTTGTTCGCTGAACCGCTTAATCCTACCCGGGTCGAGGGAGGACAGAGCTCATCTCCTCTATTCAATGACATGTATTCTAGGATAATTGAACATTCTTGATTGGCCCTTGGTGTATGTTTGAATGGTTGTGTGTTCCTGTTGGCCCTGTGATGGTTTTGCGGAGCTTTTCAGGGTGTACAAAGTCTTCACCTGAAGTCACATGGCATGGACTCCAGTCTGCCTATGACCCTGATAAAGGACAATGCAGAAGAAGATGCGAATGCAGGCTGTTAGGTTATGTTTACTCCTCATGCCATTTACCTTGGATACGTGTTCAGGTCGTAGAGTCGGTGGCGTAGTGGTTAGGGTGCTGCACTCATGGTCGGGGAGGTTGTGTGTTTGAATCCCAGTTAGGCCCCCACTGTGCTGAGACCCCTGGGCAAGGTCTTAACCACAAGCGTGCTTCTGTTCACCCAGCAGTAAAAATGGGTACCAGTAACAATATACTGGGAAGGTAACCTGCGATGGACTAGCATCCCATCCAGGAGGGGCTGAACTCCTGGTCGCTTCACGCTATGGAAACCGGGGATAAGCACCGCCCTGATGAACCAGTAGATTCGGGTATAAAAAGCCCAATGGACTTAACTTTACCCACGTGTTTAGGTTACAGTGATGCTAAACTGAAAAAAAGAGAGGCCGTGAAAGATAAAGGAATCAATAAGACAATGAATCACTATTGCTGCGATAGCGTAGTTGGGTGCAACAATCTGACTTCTTGATCTGTTGATGAACAAACATTCTCAATAACAAACACTTTTAGTTTTCTTCTTCTTTTCCTTTCGGCTTTTTCCTTCAGGGATCGCCACAGCAAACCATCCGCCTCCATCTCACCCTATCCTCTGTATCTTCTACTTTTACTCCAACTGCCGTCATGTCCTCCTTCACCACATCCATAAGTCTTCTCTTTGGTCTTCCTCTAGACGTTCTGCCTGGTAGTTCCAACCTCAACATCCTACTACCAATATACTCACTATCCCTCCTCTGTACATGGCCAAACCATCTCAATCTAGCCTCTCTGACTTTGTCTCCAAAACCTCTAACATGTGCTGTCCCTCTGATGTACTCATTCATTCCTGATCCTATCCATCCTCGTTACTCCCAAAGAGAACCTCAACAATTTCATCTCTGCTACCTCCAGCTCTGCCTCCTGTCTTTTCCCCAAGGTTACTGTTTCTGAACCATACAACATCGCTGGCCTCATCACCGTCTTGTACACTTTTCCTTTCATTCTTGCCGATACCTTTCTATCGCACATCACACCGGACACTTTTCTCCAACCATTCCAACCTGCCTGCACATGCTTCTTCACCTCTTTTACACACTCTCCATTGCTCTGGATTGTTGAGTCTAAGTACTTAAAATTTTCCACCTTCTTTATCTCTGCTCCCTGTAACCTCACCGGTTATCAAAGGCCGGCCGTGTCTCTCACTGTCTATGGTAAGAGGTTCATGTAAAAGAACCATTGCTGACTTTCGTCAAGAGGAGCTTGCATAGCCGTCAGCGTGTTTCTGCCCTGCGATGGCCTGGTGAGCTGTCCAGGGTATACTCTGTCCTCGCCCAGAGTCGGCTGAGATGGGCACCAGCCTCCCTGCAACCCTAATTAGGATTAAGCGGTTCACAAAATGAATGAATGAATGAACTAATGGTGCTGTTGTACATTCTTGGCCACCAATAGATATTAGCTTATTCGTTCAAAATAACATCATAAAACTAGCTAGCATAAGCAAGCTAATCATGTTCACTTAGGTATAAGAATAAAAGAAATCTGTTGTCTTTAACCTTTCTCTCTCTCTTTTTTTTTTTTTTTTTTTAATTCAGCCAAAAACAAAATTCTATACAGAATCAATCGCACGTACTGTAGCACATGTTAATCGAGAGCTATAGCTTACTGATGGAGATCACAGAAATCTTGCAGGGATTGACTACACTTCCCATGACCCTCAACGTGATAGTTTACGACACGCTTCATCACTTGACCTCACATGAACTAAAACCCTGTTCAAATGCCAGAAACTTACACCTGAATGCAAACATCTGCACCTGAAGTCTCACTCTTTGTATGGTTTATCTGGTTTTGTCTCTGCTGCAAGAAGAAAACCCTGCAATTATATTAAAGCCCATGAAGCAGTTTGTGGAATAATCCAGTTCTTGATCCACCTCTCAGCCAGGGTCTCCAGCAAGATGCCTTCAGAGAGGAAGCCAAGATAGTCGCCCAAGCCATTCTCCAGGCAAAACACCTGAAATAAAATGTGCTTTCATCAAGAGAACTGTGAACCAGACACAACAGGATCTACAAATGCCTGATAGATCAACCACAAGCTAATCTTCTTCTTCTTTTACTTTCAGCTGCTCCCTTCAGGGGTCACCACAGCAAATCATCCGCCTCCATCTCCCCCTGTCCTCTGCATCTTCTTTTCTGACTCCAACGACCTTCATGTCTTCCTTCACCACATCCATAAATCTCTTCTTTGGTCTTCCTCGAGTTCTTCTGCCTGGTAGTTCCAATCTCAGCATCCTACTGCCAATATACTCACTATCCCTCCTCTGTACATGTCCAAACCATCTCAATCTAGCCTCTCTGACTTTTTCTCCAAAACATCTTACATGGGCTGTCCCTCTGATATACTCATTTCTGATCCTATCCATCCTCGTTACTCCCAGGGAGAACCTCAACATTTTCATCTCCGCTACCTCCAGCTCTGCCTCCTGCCTTTTCCTCAGCGCCACTGCTTCTAAGCCATACAACATCGCTGGCCTCACCACCATCTTGTACACTTTTCCCTTCATTCTTGCTGACACTCTCCTATCGCACATCACACCAGACACTTGTTTTCTCAAACCATTCCAGCCTGCCTGCACACGCTTCTTCACCTCTTTTCCACACTCTCCATTGCTCTGGATTGTTGAGCCTAAGTACTTAAACTCCTCCACCTTTGTTATCTCTGCTCCCTGTAACATCACCGTTCCTCCTGGGTCCTTCTCATTCACACACATGTATTCTGATTTCTTGAGGCTAACCTTCATTCCTCTCCTTTCTAGGGCATACCTCCACCTCTCCAGATTTTCCTGCACTTGTTCTCTGCTCTCACTTTAGATCACAATGTCATCTGCAAACACCAAATCAACCACAAGCTAATGCGGTGAGCAAAATGCCTCATGTATCGTCTGTGTACCATATTTTGTATAGTTGTTCATCCAGGTCAGTCTAAAAAAAAAAAAAACCGCACACAACACCTACCATCTGAGTTTGACTGATGTTATACTTAGTCTGTGTCTAATAAACCAGGACAAGAATATATTCGCTGATAGAGACTTGAAAGCTTCTGTAAGTCACTCTGGATAAGAGTGTCTGCTAAATGCTTGAAAGGTAAGGTAAAGTCATTTGGGATTTTTACACCCAAGGCTACTGTTCAACTCCTGGATGGGACACTCGTCCATCACAGATTACCTTCCCAGTATATTTTACTGGTACCCATTTATACTGCTTTGTAAACAGAGGCACACTTGTGGTTGGGGTCTCAGCACAGTGGGGGTCTAACTGGGATTTGAACACACAACCCCCCGATCATGAGTGCAGCACCCTAGCCACTATGCCACTGGTCCCATGCTAAATGCTTTAAATCTAAATGTATAGCAAATAGTTCTACTGGGGGGGGAGATGTTTTCCTTAATCAAATATGAGACCTGAAGTTGCTGAGGGACAGAGTCACACCAACTACGAGAATTAGATGTAGATGTGCCAAATTTTTATCTTCTCAAATTCAATAGTTTATATCACATTTATTAGTTTAATATCTGTACACTGTTATTGTTGCCTATCCTTCCTTATTGGATGATATTTCCTTATTGGATCCACCCAGAACAGCTAACAGGGTTATCAGTGACGACTCTTGACAGTGTGGCTTGAACCCCCAACCTTGGGATCGGTATTTCAGCACCTTACCACCGGGCCACAACTGCCTACACTTGCTTGCCTTTTTGCTTCTTTATGGAAGCTGTTTGATTTCTGAATCTTTTGCTCCTATGTAAAAGGTGTGCGTGTGTGCGTGTGTTTTTATATATACACACACATACAGACATCTTTTTTTTTTTTTAGAAAATCCATTGAGATTCTGATTCAAGTAAGCAAGCTTTTAAACGGTTGGTGTAAATAGAGGCTTGGAGGATGATTGAGGGGAAAAATTCACAGAAGGAATTATTAGCCGAGCCAAAAACACAATGCAAACTTATAGCCATGGGTTAAAGTGAGGTGGTAATGAAATGATAGGTCTTTCTTTCTTTTCTTTCTTTTTTGTACCTGCAGTTTGATGGACAGCTTAAATCAAATTCAAGGGCACTCAAGGTCCAATAATGTCTCACCAAACAAAAGAACTATTCATGTTTTATGCTGCCTGGGCCCAATTTCTTGATTTAGTTTTGAAGTGCATTTTGCCTTGATGACTGAGGTGCAATCACTTTGGCGTTGTTTATATGACCTTCGTGAATATCACATCACTTTCCATCCAGACTTGAGTTCATAACCGGAACATCAAACCACTCCATAAAGTCTCCAGCACATCTTGAAGATTTTGAAATAGGATTAACTCTGTGGTGCCAGTTCATGATTTCTCATACTCCCTGAACCACCCTTTGACTATTTTATCCCCAGTTTTATATCTTTGCTCTCAGGGAAGAAAATGTACAGAATAACCTGGTCTTTCAGTACATAGCAGATGCCAAGTGACTTCATTTTATTGCTACATAACATTGCTGAGCCTCGACCGGACCAATTGAAAAACACTGTGAAGGAAATTATGTAGGGCTTAAGTTGGTCCAACAAAATATGAAGGTGTGCAACTTTTTTTTTTAGGTCGAACAGTTTTGCCAGATTCGATATAAATGCACAAGACTTGGCTGCCTGATTAAGAATAAATGCGCCATTCTGGTGGTAGCTTGATTGGTATAAAGGCGCCATTCTTGGGGTTGCCCGATTGGGAATAAATGCACCTTTCAGGGGGTTGCCAGATAGGGTGTAGATGCGCCATATATTGGGTTGCCAGGTTGTTTAAACGCACCTGGCTTGGTGCTTTGTTGAACTTGCTGGTTGTTTTGTAGTATAAGTTAATCGTCCAAGCTCAAGTTCAGTTTTAAACATGTGACAACATTCATTAAGATGTGGAAATCTGGCAAAAGAATATCAACAGTATTTTTGCTGTAGTCTTTCTTTTGTCGGTGTTATCCTCATCAATATATCTCAGTTGATTACGAGAGACAAAACATTGTTTTGTAGGTTAATTCTGAGTAACTTTAAGGCAGATGGACTTCAAGATCATTCAGCTTGCTCTGATGTAGAGAGACCAAAGAAGAGCAAAATATAATCTGACGGTTTTTCCACAGTATGGTGTGTTTAGCACTGAAATTCTTTGTGGACAAATTCCATTCATATAGTTTTCCCCTCCTTTGTTTTCTTGAGATAATTGCCATTTTCTTTGGGTAATATATATGTACGTGTGTGTGTGTGTGTGTGTGCGTGTGTGCACACATGTGTACGCATCGATTGAATCAGCTGAACAAGAGAAGACATTTTAAGGGAGCAGAAAAAACATGGTTGAGTGCCGAAGGACAAATTGGGTTTGTGGAGTGAAGCGACATGTTCACAGCTGTCCCCGTTAAACTCCGTCCAGCAACGCTGAAGAGCTGAAATGAGGTTGTCTCATCTGTTTCCTCTCAACTGGATCTGACCTCGAACTGAGAGACGCAAGAAGCTCAGCTGAAAGGCGATAACGATACAGCACGTCTATCACAAGAGAAACCAAATTTACAGCAGCTGGAACATGACTGTCCACGCTGAAGAAATCGTTGTTCCTGGTATCCGTTCAAAGAAATGATTGGTTTGAAGCTTGGGTCAATCGCACGGAACTCTGTGCGTTCATTTTCCAAATAACTTAATCCTAATTAGGGCCTACTGTACATGGTTTTGGACTGTGGGAGGAAACTGAAATGCCCAAAGGAAACCCGTAAAATCACTGGGAGAACACGAAAACTCCACAAAAACACCCGAGCAGGGAACGAGGCGGACATGCTCACTACTATGCCGCCCTACCACCCACATAGAATTCCTGATAAAATTATTACTTCTGCCTGTAGGTTTTGCCTTCAACTATTGTTTTTTTGTTTGTTTGTTTGTTTTTTGTGTGTGCAGGGTAACTACAATTTTTTAATGCATTGATTGAATGATAAAATAATTATAGAATGTAGTACAAGTAACAACCCATCAAATTTTGGAGAAGATCCTTGTATGGTTTCATGTTCAGAAAAAAAAATGCCTCAATTCGAGAGAAATGTTCATTAAATGCCTACTAGGGGGAGACATTTCATTACTTCCATGAACAGTTATAATAATTTTTCAACCCCGTTGTGCACTCTGGGTTCCCCTCTTGTTATATCAGTGTTCCTGAAGGGGCTTGAACTTGACTGATAATTGAGTGTCTTTATTGGTTGTTTGTTTGTTGGTTTGTTTGTTTTTTAAATAAAATGAGCAATAAATAGGGTTTAACTGGGAGACAATTTCCTTTGGTACCATGGTGGCATAGTGGTTAACATGTCCCTCTCGCAACAAGAAGATTCTGGGTTTGATTCCCAGCTTGGGTGTGCCTGCGTGTGTTTCCACCACTCGTCCAAAAACATGCACAGGAGGTTAATTGTCTGTTCCACATCACCACAAGGTGTGAAAGTGAGTATGAATGTTTGTGTGAGTGTTGGCCTGGCGATGGCCTGTCAAACTATCCAGGGTATACCTACCGTACCCTCGGCGAGAGTCGGCTGAGATGGGTGCCAGCCTCCTCGCGACACTAATTAGGATTAAGCGGTTCAGAAAATGAATGAACTATTTCCTTGTTTGGTCGAAGTGAATCGTGACTGTTACGAATTTAATGATTATTTTTGTATACGCCATGCTACTAATCAGTGAGTTTCTGTATTCTATGAGGTCAGTGATAAGTTCGTAGATTCTTTTCAAAACAATCAAATGTCAATTTGTACTGTTATAAAAATAGTATTCAGCTCGCGTGTTCAAAGAAGACTCAAATTAACTTTATAATAAATGGCATGGAGATGATTCTCTTCATTCCCTATAGCAGCAGAAAACGGGAATGTTGCCAATTTTACCATTTAGACCTAATTACCATGCTCTGATGATCTAATACATTTTGTTGCTGTGTGCGTGATTTCCTTGCTAATAGCATTAATTTGAAACATAATTTTTCAGTAGCGCTGTCTTCTCAACCCGAATGTTGTACTGTAATATCCAAATTATTGAACACGGACAGCGTCCTTTCATTTTAATCACAACCAATGCAATCAACCAAGAGCACTGCAGATCAGTGATGGGTCACAAACTGGGACAGAATAACAGCCTTGACAATTTGTATGTAAACACAAATTGTGTGCTGAAAATTCTCGACATTATTGTAATGACAAGAGAGCATTCCATTAGTGAGACATTGATGTTGAGCTAATTACCAGGGTTGTTAGGAGGCGGGAGTCTATCTCAGCTGACACTGCACAAAGGTGAAGTACACACTGAATAGCTCAACAATAAATTTCAGGGCAACACACTCACATCCACACCTAGGGGCAAATTAGAACAGCCAATAAGTCTAATATGTATGTCTTTGGATTGTGGTGTAAAAAAAAAAAATGTAGCTGGAGGAAGCCGACACAAGCGCGGCGAGAATGTCGATGTGATTGGGTTAAAAGCTTTTCTATTCAAATGAGTAATGCATTACGTGACAGTAATATTTTCTTTTCTCAGCTAAAAAGAAAAAAATATACTACCTACTGCATATGGCAGTGTTTATACTGTTTAAAATGTACATTTTATTTATAAAATGTATTTTATTTTATGGTTTGAAACGAGTAACAATGCAGACTGGAAAATCAAGTTATTGCATCAGTCAGACATTTAATCCAATTTTGATGGTAATATATCAACATTCAAAAGTTTACTGCGGCGTTTTTCTGTCCACGGACGGACAGACACAGAAAGTTTGCAAGCCGATATATCGTCTCTGAAATGATGTAACGTGCCACTATTATAAATAAAAACGGTTCCTTGACTTACGATTTTAATCCGTTTCGAGGGCGAGCTCGTAATACGAAAAGTTCGTTAGATGAACAATTATTCCCGTGAGAAAAACAGAACACCAATTATTCCGTTCCAGCCTCTTCCCAAACTCATATAACCTGCCACAAACACATATTTCACCTAATATATTAAAGATAAACATGTAAAAACAATAAATATTTATTAATAATAATAATAATACATGTACATTAACATTAATAATAATAAAACAAGAATAAACAATAAGTCAACTAACCCTTCCAATCATTGCCTGCGGCGAAGATGTCACGTGGGCAGGCAGGGGGTGATGCGTAACAGAGAAAGAGGAGGAAGAGAATTGTGTGTGTGTGTGTGTGTGTGTGTGTGCACGCTACGAATGCCAGTGAGGAAAGGCTCATGGTGAGATCCCACAAGGCCAGTGTTTCTCAAATAGTGGGGTAATTGCACATCTACTCCAAGTAGGTGGCAGTGGCACTCTCACTGTGTTCCCTATGGTACAGGGGGGAAAGCACCTTGCAAACGATATGAAGTGCAGTAAACACTTTATAGTTGCGCACGGGGTGCTGGGGGTGTGTGTTTTTTTTCTTCCAAGAAGGGGCGTTACAGAAAATAATTGAGAAGCACTGCACAAGGCGTTCTCAGAGCACGAAGGGATACACACGGAAGAGTACGAGGCTAATCAGCCAGGAAAAGCCATTTCCCCAGCAGAGCATGTAAATCAAAAACTTTCTCATTGGATGGGGCAGATTTTTGGTGGCTTGAAGCTCGTATCATAGAAAATTCATTATAAGAGACACTCGTAAGTCAAGGTACCACTGTATTATTATTTATTTATTTTCTGAACCGCTTAATCCTAATTATGGTTGCCAGGAGGCTGGTGCCCATCTCAGCCGACACTGAGCGAGGACAGGGTACACCATAGACAGCTTGTCAGGATGCAACAAGATGCTAATGTTTTGAGACGGTTGTTTAAGATCAGCCAAAAAGTGTTTTTGCGATAATCAGGAGGAGGAAATCAAGCGCAAAAATACATCTGTTTATCCTCGTGTGTGTGTGTGTGTGTGTGTGTGTGTGTGTGTGTGTGTTTGGGTGTGTGTGTGTGTGTGTGAGCCAAATATTACCAGCAAAACTTGGAGCTATATCATGCACTATTTATTTTGTATAGTTCAAATCTCCCGTCATTAAAATTCATCATGGGCAGTGTTGTAGCAAAAGAAAAATTTAGACAAACATGTAAATAGCCTAAAGCCATGATTTTCACTGAAAACAAGCTTGATATATTGAAATATACAGCAGCACAACATTACCATTACTGCTCCCAATGCAGGCTGTAACACCTCCACCACAGAGGCAGGGAAATTGCTTTTTTTTCCCTCTGCCAGAGGGAAGAGATTCTTCATTATTGTATCTGCAACAGCTACTGCATTTATTAGTAAAACACAAAATGAACAGTAAAATAGTTGAGATCACATCATGTATTTAGATATGCTTCCTTTTTTTCTTTTTTTTTTTTTTGTATGACCCTCTGTGTGTGTGTGTATGTGGCAATTTATTTACAAAAAAGAAAACAATTATGAGGACAAGCAACTAGATTTTATTCATTCACTCAATTTGTGAACCGCTTAATCCTAATTAGGGCTGTGGGGAGGCTGCTGCCCATTTCAGCCGTCTCTTGGTGAGGGCAGAGTACACTCTGGACAGCTCGCCAGTCCATCTGAAGACAAACACGCTGATGGCTATGCAGCTCCTCTTTATGAAAGCCAGCAAAGGTTCTTTTACATGAACCTCTCACCACAGACAGTGAGAGACATGGGTCGGCCTTTGACGACCCAGTTGAATGCACTGTGGGGACAGCAGTGACAATCATTGATAGTGGAGCTTGAATCCCCAACCTTGGGATCGGTTACCACTGGGCTGGAACAGGCCTGAAACTAGATTTTAGTAAATCTAAAAAATTGTGTACATATAATAAACTTGTTTCAGAAACCATAAAAGTCCATTAATATGAATGAACGACGTTTCTGGGATGTGACATGAAGTCAGTGAAAATCTCGTGATCCTGGTGGCTGAAGTCGGGCCACCCCCCCAAGTTAGCCCTGTGATGGACTGGTGAGCTGTTCTCAGTGTTTCCCCATGAACTGAGATGGACTCCAGCAGACCCTTGTAGGTTTAAGTGGTTTGAAGAATGAATGAATAAATCAAAGGTTGGGCAAGAATCCCATACATCAGATTACTACAACTATGAATGTCCATCTCAAGCTACTCCCAGGCCAACTCTCATTGGCTATGCAATGCGATAATGGAAACTTGTTGGGTTGTAACTCGTCACATATTTGGCTTTTTGAGCTCTTCCGCCCTTTATTAGGTCTTGTATTTTGTCATTATTGGTGTCGCGCCACCTGCTCCATCAGTTTAAAGTTGGTGGGGCAATCAGTGTAGTCTCCAACCACCCGAGCATGCGGCATGCTGTACTGGGTTAACAGTGCTGCAGAACTATCAAGAAAAAACACGGTGGAACATTTTATTTCTCAACGCAATGGTCATAAAGATGTGCGATGATAAAGTTTTGGTGAGATTTATAATAACACTTGATATTTAATCAGACAGTGAGGAAAGCACAGCGGATCAAACTAGAAAGTATTGCTCAGAATGTTAGTGTTGGGTTTACCAAAATGAATGTGAGTCCATGCACCAAGTATCCCGTTAAGAATCCCTGCAGTATAAATATCATTAATTTTCATGAATTTTTCATATTTATTTGCTACACCAAGGCCCAGTCTCAGAGGAATAACTGGCAACAGAAAGACTGCAAGATATATTGAACTGTACAGTCTGTGATTACAGAATCCCTCATCTAATCCATTCATTCATTTCCTGAATCCTGATTGGGGTCGCAGGGAGGCTGGCGCCCAACTCGGCCGACTGCGAGCGATGGCTGAGTACATTCTGGACGGCTCGCCAGGGCCTCCTTTAATCCATTTAAAATATACAGCGATGTGTTTCTGGTTTCTGATCTCACCGGTGAACAAGTCAAGGTGCTGACGAGATGCAGAGGAAGTGTGGCGCCCATCTCGGCCGACTCTAGGCGAGGGCAGAGTACACCCTGGACAGCTCGCCCAGGCCGTCACAGTGCAGAAACATGCTGACGGTTATGCAGCCTACTCTTGTCAAGTCAGAAATAGTTCTTTTACATGAACCTCTCAACATGGACATGGCCGGCCTTTGATAACCCAGTTAGCTCCACTGGGTGGGGACACAAAAGCTCTTCTGTCAATACAGCATCATGCATTTATTTGCCAAGCCTGGGTCGCAGAGGAACTGGAGCCTATCTCAGCTGATATTGGGTGAAAGTGAGGTACACCCTGAACAACTCTTCCGATCTTTGCAGAACCAACACGCACACAACCATTCACATTTGATATTAAAGGGAAATTTGCAAGAGCCAAATGTGCGTGTCTTTGGACTGTGGGAGGAAACCCACTGAAGAATGTGAAGAACAAGCACTGGACAAAAAAAGCCCTCGCCAAGCTTGGAACTCAAACCCTGGACCTTGTTCTGAGGCGGGTCTGCTGACAATTATGCTTCCTTGGTGCATAGAAATGCAGCGTCTTGCTCACGAAACTGCCAAAATGGGGTCGATTAGCAATCAGCTTTCAAAGGTAATAATAAAATGATCTATTATTAATGATCAGTTGACTACTGATGGTTTAATCGTGACTTTTGTAACAGAGTTTTTTTTTGTTTTTTTTTTAAGTAACGAATTCAGTCAGCATCAATTCGTTGTCTTTTAATGTTTGAATAAAATGGGATTAGTCACAGTCATTTTGGTGGAAGGTTTACTCTGCGTGATTGTCATTCATTCATTCATTTTCTGAACCGCTTAATCCTAATTAGGGTCGCGGGGAGCCTGGCGGCCATCTCAGCCGACTCTGGGTATGGGCGGTGTACACCCTGGACAGCTTGCTAGGCCGTTGCAAGGCCAACACTCACAACCGTTCACACCTCGGGGAGATTTGGAATGGCCCATTAACCTACTGTACATGTTTTTGGACCGTGGGAGGAAACTGGAGTACCTGGAGGAGAACATGCAAAGTCCACACGGCTGGGAATCGAACCCAGGACTTTCTTCCTGTGAGGCGGTCGTGCCAAGCACTACACCATCGTACCGCCCATCTGGGTGATTGTCTGGTGATGAATAAGTGTGTAGGTTTGTTTTTGAGACCCCCGACCCCCCTCATGCCCCTTATCTAATATTATGGCCCACTGTCTGTGTGCTGATTCGTGTGAAACTCTCCAATTTGATGGACGAGTCTCTGCATGTGGGCACTTTCTGAAATCTTCATCAGATATTTTTGGGGCCACAGGGGGTCTGAAACAGCAAGACAGAGAAACTGTATTAATGTACACTTCAGATGTCTGTCTTCTCATCACAGGTTATAGCTGTGGGCCGGTGGTCCCATCTCAAGCAGAGTGAAATATGAGTTGTTCCAGTTTCTCGTGCTTCAGAGAACTCGCTCTGAGACCACATCGGGCTGAACATCTTTCTCATAAACTCCTTCTTTAAATCAAATACACCTCACACTGGGTCACTATTTACACTGCTTTCCATAATTATTGGCACCCCTGGTTAACATGTGTTCTTTAGCTTTGAATAAATTCAGTTGTGCCCCCCCATCTCTAAATAACATTGGACCACGGGGGGGCGTTCGACCTTTATTTCAAATGCATTTATTCAGCGGGGGGGGGGGGGGGGGGGGGGGGGGGTTCACACATTAAGAAAAAATTCTTGTACATCAAATCATGTGAAATTATTATCTCCCTGATATTAATATTTTGTACAGCTGCCTTTTGCCAACAAAACAACATTTAATCTTCTATAATGTTTCAAAAGATGGGAGAATACAGAAAGA
>CM045751.1:4532500-4535000 GCA_024760905.1 Plotosus lineatus | reverse complement strand
GTTTATGATATTCTGCCCGAGGCATTATTGTCTTCACCTGGTCGAAGTCCGTCTGAAGGATCTTGTGGACACTCAATCTTCTGAATTCCTTTCAAGATTTTGACCAAAATTTCACCAATTACTCACAGCTAAAGGCCCTTGAACTGGCAAAGTTTTGAAGGTCATAAGACAAAGGTCAAGGTCACATGAAGGGATTTTTAGAAAATGCTTGTGCACACACTGCAGGCTGAATGTCTGCAAAGATTTTTAGCAAAATTTCAACAGTTACTTGTACCATGCAAACATTACGTCGAGTATTTATTACTTTTTTTGCAGATTTGTTTTTATTTGTTTCTCTTTCTTTCAGATAAGTTGGGCAAGAATATTACTTTATTTTTTAACCATTTGCTAACACATGTGCTAAAGAGGCCAAGCTTTTTTTGTTGTTGTTGTTGTTGGGTTACCTCACACACACAAAGTTTTCTTCCTGTTGTCTGGTAGCTATATACCATAAATAAACATGAATAAATACTGTGGACATTTAAAAAGATCATTGTGCTCAGAGATCACATTGTGTAAGTGTGGGAGAGATCAGTGAGTCTTTGCCAAATGTACAGAAGGGTAGTGTAGCCCGTCTGAACCCCAGCTGAACGAGAAAAAAAAAAAGTCCTGAACAGCTGGGCCACCATACGAACTGAATAGCAATCCAAAAACTAATCACAGATCTGTAGCAGTGCAGTGCTGAGAGCACCACACACACTCATTTAGAAGCAGTGGAGTTGACTGGTGTGGCATTTCATTGCCGGACTGAAGGCAGCTGCAACCTCAACATGCAATCAAGGCAGCGTGAATTCGTGATTACAACCTTGCATCAGCCAACATGGCTGAAAATGTAGATAGCTGAAGTCAGGTGGAGTTGGATATCATCTGTTAATTTCCCTCCCACTTTTCTGTAGAGTACGACTGAAACTCCACACATAGCACAAAGAATGCTAGAAGGATCTAATTGGCTTCTGGAACTGACTTCCTGTGAGGTGGGAGATCTAACCACCCTCCCATCATACCCCGATGGCTTTCAAAATGGTAGCACTGTTGGTTCGGGGCATTGATTATTGATTTTTTCCTGTAGAGCTTGGAGGACACGGTAAAACTTGCATACTCATGCTGACGCTAGGCTGCCCTGCGACTGCGGAATAGTTAGCGGGCCCTCTGCAATGCCATTCTGTTTGGGGTGGGTGGGTTAAGTAGCTCCTTGTAGGTGTCACTACATGCAAAATAGTGCCCTATAGGGATCCCCACAGCCAGGGTAAACATGGTGAGTGCTCTTCCAGTGGGATTCACAGTGCTTTATGGTGTCCACTACAAGTAAAATCACACTGGAATTCTCTTTCCCTCGGGGTTCTTTATGTGTGAGGGAGCAGGAAGTGCTCTTTAGGAGTCCTTTACATTGGAGAAAATGTGTACAGTGGTAGTATTTAGAATGTCCACCTCATAGCAAGGAGGTCTTGTGTTTGATCCCCAAGCATGGGTGTGTCTGTGTGGCGTTTGCAAATGTGTGTTGGACCTGTGATGGTCGAGGGAGCTGTTCAGGATGTAACCCACCTTCATTCAGTGTTCGCTGGGATAGGCACCAGCCACCCTGCTACCCTAATAGAATGAAGGAGTGAGCCAATGACTGATATGAAAGGAAAAAGGGAGGATTTGATGGTGTGTCTTTCTGTCCATCTAGCGGTGAGGGACTAATACGTCACATAATTTCATATCACAAAAGAAAACATCTGCGATAGCATTTCTATCCTATCAGTTGATCAGATGGAAACCCACCAGTGATTTTTTTTTTTCCATTTATTGCTGGGTGGGATAATTGCCATTGAGCTGTATGATGAATATTGACTGGTCAAGATAAATCTGCCTGTTTGGATAACTAAACAAATCAGATGTTTTTTTTAATTGTTAAAAAAAAAATTGATAAAGCTAATTCCCTTGATCACAAAATCACAAAAAAAATCTGGGGGTGGGGGGATCCCCCTAAAAATAGACATTTGAAAAGGTTGTTACAACTTTACTGCAGTCATATTTTAGAATTTTAGGAAAAATTAAAATTCAGAGATCTCAAAGCTCAATTTCCGGTTGATCGTGCAGCGATGCATGACGGAAAATCCATGGGAGCTGATTGGCTGAGCTCTCATGGGCGGAAGGAATGGCCTGTCACTCATAACAATCACCAGCCAATCTGTGGGCCTCTGTGAGTTCTTGTGTGTTCGGTCGCCCCCAATATGCTTGCACAGCAGTTCGTAAACATGCGGGTGGCTTACACTCCTCCCTGAATCTTGGTGGTTGCTTGTTATTGGGAAGGAAATACTTGATGGTTGGAATGAAGAGGGAACTGTGGGTTAAGAATTAAAAAAAGAAATCAAAACAAAACAAAAAAATGATGTGCACATTCGGCTTTATGACTGTTCCAAATTGCCCCTTAGGTCGGTACTTCTCAAATAGTTGGGAGGTGCGGTATGATGCCGGG
>CM045751.1:4475000-4530000 GCA_024760905.1 Plotosus lineatus | reverse complement strand
AATTCTTCCTCATTTAATTAAACCTGTTTCAGATTGTCATTTAATAAACTGTTTGAAGTAATGAAACACATACATTACCACGGCTACAGGTATTTTTTTAGATTTTAAACTTTCCTGCGCTAATGCTTGCAATAAATAAGAGTTTGTGTTCCGTTTGGAATTAACACGAGTGCTACAATCATTACTTACACTGCATGGAGTCTGATTTCACCGTTATAATGAGAAACAAACACATTAACTTATTAAGTTTGTATTTGACACAAAAACACATTTGTGTTTTTTTTTTGTTTGTTTGTTTGTTTTTTTTAATGTTTTTAATGAACGCGTTGATTATTCATTCATCACCCAGGCTGGGGGAAAAAGAAATACAGGAACCTCTATTTAAATAATCCTTATAAAAATCCACTTTCTAATAGAAGAAACGTAAATCTGCTTTAAACAAATGGTGATGGTACTGGGATGGTACTGGGATTTTCGGATCATCTGCATTAAGCTCTTATCCTTTAACCTTGATCTTTCTAATTATTCATCCTGGTAAAAAAAATAAATAAAAATGAGATATTATACGTTTATGAAGTCTAGAGGGCGGTGGTGCCCTGGTGGTAAAAAGGTGCTGGATCGCTGATCCTAGGGTTGGAGGTTTGAGTTCCACTCTCCACAGGGTTGTCAATGTCCCTCTCAGTGCAGCTAACTGGGTTATCAAAGGTCGGCCATGTCTCTCACTGTCTACAGGTCCTTCTCAAAAAATTAGCATATTGTGATCAAGTTCATTATTTTCTGTAATGTACTGATAAACATTAGACTTTCATATATTTTAGATTCATTACACACAACTGAATTAGTTCAAGCCTTTTATTGTTTTAATATTGATAATTTTGGCAAAAAAGCAAAAATCCCTCTCAAAAAAATTACCATATTTCATCCGACCAATAAAAAAAGTGTTTTTAATACAAAAAAGTCAACCTTCAAATAATTATGTTCAGTTATGCACTCAATCCTTTTGCAGGAATGACTGCTTCAATGGGGCGTGGCATGGAGGTAATCAGCCTGTTGCACTGCTGAGGTGTTACTGAGGCCCAGGATGCTTCGATAGCGGCCTTAAGCTCATCCACAGTGTTGGGTCTGGTGTCTCTCAACTTTCTCTTCACAATATCCCACAGATTCTCTATGGGCTTCAGGTCAGGAGAGTTGGCAGGCCAACTGAGCACAGTAATACCATGGTCAGTAAACCATTTAGCTGTGGTTTTGGCACTGTGAGCAGGTGCCAGGTCGTGCTGAAAAATGAAAATCTTCATCTCCATAAAACTTTTTAGCAGATGGAAGCATGAAGTGCTTCAAAATCTCCTGATAGTTCGCTGCATTGACCCCGCCCTTGATAAAACACAGTGGACCAACACCTGCAGCTGACATGGCACCCCAGACCATCCCTGACTGTGAGTACTTGACACTGGACTTCAGGCATTTTGGCATTTCCTTGTCCCCAGTCTTCCTCCAGACTCTGGCACCTTGATTTCCGAATGACATGCAAAATTTCCTTTCATCCGAAAAAAGTACTTTGGACCACTGAGCAACAGTCCAGTGCTGCTTCTCTGTAGCCCAGGTCAGGCGCTTCTGCCACTGTTTCTGGTTCAAAAGTGGCTTGACCTGGGGAATGCAGCACCTGTAGCCCAGTCCACTGCTTCCACAGGTCCTCGAAGCTTTGGAATCGGCCCTTCTCCACAATCTTCCTCAGGGTCCAGTCACCTCTTCTGGTTGTGCAGCGTTTTCTGCCACACTTTTTCCTTCCCACAGACGTCCCACTGAGGTGGCTTGATAGAGCACTCTGGGAACAGCCTATTCGCTCAGAGATTTCTTTCTGTGTCTTACCCTCTTGCTTGAGGGTGTCGATGATGGCCCTCTGGACAGCAGTCAGGTCGGCAGTCTTACCCATGATTTGTGGTTTTGAATAATGAACCAGGCTGGGAGTTTTTAAAAGCCTCAGGAATCTTTTGCAGGTGTTTAGAGTTAATTGGTTGATTCAGATAATTAGGTTAATAGCTCGTTTAGACTACCTCAACATGATATGCTAATTTTTTGAGATAGGAATTTTGGGTTTTTCTTTACTTTTTTGCGAAAATTAAAACAATAAAATGCTTGAACTACTTCAGTTGTGTGTAATGAATCTAAAATATATGAAAGTCTAATGTTTATCAGTACATTACAGAAAATAATAAACTTTATCACAATATTCTAATTTTTTGAGAAGGACCTGTATGGTGAGAGGTTCATGTAAAAGAACCATTCCTGACTATCGTCAAGAGGAGCTGGATAGCCGTCAGCGTGTTTCTTCCCCTTGCTAAAGGGTTGTGTCAGGAAGGGCATCAGACGGAAAAAAACTATGCCAAATCAAATATAAGATGATTTATTTGTGGCGACCCCTGAGAAAAAGGGAATGGCCAATAGGAAAAGAAGATACCTTTATAAAGGCTGTTGGACTTTTTACACCGGAGCCTAGTGGCTCATCAGGTTTGTGCTTATCCCCAGTTTCCGTAGCGTGAAGCAACCAGGAGTTCAACTCCTCCTGAATAGGATGCTAGTCCATCGCAGGTTACCTTCCCAGTATATTTTTACTCGTACCCATTTATACTGCTGGGTGAACAGAGGCACACTTGTGGTTAAGACCTTGCCCATGAGTCCTGGCACAGTGGGGGTCTAAGTGGGATTTGAAAACACAACCTCCCAATCATGAGCGGAGCACCCTAGCCACTATGCCACCGGCCCCACATTATACATTTATATTGAGCCTGAAATACACCCCTGTGGTGGTGTATTGTTTAAACAAATCTTTGCAAATTGAGTAAATATAAATCTCAAAAACACCAAAAATACACTGTGCTTCTTTTCCTTTATGCTCTATAGATTTGAAGTTAAGTATTTCCTCACAGGTCTAATGTGTGATGTCGTCATGGATCTGCATCATTTTTGCCTGTGGCACAAGTTTAAATTGGAGTGGAAAGATTGTGTGATTTGAGGATGTTGCATGCGTTTCAAAATGTAAAAAACCCCCAAACTATTATTATTCATTCATCCATTCATTATTTGCTTAATCCTAATTAGGGTCATGGGGAGGCTGGCCACCCTGCACAGCTCGCCATGCTATCATCGGACCAACACTCACACCCACACCCAGGGGCAATTTGGAACTGCCAATTAGCTTAATCCACACGTTTTTGGAATGATGGAGGAAGACAGAGTAACTGGATGAACCAATACAAGCACAGGGAGAACATGCAAAACTCCTCGCAGTCGTTTTTTATTTTCATCTGCATTACGGCACATATAGATCTTAAGTCGCCGGAGTTGGTCATAAAAGTTCTGTTCCGTCAGGTAGGCTAACATCGGGTTAGCATTGTCTCTCTGTTATTCAAGGGACGTTCGATTGACACGTGGATTTTCAGGCCAACCAGTTGCTTTTGTACGCTCAAGGAGTGTGGATTTTTGATATTCCGTCCAGGACATTCATGGACAGATTCTTTTCCTCCCCCGGGGGCAAGTCCTGTCTCCAGTATTGGTGGTTTTATTACCGGCGGGAGGCTCAATGGACTACGGAAATGGAGTTTGGTCAATTTCTTGGCGCTCCGTATCCCATTAGAATACCAGCTTCTGGGGGTTAGCCCTAACTGGGTGAGGTACGTTTAGTTTCAGGGAACATACAGTTCCCCTAGCTAGGCCCACTGTGCAGAGGTGTACATCTTCAGGCCCTTATTATTATTATTATTAACACTTATTTTGTTCACAAGCACACCATTTGTTTCTGCCCTCCAACCTTCAACACTTTAAAAAAAAGATGTCCCCTTCCAAAGCATCACATGCCCTGTGAAGCATGATGCTGGGAGCATAGTGGTTTGGAATATGTGAGGATTAGATGCAGGTTGCATTTTTTTTTTTTTTTTTTTAATTCTTTATGAGAACTAAATTGTACAGAACAGTCATTGGGTTTCATTTGTTTCTGAATATTAATACAATTTGAATACAGTTTACTTCAAATGTGTCATGGATCTGGTAGCTGGGGAGGTGTCAAGTTTTTATACATTAAAAAAGAATCATGTGCGAGGAAGAACTATTGTAATAATATTATTTTGATAGCACTTAACATTACAAGAAAAAGATATTTGTTCACAATGGGAGTCAAAACTTCATGGCTGCATATCTTAAAATCCCATGACATTATCAATAGTGTATTATGACATAATTATTCCAAAGGTCTGACATGTTAAACATTTGGTTCGACAAACATTTCCTGCACTGTTTGCAATTCAGCTCAAGTTGTGTTTAAGCAGAAAATTCACCAAGCTGAGTTCGTTTGCGTACATGTTATTTTGGCAGTGTGTCCTTATTTCAATTTCAAGCAGCACTGATTTGAGTTGCCTTATTACACCGTCCTGCCAAATGCTCATCACATCCTTCCAGCCGAATGACATGATAAATTTGATTTCATATCCACTGTATAAATAACCAGTCGGGAGGAGTAATTAATAAAAAAAATAAACTGCATAAAAACAGGCTGGATTATTTTTATTTATTTAGTTATTTTAAATACTTGGGTTACACTTTCATAACAAGAACAATCAAATCGTTTTTAGTTATTAAGTCCTGGCTTAGTTCATGACCGAACGCTTCATTTCCATCACCAGCATCATGCCGACTGTGAAGCACGGTGATGGGAGCATTGCTGTTTGGAGCTGCTCAGGGATATGGCCCGATTTGCCTTTCTTCTAAATTTGTGTTCACATTCTTGCAAATAAAAAAATATATATATATTTTCAGCAGTGGTGGCTTGGTGATAAGGTGCTAGATCACTGATCCCGAGGTTGGGGATTCAAGCCCCACTCTCAATGGGTTGTCACGATGACACACACACACACACGCACACAGTTCAGTTAACTGGGTTATCAAAGGTCAGCCATGTCTCTCACTGTCTATGGTGTGACGTTCATGTAAAAGAACCATCACTGATTTTTGTAAAGTGTAGCTGCATAGCCATCAGCGTGTTTCTGCCCTGCAATGGCCTGGCGAGCTGTCCAGGTTGTACTCTACCTTGTACTTGTGCTGAGATGGGCACCAGTCTTCCTGTGACCTTGATGAGGATTAAGTGGTTCAGAAAATTAATCAATGAAGACTATTTTCCACCCCATATAAAAATTGTTGAGCAGACTATGGGCGAAGGCGGGGCACACCACGAACAGCTTGCCCAGACCATTGCGGATCCAACACACATACAACCATTCACACTCCCTCTCACACATAAGGGCAATTGGGAACTGCCAGTCAGCCTATTGTGCATGTTTTTGGACTGTGGGAGGAATCCTGAGTAGCCGGAGGAAACACACACACACACACACAGGAAGAACATGTAGACCTTCTTACTGTGAGGTGAACCTGTTAACCACTACACCACTGTCCTATTATTATTATTATTATTATTGTTGTTGTTTTGCTCTTTACCTATAAGTTGGATTGTGCATTAGAATTTTCTTTGTCAGCTGATATTGTAATATTGCAAATCAAGAAAAAAAGAAGTTAAAAGTTTCGTGCTCCTTATTTGGATGAGTGCCACAGAATTTGGATGATGCAACTTTCTTTTAACCTTGAAACTTGGATTATGAAGTGAACATCTCACAGGAGCGAATGTTTAAATGACGAGGTTGTGTGAATGTTGGAGAAATTAAATGAACCCAGTTACATAAAATAATTTTTGAAGTATTACCTTGTAGTTCTAGTAATTTGCTAACATGAGCTCAAACGTGCGCAAAGGACATTGTGAAGGACTATTTAAACACTACTATTTCAACTGCCTTTCAATTTACATACATATTTTCATCAGTCATGAAATTGGACATGTAGGAGGAGTTACAAATACAAATTAAATGATAATTGTGTACTTTTAGGTAGCGTGCAATATCAACAGGTTATACTTTGCACAGGGTTGTGTGCATATTTTATGCTTATTCGACTTGCCGGTACCTGAGAAGTGAATCCTGCCAACTGCAACACTCACATAAAACAGATTGGAAAGAAGATATGTATGGCAGAACACTACAGTCATAATGATTTCAACAATAATTTTGAAAATATTATACATAGATGGTGTATCTTCAGGTCGTTGTTTCTGTTTCTGCAAACTACTGTCGCGTTTGCACAAATAATATACGTTTTTGTTCTAAAATCATATAAGATTACCAAACATGCAGAGGCATATCAAAACTGAATAGTCACCATCATTTTTTAAAGAGGTATACATGGGTATATACATCGTACCCAAGTTAATGGAGATCCCAAAAGGCATTATTCCAACTCACTTGGCGGTTCTCTGGGCCTAATGTCTATGATTCCCTCAATATGCGTCATGGTGGGCATGGAGGTTGTGGAATCAATCAAACCATTGGTGGATTTTGTGGTGATCTCAAGAGAGCTCGGTGGAATCGTGATGATCTTGAGGGTGCAATATGGCATTGCATTGATCTTGAGGGAGCTCAGTGGAATTGCAACAATCCTGAGGAAGAGTGGTGTAATCACGACGATCTTGAGGGAGCTCGGTGGAATCGTGACGATCTTCGGGGAGCTCTGTGGAATCGCGACAATCCTGAGGGAGCGTGGCGTAATCACGACGATCTTGAGGGAGCTCAGTGGAATCGCGACGATCTTGAGGGAATTCGGTGGAATCGTGACGATCGCGTTGATAGTGGCAAAAACTTTGACTGGTGAAAAATTTAGCTGTGATTATTACAATGTATTATGATTTGATGCCGATCATGATGGAATGTAGGGATTGTAGTAGAGCTTAACAGACCTTGAGGCACAATTAGAGGGAATCTTGATGAATTTGGAAACATGATTCCTTGATGTGTCATCTACTTGATGCACCCTGCGGCCTTTGTATACCATGGCGCTCCACACTTTTTGAATTGTGGGAATCGTGCCCAGTGTAAACCAACAGTAACATCATTTGCTTTACAAAAGAGATTATCTTCAACAGTCCAAAAATCCCCGTCAGAGAGTCCAGGTTGACCTGAGCAGGATGCTGTTGGTTCCTCACTGTTGCCGGTGAATTTACAATGACTCTGTTGACTGAGGCAAGAGAAATCCCAAAATTCTGTGCAATCTGATGCCGGATAAGTCCGCCCTTTGACTGACCCACAATACGTCCCCTTTATTGTGGCTTTTTTTAATCTTAAAAACTCTAAATGTACATTTTCCAATTTAAATAAACATAATCCAAGAAATCCTCATGTATCGGTTTGCACTGCTGATATTATGGGTTTGCTCATAAAACCTCAGTTATTTGTGATGTTTATTTCACGGTTTGATATTCCGAGCAGATGTAAATTATTTGAATGTGCTTTTCCAGTTTTGGATAAAGATATACAGAGGAACCTCCGGATACCTGTGATACTGGAGGTTGAGGTGAGCACAACAGAGCAGATTATAAATCATTCAGAGTGAGGCTTAGCGACAGCGCTTGGTTAGCCAACCATGTCTCAAATCGGCCCGAAGGAGTCGAGTATATATTGTCTTTACAGTACAGGGTTACAGGCGCACACTATTTTTAAAGAAAGGTGAGTAATTGCCTTATTACACTTGGTTTATTCGCATTACAAATATTCCAAATTTCAGGAAAACAGTAAACTATCCATCATTTAAATAAGGTATAAATATTTCTATTTTTTTGCGTCTTCTCAAAGATCTGGATACTAACTTTTTTTATTTTAGACACTGCTGAGAATTAGCAGAAAATACTTCGACTCGCTTCCTTCATAGAGCAAAGCGTTACATCTATTCCTGATAAGCTCGCGGGGACATTGACGCTTATCTCAGCCAACAGTGGGAGTGGGCGAAGGCGAGGTACATTCTGAACAGACCATTGCAGAACAAACTACAGGCCCCTGGGGGTCAATATGGAATCAACTAACCCAGGAAGACGGGAAAGCCAGGCAAGCACATGCAGTCTCCACACGGAGACATTCAAACCCGGGACTCGAACACTGGACCTGAAGGCTGTGAAGCACTGTCACTGTGCCACGCCTGTGACAAACTTCAACTTTTTTTTTTAATTTTTCACTAACAATTACAGGAACTGAATGTTTCATCAATATTTTTTTATATTAAAGCATAGCGTATTGCGACGAGAAAGGTTACAGCTGAAATAAAATGTTTATTGTTATAATAAATAACACAACACATTAATTTGATATTTTGTGCAGTGGGACTAATAATATTCATTGTGCACTGGCTGTTTTGGAATTAGTCCCATAAAACAGGGGAGAGTTAAAAAATATACATATTTACAGATTTTTTGTTTGTTTCCTGAATTAAATACATATATTTGTGTCTTTTTTCATGGAAAATTATATATTAAAGAAGCTATTCCCAAAATTCCATGTAAAGAATCCATAAAATGTCTTTATTTCTATTATTATTATTATTATTATTATTATTATCATCAATAATAAAACCATAATCATCATCATCACCACCATCATTATTATTTTTCATTCATTTTCTGAACCACTTAATCCCTAATTAGGGTCACGGGGAGACTGATGCCCATCTCAGCCAACTCTGGGTGAAGGCACAGTACACCCTGGACAGCTTGCCAGGCCATCCCAGGGTCGAAACACGCTGACAGCTATGCAGCTCCTCTTGACAAAGGTCAGCAATGGTTCTTTTGCATGAACCTCACACCACAGACAGTGGGAGATATGGACGGCCTCTGGTAGCCCAGGTAGCTACACTGGGGGGACATCAGTGACGACCACTGACAGTGGGGATTGAACCTCCAACCTTAGGTTCGGCAATCTTCCACCTTACCACCGGCCACCACTGCTTCATTATTATTATTATTATTATTTTTATTTTTATTATTATAATAAACATTTTCTCTCCTTGCTCTTTAAGACTATGTGAGTTTCCTCCAGGTCTTGTGGTTTCCTCCGACAGTCCAAACACATGCCTTTCAGGCTAATTTGCTGTTTAAAATTTCCCATAGGTGTGGATGTACGTGTGAGATGGTACGTGGTTGGATGCCTGTGTGTGTGTGTGTGTGTGTGTGTGTGTGCTGGCCCTGCTGTAACCTATTAAGCTACTTATAGTGTGCCTTGCCTTCACCCAATGTTCACGATTATAGGCAGCAGCCTCCCCGCGATTCTAGTATGATAAAGCGGTTTGGAAAATGAATGAATGGAAAAATCCAGCTCGTTCTTCAGAAGAACTCATGAAAACTGATTTGATGATTGCAGAGATATTGTTGGATTATTAGTTAGAATGAAGTGAAAATTAATAAGCAAATTCTTGACGTTTCTATGCAGACCTGTAAAGAACTTTTTTTGTTGTTGGTTTTTTTTTGTTTTTGTTTTAACAATCCAATTGATCTTGTTGCCTAAAAAAATGTTAATTTAGGTCTTTAATTTAAATGACTCCAGCCGCATAATAATTCTATGTCTCGCTTGTTAACACTGATTAATTAGCACATGCATGTACATAATGGACCACAATTTAATTCCCTTCTCAGAACATCTATATCTAAGTCTGTGCCTCGGGGATTATTTATTTATTTTTCTATCTTTTTTTTTTTTTTAATTTTATTATTATTTTTTGCTTCTTCAGTTGCATTTTGTTTACTGTGGCAGCACAGTTTCCTCCCAAAAAAAAAAAAAAAAGATAAGATTGACCATGTCTCAGCCAGAAGCTGCTTGTGAATGTACACCTCAAAGCGAGCAGTGAGAATAAATCCACCGGAGTGGACACTCGTACACACCAATATTACAAAAATCTCTTGTTGTTTTGAAGGCGAGTGGGTTTGATCCCCGTGAAGCGAATGTATTCCTTGCACAGAAAAATGCATGTGACACAAATCACAGTCAGTTTTCAGATAATGTAATATAATCTATGAGGCTGTTTGCCCACTAAACTCCTCCCATTTTGCTGGAAATGACTCCCTTGCATGTTAAGACTCTTATATTATTTACTATTGCTGCTGAATGTTTGAGCTCTGATTCATGGTCAAGGCGATCGTAATGGACTGCCACTGCACTGCTACTTCCTCTGTACTGCACTGAATTGCCTCTGTCTTAGGGTCGACGTTCGTCTATCATGTATTGTCATCTACGTCCAACGTTTGTTCTTTTACTTCACCTCCCTAATAAAGAAAACAATCTTAAGGATTCCCCCCCCCCCAAGGTTGTTTAATTTTTTTTTGTTTGTTTTAATCGAATTAAACAACCAGAGGCGAATACCATATTATTTGCCCGGGTGGTTATTTGCATATTCAAATATGTTAGTTGAATACTTGCAAATTAATCGTCCTCAAAAAAACAACAAAAATATGGAACAGTAGTGGTTGGTCAATTGAATCAATGGTGATCAGTGATTGGTCGATAGTGGTGATGGTGATCGGTGATTGGCATCTGGGAACAGTGGTGATCAGTGATTGCTCATTGTAAAAACATTGTGGTTAATGACTCATCATTACAAACAGTTGTATTCAGAGTAAATCGTTGGATAAAACGGTAGTCAGTGATTGGTCAGTTGTAGCAGTTGCGATCAGTGATAAGTATTTGTGAACAGTAGTGAAGAGTGATTGGCAATGGGGCGGGGAGTGATCAGTGATTTCTGATTGGGGAAAAAAAATTGTGTTCCGTGTCTAGTCAGTGTAAACAATGGTGTTCAGTGATTTAGTCATTGGGGTAATGGTGATCAGTGATTGGTCATTGGAGACAATATTGATCGTGATTGATGACCTTTTGTTTCCATAAATATGACTTAAATATCTGGGAATTAAAATATTGTGATGAACAAAAATATGAATGGATAGAAGAGCAATAGTGATCAGTGATTAATCAATGGAATCAGTGGTGATCAATGATTGGTATTTGGGGAGAAAAAGTGATCAGTGACGGGAAACTAGAAAGACTATTGGGTAGTCATTGATCATTGTAAACCATGATGGTCAGTGATTGGTCATCATGCACTATAATGGTCAGTGATTGGTGATCGTGGTCAGTGATTGGTCATTGTGAACAATGACGGTCACTGATTGGTTTCTGAAAAGTCAGTAATGTATGTAATTGATTTTATTCAGAATTAGGACCATTCATTCATTTTCTGAACCGCTTAATCCTAATTAGGGTCGTGGGGAGGCTGGCGCCCATCTCAGCTGGTGAGGGCAGAGTACACCCTGGATGGCTCGCCAGGCCATCGCAGGTCAGAAACACACTGATGACTATGCAACTGCTCTTGATGAAAGTCAGCAATGGTTCCTTTACATGAGCCTCACACCATAGACAGTGAGAGACATGGCCGGCCTTTGATAACACAATTAGCTGCACTGGGGGGACAGTGATAACCCGTTGAGAGTGGGTCTTGAACCACCAACCTTGAGATCAGTGATCCAGCACCTTTACCACCAGGCCAGCACTGTCCCTCTGCTTAGGACCAATGACCATTAATTGGCGGGAGTTTTTCTTTTTTGGGGGGCAATAAGGGAGATCAGTGATTGGATGCACCGGCTAAACTGGCATGATTCATTTTATGATTTTTGGCTCTAAACCTCTCTCCACACAGAAGCATAACTTTGATCAGATTAATGCATGCACCCGACGCAGTGTGAATGTAAATGAAGATACTGGGATAAGAATAAACTCATTTAGGGGGAAAAAATACTTGCATAGAAACATTTCAAGTTAACATTCAAGTCATTTAACAATTTATGCAATTCAAATCACAAATAGTCTCGGAAAGGAAAAACAAACCAGCGAACGATATCCACATGGGTCCCAGAATGGAATGAAAGCCTCTCGGGTACATCTTTTGTCGTGTATTTTGACTTAACCCCATTTTTATTGTGTAACTGGGTTGGTAATGTGTCTGCACTGACAGAGAAGGGATTAGGGGTGATCCAAAGGATAATGTTTATTGTGTGAGACCTTGTTCCTCATCACTGAGCAGAGTGTATGTAGGCCGAGTGTTTGCTGGTGACAGGAAACAGTAGATCTCTCACGTTATAGAGAGGTGGTGGACTACAACGTTCAGCACAATGAACATCTTGGTGCAGTACAATACTCAGTTGCTCACAGAGGCCTTGGGTAATCGGCCAACTCGGGTTAATGAAGTCCTGCTTAAAAGTACTATACAGGTACTGGGTACATAAATAAATAAATAAGGCAAGGCTGGAGGAAACACCAGCTTGTTCCCCTTGGTCTCCAATTTTCTAATTGAAATGGCTCCTTGAAGTATCATCATCTTCCAGGTAGACATCAGATTTCTGCTTCTACAATTCTGGAGCACATATCCTAGTGTTGGTTCTCCTTGGGCACTTTCAGACCGGAGGAACTTTTCTTGTAACTTTTTTGGAGGTAGAAATTCCATTTTGTGTGTTCGTACTGCATGAACTATCGATGTTTTTAGTTCTTATCATAAGTCATCTTTTTTTTTTTTTTTTTTTTGGGGGGGGGGGTAACTTCCCTACCAAGGTTACAGAGACAAAACTGTATGATGGGATTCCGGTCACCGAAACCTAATTTTCAGGGACGAAGAGGGAAAAATGTATAATATTGTGTTTATGGACATACACTTGCCGCACACTGAATCTGCTGCTTTTAAACTTTTTATGCAGGCTCACTACTGTGAATGTCAGACTGAGTTTGTGTGACCTTGACCTAATTTTTAAAACTGTGTACAGGTATACCTCGGCTTACGTCATTAATTGGTTCCAGGAGAGACAACTTAAATCAAAAAGGACTTAAATGGAATTAGCTTGTCTCTAGGCTAGCGTCGGTGGGGTCGGTGGCATAGTGATTAGGGTGCTGTGCTCATGATCGGAAGGTTGTGTGTTCAAATCCCAGTTAGACCCCCAGTGTGCCAAGACCCCAGGCAAGATCTTCACCACAAGTGTGCCTCTGTTCACCCAGCAGTATAAATGGGTACCAGTAAAATATACTGGGAAGGTAACCTGCGATGGACTAGTGTCCCATCCACGAGGAGTTGAACGCCTGGTTGCTTCACGCTGCAGAAACCGGGGATAAGCACTGGTCCGATGAGCCACAATGGCTCAGGTGTAAAAGCCCAACAGACTTTTTAGGTTAGCCTAAGCTAGGCTATGCCAAATTTACTTGTAATATGTCTATGTATGTATGTATGTGTGTGTGTGTGTGTATATATATATATGTGTGTGTGTGTGTGTATATATATATATATATATATATATATATATATATATATATATATATGTATATATATATATATATGTATATATATATATGTGTATATATATATAATATGTGTGTGTGTGGATATATATATATATATATATATATATATATATATATATATATATATATATATATATATATATATATATATATATATATCTGATTATAATGACAAACTTTTTAAATTCTTTTTTTCCATATATTTTTTGAAAAGCGATGTATAATCGAAAACGACTAACTCGAAACGACTTAAGTCAAGGTATAGCTGTACTAATACTAATGCCGAGTCTACAGTTCACTGATATGTTCCGATGTGCTCTGATTTCACCGGCTGTAACTTCGGAATATGATCACGGGAAAATTGGAATCATGATCAATAATATATGACAGCACTGTAACAAAATATTAAAGCACTTTTTTTTTTTTTTTTTAATTTTTAGTCAGGAAGCGTATTAGTCAACTAGCGTACTTACCTTGTACTTCAATAAACTCAAACAGCATCTTAAAGTGCTCGGAACTTTTCATGGTTTTTGAAGGATTATTATCGTAACTCCAGACGTGCTCAGACTCCACTTCAACATTCATATAAAAGATACATGCACTCGCAAGAACTTGAAGCAGAAGTACAGCACTTTCACTCTTCTTCACTCCTTCCATTTCTTCCTGTTTGTCTTTTTCAATTGTTTCTCTCTCACTCTCTCTCTCTCTCTCACTCTCCAAGGAACCAGTGCTCTGTCATTTCTGTTCTATTCTTCTCATATTGCGAGGAAAAGATAAAACATCAGGATTTTCTGGAAAATTGGGAACTTTGAAGTCAAACTCGGATCAACAGGCTTGAGGGAGGAAAAGTACTCGTACTTTGTTCGTCAAGAATCTTGAAAGAATGAGGGAAGTTCACGAGCGTACAAGTGGCCACGCATGCCACAGCTTTGTGTATTGTTCTTTATTAAAGTTTGCATCTAACTCCCAGTCGCTTCATTAGTTCTTTATGTAAAACATCCTCAACATAGGGCAAAGGAATTCTAGTAAATTATTCATGCATGTCAGCCTCGGATTGTCACCAGTTTCAGTTCAAGTGGAACTTTTCATCTCCGTATTAAATGCTGCTGGAAAATGGGACTGTACTGTGGCTCTCCTGCAAGAAATGATGTGATCATGTCATAATACAAAGCCACAAAGTCTAGGTTATTGGCAGATGAACTCGTTTCCGGTCCTGACAAAAGATTGATTTGATTTTACATTATTATCAGTACTTGGACTCGATCTGAATTTTTAATATTACAAGTATGAATGAATGATAGAAAGAAAAAAAATCAAAGAAATTAATTACATTATGTGGCACATATAGAGCTGTAGAGCTCCATAGCTGGGTGCGAGTGTGAGGCTAACGATAGCCTGAGCTCTCCACATACCTGGGCTTTATGAACCAGTGATGGGGAGCTGTGAGAATCTAAAGTTTGAAATATGCTACTTGTTAACACAAGATTTCACTGGTATGATGAAAAACTTTTTTTGTGTGTGTGTGTGTGGGGGGGGGGGGGGGGGTCTGTTTGCTTAGTAGGCGGCACAGTGGTTCGCACGTCCACCTCAAAGCAAGAAAGTCCTGGGTTTGATTCCCAGCTCAGGCGTTTCTGTTTGAAGTTTGCATGTTCTCCCTGTGTTTGTGTGGGTTTCCTCCGGGTGCTATGGTTTCCTCCCACAGTCCAAAAACATGCAGTCAGTTAATTGGCTGTTCCAAATCTCCCCTTGGTGTGAGTGTGAATGATTGCATGAGTGTCGACCTTGCGATGGCCTGGCGAGCTGTCCAGGGTGTATAGTAAGCCCTTGACCATTCACGGTTCAGCGCTCGCACATCCGCATACTCGCACATTGGCGCCAAACCCGGAAGCCACTGCCACGTGATTCAAATTTAGCCAATGGCTGAGAGCTTTTGTTTCTCCCTCCTGCTGATTGGGTGCAGACTATGTGTGCACCTTTTTCTTTTTTTTCCTCATTCGTGAACATGTCATCAACGTGTTTGCCTGAATTGTGAAGTCATGTTTCTATCGTGTGTTTTTAATGATTATTGAAGCCCTATGATGCCATTCAAACACCCTGCATCTTCTCTAGCTTCTTGTAAGGTGCCTAAGCACTTTATTTATTTATAAGTATTATCACAGTACAAAATTAAAAAGTTTTTACTTAATCATTACTACATTTTACTGCATTATTACTGTATTAATGGGTAAGACTGGCTATAGAATGCGTTTAACAAGCATATTTTAGCGCATGTAATATCATACATAGGGTTTTAAATCCACGTGAATAACTTGCGGCTTTTCATGGACGGAACCAAACCATTGCAAATAACGAGGGCCTGCTGTACTCTGTGCTTACCCAAAGTCTGCTGAGATGGGTGCAAGCCTCCCAGCCACCCTAATTAGGATTAAGCGGTTCAGAAAAGGAATGACTGAACTTTGATTGTGTTTAAAGCTGTGAAACCAAATAGCTTAATATTCATTCACTTCTAATAGGTTATTGTTTCTATAGTAACAGCACATACAGTACACAGAGACTTGTATGGGAGATGTTTGACATAATCCGAGAGTAATAATAAACTGATGGGGCAAAAATGATTGAAGAGAAACCTTGATGCAGTCAAAGCTTTTTTATTTACTTGTTTATCTATTGCAGTGAAATTATTGTTTGTTGGTGCTTTGTAATGGTCATGGTTCTTTGCATGGAATTATCGGTGGACAGAGGAGTTCTTCTGGTTTATACTGTTTGTTTGTTCTTTTCTTGTTAAAATGCTTCTTTTGAGCAGAATAAATTGAAGTATGACTAATTTTTAATGGTACAGTTTGTTGTGTTAGTCTTTACTCGGTGATGTTTAAGTATTTAATTTTTTACAGTTACCACCTCATTTTAAATGTGTTGAGCTCCTACTTCAGCATTTGGACACCCCCCCACACACACACACACACACACACACACTTCCAGGTCATGACTTCCTTACATTTCTCTTCAAAGACATCCACAACACAAATAAATCACTCCACATTACTGGCCCCACCTCACTCACAGGCTAAATGACGTACGGTAATCAAACTGAAGCTATGGGTCTGTGGTCTGCTGTATTCCAGAGCTCTGATTGGCTGCTGGTGGGTGAAGTTTAAAAAAAAAAAAAAAAAAAAAGTCTTAGAGCTTTTTATCACACACAGAACAGCTCAGGCAGCCTGATAAATGTTTCATAAAGTCCATTTTCTATCTGCAGCTCGAAACCAAAGCCTTTTTCTCCAGTAGGATGAGTTCATGGTGAAAGTGATTCAGCAAAGCATGAGTGTGAACCTGCTTTTATTAGTGAAGGTAACGACGGCTGAAAATCTCTCCATTGTGTAGGAATTTTAAAAAAGTAAAAATAGCAAATCCTAACACAGTGTAACTGTACTGGGGGATTTTATTTTATCCAAAGCTCTAAATTTGCAGAAGTTTACCATACACATCATCTCAACAAACGTTCGCTTGGATCGAGTCTCGAATGTGTTCTGGGTAGTCTGGTGGAAACCAAGTGAATTATAATGTGTCCACTGGAACCAAGTTGAACTTTGGGGATTAAGTTCTCATGTCCTTCTGACTCGGTTAAATCTCAATTACTTGATCGTATTTTTGGGCTCGCGGAGAGGCTGAAACCAGGGTACACCTTTAACAGCCCACCAGACCATCACTGGGCAACAACCTCAGTCATATCTGCACTGAGGGGCAATTCATTACAGAAAGTTAGCGAAATGTGCATGTCTTTGGATGGTGTGGGGAAATTGGGGAACAGGTAGAACACGTAAACCCGACATAGAAACGTCCAGTTAAACCCTGGACCTCATTGCTATGAGACAGATGTACTAAGCACTACACCACTGTGCAGTAGAAATCTTCATCACCACCGATTATGTGTTTGACAACTTTTTATTCTTCCAATCTGTTTGTGTTGCATTTTTACCCCGTCTTTTACCACCCTGTTCACTGTGATTTTTATTATTTTGTGGTTTCTTTCTTCATGAGGATGCATTGCAGTATTAAAAGGATACAGAAGGGAAGAAAATCACAGTGTCACATATTTAATGTGAGTGAATGATTGTGTTTGTTATTATTGGCAAATGTATGAAGCACCAGCACCTTAGCAACAGAGACACATTTATATCACACTGATATTATATGCACCGGCTCTATGCACATAGAAAGGCGCTCCATCTGAATTTAATAGCTCTTATGACGTTGATGGATATCTCCCCAATCTGAGAAGCTGCCATCACGCCACTTCTGAACAACTCGAGCTACAAGAGAGGAGATGGTTTATCTGAGAAGCGCACACACAAAGTGGAGACATCCTATTAGAGCTGAACAAATATCCCCATTGTTTGTGTTTAATTAAGCTGCACAAAAGGGATGAGAGAACCAGAAAGAAAAGGGTGGGGGGGGGATTGTAACCTAATGTTAGATGACAAAATTATACAATTAAAATCCCTTTTATTAAGAAAATACTTAGTGTCAAGTTTACTATGCTTAAAGATAACGCTAATGGGTGTTTCTGAACACTGCGACTACCTGCATTACGAATTAATAATGAAAGATATTTCAAGCCAACATTTTCCTCAGTGCAGTTCTTTATTCTTTCTGTGGACATGCTGTTGGGGAAATTGAAGATTTCACTTCTTTATTATGATTGTAAAATGTGTATTCTAAATTTTTATACCTTTATCCTTAGTATGTGCCTGGGCAGGATCACATTTTGTTTATTAGAAGATAAAAGGACACTTATATCTCAACCTTCTCTCAGCAGAATGATACCCCATTATAGCACATTTCCAAAAAGTGACATTCAATCTCACAATGTTAAAGAAACCGTTAAAAAAAATTCCTACATTCATTTAATTCACATCATCGTCAAAAATTTGATGGAGTGGTAATTAGGCTGTTGTCTGCTGCACCAAAGGACATGATCAAAATCCATTTATAACCTTTTGCAAAAGGTTCCCCACGAACAAACCGGCAGACAAACCAGCATATAGATAGAACAACAACAAAAAAGCTTTCAAAAGGCACAAACCCCCACTTAACAGGAAAAAAGTACACAGCACCCCCTGCTGGGCCTGCTGTAATACCGCCTTTCCATTAGATTTTCCTGTATTACAATATTAATGGAATCTTTAAAAATCCTCAATTCAGAATTTGATCAGGATTTTGATTTTGGTCTTACCTGGACTATACTTCACCCCTTGAAAAAAAAAAAAATCATCAAAACCTATGTGATTTTTAAGGATTTGCATAAAGTTGCTACTTACAACAAATAGACCACCAAATATATCCTCCTTGATTTATCAATATACAGTGTTGAATATGGGCAGCTTATGAATATTGGCTTAATAATTGCATGACTTATTTTCTATTCTGCTTTATATCCCACCCACTTTCAGGTATAAATCCAAACGTAGATAGTGTCCTGCTTCTAATGTGTAAATTATTATAAAATAGTCTTAAATTAGGATACACTACTTTAAATCTCCTGTTAGATGAGCAAATCAACGTCTTGTCAGAGATCACAGATGGAATCCGTGTCCTTTGGTGTCCTTCGAGCCTATCGCTTTCCCTTCAGCTGTATCTTTCGAATATGTCTTTATGGGCCAATTAACTTGCTAATGTACCGTGTATTTCTCACAGAAGAAGAGCTGTCTACAGAATGATATATACATACAGTACATACAACCGGTGGAAAATTCTCTGCAGGGATTTCTGATGCCTGTACATATTTCCGGTCATGGCGAGCATTTTAATGTATATCTTACCAAAATAGACAGAAGGGGACTGGAAATAATGATATCAATATCTTTTTGACATATCATCAAGTTCTGCAAGTTTACTAGATGGTATAAAGTATGTGCTTTGCACCTGAAATATCATGAATTATGAAATCTGGGTGAAGGTGCGAAGTTGTGAATTGGTGTGAAAACCCTGCAGTATAGATGTCTGTACATAAGAGATGATGCTCCCTCTGTTCACTTTGGAAGAGAACCGGTTGTCATCAGGGAATAATGGGGATACCACCAAGATTCTTGACTTCATAGTCGTCCAACATTGTTTGAGTGAAGGTCTAGTCAGACCACTTTGTTCATTTTTTCAGTTTGCACTTAATCCCACTCAGGGTCACAGAGGATTTGAAGTGTACACTGGAAACACTGAGTACTAAGCAAAAAAACCCTCCTGGCACGTATACCAGTCTATTATCGGGCAACACATACTCCTACACACAACAGTCTATCTCCCATCTTTTTTTTTTTTTTTTTGGCAGCTGTTATTGACTACTGGCCTGTGTTTTGTACAAAAAATAGACTCTGGTCAAAAGTTTTGGGACACCCAACTATCCCACCAGCATTTATTTGCTAAACCAGGAGCTGTGCATAAAGCCCTATGGGGCCCACTCGATGACATTATCATAGAGTTTGTAGGTCATGTGATACAGTGGCCAAACCTCGAAATACTGTATACTAATTCTGGCCAAAATGAACTAAGTGGTCTGGCCATGACATGGGGCATACCAAAATAGTGCATACCAACTTTGTGCCTTCTAGCAAAGGAATTATTCCTTCCAAAAGGAAGTGGCTGTGGGGTTCTATTATCATTCAGCCAGCCACAAGATTCCTAGACACTGATATTGGCTGAAAAGGCCTCATCCAAGGTCAGTATTTCAGTGCATGCCATCCAAGTTCTTTTACTCCAGGCTTGACAAACCATGTCTTCACGAAGCTTGATTTGTAGACGGGATTATTGATGGACTGGAAAAGGTTTGGGTTTCTTGGATTTAGTGAGGGGAGATTTATGCTACTTCATACAAGGACATTTGAGGCAAAGCAGAGTTTATGGTAGTGGTGTTGTAAACATGGTGTATGCTTGTGAACAAAATCCTGACCAAATCCATGCACAGACCTATGTGAACTTGGCAGGATATTCGCCTACCTGCGTAATAGAGATGATCAGATTTTGAAATGTCCAAGTGAAAACTCAATGTCACAAAGTTTTTGAGATCGAGCTCTCATGACTTTGAAATGAGTGCTGACAGACATGATGTTACTATTAAAACCAAATATGAACACTTACCTTTGACCTTGAAAAACCTTCAAAGGTCATAACCCAGCAATTAGCAATTTCTTTTAAGAAGAATTATTTTATTATTATTATTATTTTTTTTTTGCTAATTTGTTCATGTCAAAATGTAGATCATAACACATGCACATAAGTAATTAAAACTAGTTCCTCTAAAAAGTCTACTTGCTACATTATCTAAACATTCATGGTGGAGGTTCATTGCACTTTAAGCATCGCTTTCGTTTACTTTTTGTTCACTTCAGTTCAAATACAGACCAAAAGCACTTATAAAAAGTATTTATTGCTTCAGTTGTGATGTGGCAAGGTGGTGGTCCAAGATGGTCCTGGGTTCAAGTCTCAGGTTTGGTAAGGATGTTTCTGTGTGGAGTTTGCATGATCACCCCATGCCTGCATGGGTTTCCTCCTGGTACTCAGGCTTCCTCCCACAGTTCAAAAGCATGCACAGTAGGCTAATTGGCTGTTCCAATTCTCCCTGCGTGTGAATGGTTGTATGATTGTTAGCCCTGTGATGGCCTGGCGAACTGTACATCCTCACTGTACTGTACATCCTCACACATAATTGGCTGAGATCGATGCCAGCCCCTCACTGACCCTAAATATCATTTTATTAAATGAATGAATGGAATCTTGATGGTGTTGAGTGTTAATAATCTGACATTATTTATTTTATTTTCCGACAACAGTCCATCCCATGTTTCACAGATGTAAAAAAAAAAAAAAAGTACCAATTATATGCTACATGATTTTGAAAGTCACCCAACTATCAACCCACTCTTATACTATAGTTATCCTCTATTTATCCAGTGACATGCCAATTGGGATATTCAGGAAATCCCGGCCGCTGTAAAAATCTTAAGACTTCAAAAAACACATCCCAGTTAATGCATTATTAATGCAGCAGATCTTTTGAAAACTTTTTTTTTTTTTTTTTTTTTTTTTATCCCCTTATCAACGTGTCAGCAAAATGTGACCGGGCTTAAGAGGATTACACAACATGTCAGAAATGTACAAGGTCTCAGTCAGATATTCGGGAGTTGAGGCTTATCTCAGGCAGCACTGCTCTGGTAAATTATTGTTGAGACTTCTGGGTTGGATGCATCTGGGAAAACGTGTCACCTGAATGATCTGAGCCTCCTGATAGTCATTTATTTTAGAACTCTAAAGGCAAACAAGCAACTAATCCGTCAGATTTAAATACAGGAGACTTCTAGTGGAGTACGTCTGATCGGAGATTAGAGAATAAGCCCTCGACCAAGGTACGAACTCAAACGGAATGCAAGCGGACAGTGTACACAAAATACACACGTGAAATTCCAGCACAACTTATATAGGCACCAGAGCAGAATATTAATTCAGTTTGTTATATAAGTGTAAAAACTTCCCTTATTAAAAGTAGAGATAGTGTTCAAACCATTAAAAAAAAAAAAAGACTTGAATGTTTCTACAAACTTGCAACAATTCACAAAATACTAATGTTTTTTTCTTTAGAAGTTCAGCTATTCCTGCTAACAAGCAAACATGTTCTTATCTTATACCTAATTATTTTTTACTTGTTCATCGAGCCACTTAGAGTCCACAACTTTTAATTGAAGGTGGTGGAGTGGACAGCACGTCCGCCTCACAGCAAGAAGGTCCCAGGTACGAGTACTAGGCTCGGCAAGAACGGTTCTGGGTGGAGTGTGCAAGCATGTGTTTTCTCTGGGTGTTCTGGTTTCCTTCAACAGTCTAAAGACCTGCCCACTAGGCTAATTGGCCGTTCCAAATTGCCCCAGGATCTGAGTGTAAGTGTGAATGGTTGTGAGATAAAACAAGAATATCAGGCAAATTCTGAGTGCTGAACATCCCAGTCCAAAACTATGAGCATTAATATGGTTCTTCTTTCTATTATATGTTTATCCAGGCATTGAGTTACACAACAAGAAGTCCTGGCATTGAGAGGAGCTAGTGATCGTGGCTCGGGCATCTAGTTAGAATGCCCTTCGAATGCCTCCCTGGTGTGGGATTCCTGGCATGTTCAACCTCGGGGTGGACCCAGAACATGCTGGAGGAACTATGTCTCTCAGCTGGTCTGTGAACGCCTTGGTGTGCGTGTCCGTTCCGTTCCCCCCCCCCCCCCCCCCCCCCAGAGGAAGCTAGAGGGAGCGGCTGGGGGGGACAGGCATCTGGACCTCACTGCTTAAGCTGCTGCACCGTCACCAGACAACAGATCAAGCAAAGGAGGATGAGCATGAAGACCTAGCGCAGAGTTGATGTTCAACTTCATACCAAAGGTAGGTTGAGCAGGACGCTCATGTTCTTCTGCTTCAAATATGGCGATCCATTTTTTCATCGAGCTCACTTTTATACACAAAGGAATTATGTCTATATAGTGTACATCCCATCCCGAATGGCATTTCCTAAGTAATTAAGGCTGTATCCCAAATATCATGGTGCAAAGTATCATGGGTCTGAGTATTATGGTCCGGAAAAACCCTTCACAAGGTATTCTTTTGACTTATTTACAAATCCCGCCCATTAAATGGATTTGCCATATCACATTATGGCTACCAGCTCAGAAAGCCAAAGGGCTTCACGTTCCTCCTTGAAGGTGCTTGACACCGGAATGGCCAAGCAATGCTGGGGGAAGCACAACAGTCTCAATTCAACCATTTACATTTACTGAATTTAGCAGACGCTCTTATCCACAATGATGGACGGACGTTTTTTTTTTTTTATACAACTGAGCAATTGAGGGTTAAGGGACTTGCTCAAGGGCCCAACAGCGGTGATAGTGGGGATTGAACTGCTGACCTTCGGATAAGTAACCCATCGCCTTAACCACTAAGCCACCAATGCCCAAGTTTAGTGTACCACTGGTTAAGATGCCCAAGTTTAGTGTGTTCAAAGGGGAGTGCCTCTTCCTCATCGACTGTACAGTCAACCCTGCTCTTCTGAGAAAAAAAAAACAGTGAACAACAATTTATCGTCAAGTCTCAGTCACTGAACAGTAAGTAACTGCAGTTTGATACAACAAGACTCCGTGCTGTACATTTTTAAGTTACTGAATTTTCCAAACTATATATCACTCTGGAGTACAAGTCGCATTGGCAAAAAAAATGCATAATAAAGAAGAAGAAAACACATAAGTAGCACAGAACTATAAGTCACAATCTCATGGAAACGGTCTACTTTGGCTTGGAAATCTACGGGCAATTTTTGTGAGTTGCATGAAGCGGTAACACCAAGAAAGTCCTCACGCAGTCATTTCTATTCATCTCCTTGACAACTGCCTGAGTGTGGAGACACATCCGCACTGTTGACAAGCATCTCCCTGCAGCACCTTGCTCAAGCACCCATGTGCGAGCTCGTTCCTCTAGCTGTGGCCATCTAGCTTTTAGCCTGCGATTAGCTTTTTTTGTTTTCTTCATTGCAGCTATAATAATCTTCGCTTTTCTCCAGTCCCTCACAAGTTTCTCGTTCACTCAAACTTTCCTCTGCCCGTTTACCATTTTCTGCTGCATATTTCACTACTTGCAGCTTGTAATCCGCAGAATAGGATTTTCTTGTCGGGGACTTTCTTCACTGGTACTCAAGCCTAGAGTGCCCTCTTGTGGTTGTGAGTGTAAAAAGAACTAACGATGTGAAAAATGTGAAATTATGTTTGTTATTATTATGAAAAACAGAATTATATAAAATAATTTCACATATAAGTTGCTCTGGAGTATAAGTCATACCTTCAGCCAAAGTATGAAAAAAAGTGTGACTTATAGTCCGGAAATTAAGTTATGTCAATTCACTTTCCAATCCATGTCTATGGTATACAGCAATAACTCACACAATTACAGTCTTATTATCTTCTGCTTGTTCCCTCAAGAGTTTTTTATTATGAACACTGGCTCTGGCTTACTCATTAGACAGATTTGAGACTGACTGAAGGGACAAGAAACTTAATCCTACTTGGGTCTCCACTGACAATGGATGAAGGTGGGGTGCACCCTAAACAAGTTTGCCTGACCATTGCCGGGCCAAAACACTACCCATTCACACTTGTTTTTAATCCCAGAGGAAATTTGGAACAGCCAAGTAGCCTAACGTGCATGTCTTTGGACTCTCAGAGGAAACCCACACGAGCACGGGGACAGCCGCAAACTCCACGTGGAGATGCCCTCGCCAAACCTTCTTGCTGTAGTGTGGAAGGCGGTCGTGTTGGCCACTATGCCATAGAGCCACCCCACAATCTTTTTTTTTTTTTTTTTTTTTTTAATTTAAGATTTCGAACATATTCCAAATCTGAAAAGCAACACATGAAGCCGATTCTCCAGAACACTGCAGCTAAACCTCTACGCCTCCCAGCTCTTTTATTTTCTCCCTCCAAAACCAGATGTATTAAAGGTTTCTGCAATTGTTTTAATTAATGAGAGCCATAATGAGGTTGGAGAACCACTCGAGGGACTGACTGAAGGGACACTTTAAAACACTTTCCATGAAATGTTATACGGCTTATCGGAAGAAATGTTTGTTGGTGACACAAGTTAAATATTCTACATAAATTGGCGATAATAAGAAATGTAATTTTTTTTTTTTTTTTTTTTTTTTTTTTTTTTTTTTTTTTTTACAGTTGATGCCGTATGTTCTTGTAAAGTAGAATAAGATGCTGTTTTGCTCCTCCATTCACCTTCAGAGTAATGCAGTGGAGATGAGTGCAGAACAGAAAGTAGTATTTCAGCATATGGGAATGAATTCAGTCAATATTTTGTCCTGGTAATATTATAAAGTTCCTTATAACTTTCGTTAAATATTTGTGAAATAATTAAAGTTTACTTTTGCCTTCAGTGAAACTGTGTTTATAATCATAAATATACTGTAAGTGATGCCTTGATGATTTTTTGACAGTTATGCAGCAAAAAATTCGTCCGTGAGGCTGGTAATATTAAGCTGTAATGATGTAAATTGGTTTATGCTAATAGACTCTGGCGCTTGGACTATAAAAATGCTAAACATATTCTGCAAAGAAATGGTTGACATCCACTCATAATACTGAAGATGTGCTCAAATAAAACTTTCCAAGTGACTATAGATTCAATAGCATTTTGCATGACACATACCAATGATGGTCACATGATACTCTGGTATCGCTCACATCGAATTATCTCGGCTAGCCATGACACTGTATACCGTGTGAATTACTGTCAGTCTCATGATTGATGGATGAAAAGGCAAACTGGTGGACCTTGCTGTCTTTATTGATTGATTGATTTCCAGACTAACTAACCTTCATTCATTATCTTGGAAATCAATCAATTAATAAAGACAGAGGGACAGAGGATGGCTAACTCTGGGCAAGGGCATAGTACACCGTTGATAACTCACCAGGCCATCAGAGGGCAATTTATGGACATTTGTTTACTGACTGACATATATTTTTTTTTGTTGTTGACTTGGTAACATTAACCTTTTGACAGATTTACTGACATTTGCATACCAATATTTATCTACTGACTGAAATTGTCTAACATTTTGCTGATTCACTGAATTAGTCACATAGACGTGATGACAGACTTACTGACATTTATTTTTTGACTGATATAACAATAATTTTTGACTGACACTTCTCTACTGACGGACATTGTGACATTTATTTGTTGAATGACTGACATCATTTATGTAATATTGTAAAATGTATTTATGCACATTTATTGACTGACTGATGATTATTTTTACATACTTACTGACATTTTTACTGATTTTATTTATTTACTGACTGAACGTCTAATGTTCATTAACTGACTGAAATACTGATATTTCCTGATGTTTTCTTCCTGACAATTCCTTAAGTTTTTTCCAACTTGACATTTGTTTCCTAAGATATACTTTCCTCTCATTTGTTTTTGACATTTGACTGATTTATTTACATATGATTTTAATAAATAATTTGCTGGTTTATTTACTGACTCATTAATTTAGATTTATTGCAAAACCAACTGGCTTGTTTCCTGATTTACTGACTTATTAATTGAGTTTTGCGAAATGACATCATGAGGGAAAATCTGAGAAGGAAGTACTCGCAATCTTCTTCCCTTCACCTGCTATGACGAGATGTTTAAATGTACCAGATTCAGGAGATTCTGAACTGTAGAATGTCAGGTGGGTGAGACGTCTCCCTGTTTTGTTTTTATCCTCCTTATACAGTAAATATAATTTTGATAAAGGTAAAGCATCCTTATCATGTTACTGGGATGTGATAACATCTTCACGCATCATCAGACATCACCCATCTCATAGTGACACCCCTCCCCCATCAGCAGTCAGGGTATATATGTAATCGTTTACAGTGCAGTGTGTACTTGATATGGTACTTCTGTATAACACTATTAAGTCTTATTTGAATAATTCTTATCTAAAAAATGAGTAGATGAAATAGTAGACGGGTTTAAACACTGCATGACAGGTTTCATCAGTATTTTGCTCTTCACTTTCACCATCTTTTTAAATTGTATTCTTATAGAAGGACATTGATCCAAACATTTGTTCTGGTTACAGACATAGTAAAGATATACACTATATGTACATATATGTGTGTGTGTGTGTGTGTGTGTGTGTGTGTGTGTGTGCGTATATATACCTTCCCCCCCAGCACTCTGCGTGCGACTATAAATAGTGTTTACTGCACTTCATATCATTTGCTCAGTGCTTTTTCCCTACACCATAGGGAAGACAGTGAGCACGCCATTGCCACCTACTTTAGAGGATGTGCAATTACACTTAATTCTAGTACAGTATGGCAAAAAAGCATGTTCCCCAGGGTCATTACCCCACACACACTATTTGAGAAGCACTGGCCTTGTGGGAGCTCACCACGAGCCTTTCCTCGCTGGCATTCGTAGCGTGCACACAAACAGAATTCTCCTCCTCCTCTGTTACACATCACCTAGTGCTTGCCCACGTGACATCTTCGCCACAGTCTTTTGTTAGCTGATGTATCACTGTGTGCACGTTCGCACGCGTGTGTGCGTGTGTGTGTGTGTCTGTGTGAGTAGGCAGGCGGGATGGGAGATGCTGCCGACACTGGGTATGCACGAACATACGCACACACTCAGAACTTAGCTGCTTTGTTTCTGCTGTGACTCGTTAACAGTTAAAGTATACTTTTAATAATTTGACCATTTTTAACAGGCCATCGTAACTCCGAATCGTCATTAACCGAGTCCGTCGTTAAGTGAGGACCACCTGTATAAAATAAATGTATATAATGTAGGAATTTCACCATCAGACCCATATGTAGTTTTTTCCCCAAAGGTTGAAAGTATTCCAGAATGTCTTTGTCTGCTTTTGGGTTGCAAATTCCTTTCAAGAAAACCAAGAGATTTAAACCTCTGACATGACCTTCCTCCTGCACACATAGTGAGCTCCATGAAGACATGTCTTCCCAAGGTTGGAGTGGGGAGAACGTGAGTCACTTGCACAGATCACTAACCTCAACCCCACTGAACATGTTTGTTATGAACTAGAACGCCAACTGCCCCAGGTGTCCCGCCCAACATCAGTGCCTGACCTTAATAATCCTCTTGTGGATGAATGATCACAGATCCTCACCGCCCACACTCCAATATCGAGTGGACAGCCTTCCCAGAATAATAATAAAAAAAATTATAACAACAAAAGGGAACGGAACCTGGAGTCCCATTCTGTATACCGCCCATAAAATATTCCAAATTAATGTCCATAAATCAGCAAATATTACCTTCCTTATTCAAATTGGATGCTGTTGCTACCTTCGAATGAAGCAAAGCATAAGCCTGAGTTTATTTCCTTGTTTACTACAGTACACAGGAACAGTTTATGAAGGTAGTACTGAGGAATTCATCCTTAAATTCAACACTGCAGTCTGATAAACTGTTTACACAGAACCGTTTATTACTTATTAGCTCTTTCATCAATACTTGCTTACCTACCTTATTACGTCCAACTGTAAATAAGTACCAACAGGGACATTGTGCTTGATTTTCTATGGTATGTTCATGCTTTCCTGGATTTTCTCACCCATCAGCTATTGAGCACACATTAGTGCTTTATGACCATTTGTTTTGCATTCAGTATTAATAGGGTTTTTTTTTCAGCTTGGTTGCTCAGTCACTGGAAAGCATTACTACTGTAAAAATAAAGCAGGCCCAGTGAGATCCTGTATTTCTGTCAATCACTTGGCACCGCTCTGGATGCTGTTATCGTTTCATTCCTTTATCCCCAGTGGCGGGTGAGGAATTTTCTCTAAATACACTCTACAGGACAAGAAAATAAAGGATTGTAGGAGGTGAACAAGCACTGTGTTCTCATTCAGCTCATACACCTGCTCGTGTTCTCATGTCCCACTGATGAAACACTGCATTCCTGCATCCACACTGATCTACGGTCATCCTCCATTATTCAAACACCGACAGTATGACCTGCAGACAGTGGTGGCTTGACTTAGGAAATTAATTGAGTGCGAGCTTGTGTGTCAAAAAAGTTCGTTAGATGAAACAGTTATTCCCATAAGAAATAACCAATTAAATCTGTTCCAAAAAACCAATTAATCCATTCCAACCCCCTCCCAAACACATATAACCTGACACAAACACATATATTTGACCTAATATATTAAAGATTAACATGTGAAACCAATAAATATTTCATAATAATACATGTGCATTAACATTAATAATAATTAATAATAAGTAATAATAAAACAAGAATAAACAATGTCAGTCAACCCTTCCGATCATCGACTGTGGTGAAGACGTCATGTTGGCAGACAGGAGATGGTGCGTAACAGAGGAGGAGGAGGAGGAGGAGAATTTTGTTCATGTGCACACTACGAATGCCAGTGAGGAAAGGCTCGTGGTGAGCTCCCACAAGGCCAGTGCTTCTCAAATAGTGGGGTGCACCCCCTAAGGGGAGCGCAGTGTGATGCCGGAGGGGCGCGTATGACCCTAGGGAACATGCTTTTTTTGCCATAATGTACTGGAATTAAGTGTAATTGTGCATCCTCTACAATAGGTGGCAGTGGCACTTTCATCATGTTCCCTGTGGTGTAGGGAAAAAGCACCGAGCAAATGATAGGAAGCGCAGTAAACACAATTTGTAGTCGTGTGCTGGGGGGGTTGAATTCTCCCCCCCGCCCATAGGGGGCGTCACAGAAAATAATTTATAAGAACTGTACAAGGCGTTCTCGGAGCACGGAGGAATACAAGGCTAATTGGCTCAGAAAAGCCATTTCCTCAGCAGAGCTCAAAATTTTGCTCACTGGATGGGGCAGATTTTTGGTGAGATCGAAGCTCGTATCATGGAAAATTTGTTATAAGGGATACTCGTAAGTCAAGGTACCACTGTACTGGTTAATTGAAAGAGACAAGACTATCCACCAAGGAAGTGAGAGCAAAATAAATGTTCTTAGTTTCATCATTATCTTTATCTTTATTTAAGAATGAATGAATTGCTTGGTGTTGGTTATAAAAGTTATTGTCGGGTATCGGAATGTGTTTCTAAACAAATCCATTCAAAAGTAATCAGTAAAAATTTAAAAAGTAATAAATAAATAAATTGTGAAAACCTTTATAAATGGGGCAGTTGTGGCCTGGTGGTAAAGTGCTGGATTACTGATCCTAAGGTCGGGGGTTCAAGTTGTCTCTGCTGTCTCCCCAGTGCAGCTAACTGGGTTCTGTGGTGTGAGGTGCATGTGAAAGAACCATTGCTGACCTTCGTCAAGAGGAGCTACATAGCCGTCAGCGTGTTTCTGCCCTGTGATGGCCTGGCAAGCTGTCCAGTGTGTATTTTGCCCTTGCCTAGAGTTGACTGAGATGGACAGCGGCCTCCCGTGACCCTAATTAGGATTAAGTGGTTCAGAAAATGAATGAATGAATGAATAAATAAGTGATCGCTAATGCAGTGGATAGCACATCCCTCTGACTTCAAGAAGATTCCTAGCTCAGGTGTTGCTTCTGAGTTTGTTCTTTCCATGCTTGCCTGGGTTTCCTCCGAGTACTCTGGTTTCCCTCCATAGCCAAAATGCATGATCAGTAGGTTAATTGGCTTTTCCAAATCACCACTAGATGTTGAGAGTATGAATAGTGTGATTGTTGGCCATCTAATGGCTTGGCAAGCCATCCGGGGTGGGTGGACCCTGCCTTCACCCAGAGTTGACTGAGATGGGCACATGGCCTAACCACGGCCCTATTTAATCCTAAGATTAAATCCTAAGCTGACCGGAACTTGAGTGGGTGGGTGATGTAATATTAATGCACTGTACGATTTCTATGAGACAACAATGGAATTCCATGTAGGTCTATGCATGTTAGCATTTTATAAAACTGTTTTTACCATTTTTGTTACACTTTATATTGCGGCGTGTTGTTCCAGTAGGTTAGTTCCTGCAATGGGTCAATACATGTAGTTTGAAAAGGTTGTAATATACAGACGCTCCCTGACTTACGTTTTTAATTGATTCCGGACGGCCGAACATAAGTTGAAAGTGAACGCAAGTTGTTACAGTGACTATGACGTATGACTTGTGACGTATGATGCTCATACTGTACTATACATCCATAAATACCATTACCGCTTGGACTTGGACTGCTTGGACTTTTCTGTGCGGAGTTGGTATGTTCTCCTTGTTCCTGTGTGGGTTTCATTGGTGTACTTTGGTTTGATCCCACAGTCCAAAGACATGTACATTAGGCTAACTGGCTGTTTCAAATTGCTCCGAGATGTGGACATAGGTGTGAATAATTGCGTGCGTGTGCGTGTATGTGTGTATTAACTTTGCGATTGTCTGGTGAGCTATTCAGGGTGTACCCAAACTTCACTCAGTGGTGGCTGACATAGGCCTCAATATTAAGTTATTCTGCATTAATTTGTGAACAATTTCATATTTAACAGTATGAATTTGCAACCTCTGGAAGCCCAAAGGTTGGTGTTTCAGGTAGTGATGGAGATTATTTAAAAAATTCAAAAAGCCCAACAAGGTTACTGCGTGAGAGTGTATTGAAAATAAACAAGTTTTACTTTCCTATCTGGTGGGAACGTAATAAGTGGTGAAACCTCATCTTTTAGCATGAGATCCTCCACCCAAACACACTGCAAACACAATTCGATCGTACTCGCAATGGAAGTCTGATGGAGCACTTAAAAGTATTAAATGATCCATCACGGAAGTCCTACCTTAATATAGCCGGAGTGCTTGTGGGATTGTGGTGGCACAGTGAGAAGCTGCCTGAAAGTATTAACTGTAACATTTCATCTTGTATTTCAACCTGATTTCATGGGAAATTTATACAAATTGAAACGAGTAAAAGCCACGCGGTCAGATTTGGTTCCACTTCAGAACCAAGTGGTTTGGAAAAAATGCTAATGTGTTTTTAACCCTTAAACTGCCTCATTAAACTTCATATTCTTTTACACAATGAGTCATCAATTGAGTTTTGTATTAGCAAGTATTAAATATATATCTTAAAATATTAATTTATTAATTATAAATATGTATAATTATTAGCGAATTAATGTTTATAATTATTCATGAAATGTTATTTTCATTCATTTTAATAAAATGGAATGATAACAGTTCAAAGGTAATTTTTACGGTCTCCATAACCTCTGTTTAGGCACATACTGATTTATTTTTATTTATTAAACAAACCTATCTCACATGCAATCTTTTTTGAGTCAAGAATGACCAGCTTTTTACTTGAAAAGGCTGCTGCTGCCACCTAGTGGAAGGATGCTGAATTAGGTTTCATGGTAATAGTTGATGCAAAAGATGTACGATAATCATAATCGTTGAAAACTCGTACGCGCCACATAAAATGAGTTGGTGGGCCGGATTTGGCCCACGGGCTTTGAGTTTGACACCTGTGTGTTAATGTATACAATTACATTGTTGTATGCTTCATTGCAATTGGTCAGAAAGTCTCAATATTTTTTCTGTAATATTTCATAACATCTGGTTTGCATTTTATTTATTGTTTATTTCACTTTCGTTTTAAGCTAATTAATTATGCCTACTTGCAATCTGCTGTGTTTACATACTACATAATCTAGTGCTGTCGCTCATCGGATGCTGGAGTAAGCAAATGCTAGGGGTGTCATTGAAAACCTATTATTGGTATCGATATATTGATAAAAAAAAATTCCGATGTATCGAAACATTAGAATATTGCTGTACTGTTCCATAAATGCATTAAATAGAACAGAGTAAGATATATTACAGTAGTTTGTGTAATGCATTGAATATTTTATAATAAAGTGACCAATTACGAAAGCCAAATCTGAAATAAAAGGCAGGAAATAGTTTTCCACCGACAAGATTTTAATTAACACCTCTTTGTATTTAACAAATCTAGAAACACTTGTTTACTAGTTAATTTCAAGCAAGTTGTTTCTATTCTGCAAACACTTGTCAATTGAAAAGTTTAAGAGCTGTGCATTTCTATAACTCATAATTATGATGCAAGAAGATGCACATATCTGCATTATCCGGTGATAAGTGTCTCTTCTTGTTCAAAATGTTCCGTGCTGTTGAGAACACGCGCTCTGACGGCACATGAGAAGCAGGGACGTACCATTTACCATACAGAGAGGCGGGACGTACCATTTACCATACAGAGAGGCTGGACATAATTATATTGGCGATATTCCGATTGTCAATGATATCCCTAGCAACCACTACCGTACACTGAAACCTTTTTTTTTTTCCCAAGAAGGTGTGGGATACTTCAATATATAAAGCATTTTAAGCTGCAGTACGTTTTGATTTCTTCACTTTTTACTGGCCATTTTGAACTGCTCCAACCTGTTTTCTTTGCTAATGTCAGATTGGGTTAACATTAATTCTAGTAGTCCACTCAAATCAGCTATGGTTATTGGGAATGATCCCAGATAAATGTTCAAAAATGTATGTATTTATTTATTTATTTGCGGTTTTGCTTTTTCATAAATTTTGAAATTCATGTCAAGATTCGCGTGATTGTTTTGTGACTCCACATGTAAGTGAATAGTTTGCAGATTAAATATGTATGTAGCACAGAAGTCACAAGTAGGTTAGCGTACAAATTTTGTGACTGGTTTGTGAATAATTTGTGATTAATTTGCAAGTGTTTAGTGAAAATAACAACGTGAATCCTGTTGTAAATCAGTCACGATTCAGTTTGCAGGTATTTGTGTTGTATTTGCTCGTTATTATCATGAACAAAATGCACAAAAATAATGAACATGGTAGATGCCAGCAAAGTTTCAACTTTCTTGATGGAAGTCTTCAACTTGTTGCTTTTCCCTGCAAACAAAAAAACGAACAATTCACCTTCTTATGACTTGTGTGGACTGTTTGAGTCGATTTGGCGTCAGAGTCTTGTTTGTTGACATTTGCAGAAATTTCACACGCGTTGGAATTTTTTTGTGATCGGTTCAATACAGGCGACCAAAATGCAATGCAATGTCTCTAAACAAATTTGAGTAAGAAACGCAACAACCACAGATTACTATTCACGGCAGGTGATTTTGTATTGTGGTTCTAGTGTGATCAACCCCTAGGTCATATTCTAGCAAACAGTAAATTCTTGTTCTTGGGAGAATACTTTGTCCGATTAGCAGATGATGTCGAATCATTTACGGATATGACTAACACAACCTACAGAGACTTGATTAAGTTTCCAGGCAAATTGATGTTGGCAATTAAAATGAAATTCCTTTCAAAGTTGAAGGAATTGAAGTATACTTTTGTTTTCGCTAAAGAAATGCGTATGGAAGGAGGGCAGTGGTGGCCCGGTGGTAAGGTTTCTGGATTGCCGATCCTAAGGTTGGGGGTTCAAGCCGCACTGTAAACGGTTGTCACTGCTGCCCTCCCCCCTAGTGCAACTAACTGGGTTCTCAAAGTCCAGGCCATGTCTCTTCACTGTCTGTGGTGGGAGACTCATGTAAAAGAACCATTGCTGACTTTTGACAGGAGTAGCTGCATAACCAACAGTGTGTTTCTGCGCTGTGGTGGCCCAGCCAGGGTATACTCTGCAGAGTTGACTGGGATGGGCACCAGCCTCCCCGCAACCCTAATTGGTATTAAGCGGTTCAGAAAATGAATGAATGAATGAACAATTGTATGGATGGAGTCTCCAGACCACATCCATGCACTGACTCTCGCCTATCTTGGTTTGTACACATGGCTTGATTTTGGAATGTCAGGGTCAGATCAAGGTCACAGTTTTTTGGAGGTAGACCACTTAAAACTCCAAAACTGGTGCTGATAGACATATAGTACCATTGCTATGGAAACCTCACAGGAAACAATATGTGAACCTTCAAATGAGACCATTACCTGTGATCTTGAGTGACATTTAAATATTAAGCCCCAGACAGCTCATAAAATCTTCAACGGAGGGAGTTACTTGTCTTATTTTGCCGCATGCACATACTACAGGAGATATTTGAGGATGAATACATGGGTATTTAAAGCCGGTGCCTATATAGGGCTCGTTTGCTACATTATTCATGCTGTGTGGTGAAGGTACTTTACACTTTAAATGCACTTTTATTTTATTTATTAGCTCGTTTACTTTGAAAGATCATAGACTGATGGGTTTAAGTTCTCCATCTTATAGATTTACATTATATTATAGTCAATAATGGAAAGATATTAGATCTTTGCACAAGATGAACTCACAGCTTGGTGGAGATCTGGGTAATTTTTTTTCTGACGATGAATATACAAAAAAAAGATTTTATAACTGTAACCTTGTATTATTCTGACTCATCTGTTATTGTGGATCTCAGTGAATATATTATGCAAATATTGTTTTCCATAAATATCAAATCATCCTCAAAGCTAACTGCAGCCAGTGCTTGGATACTTTTCATGATCATCGCAGGTTGCGGGTAGCAGCACACAGCCACACACACTATGCTTACTTGATGTATACATGGTGACTCGGTGGATATTTTTACAAAGATGTTTTGCATAAATATTCCTTGCTTGGGATGTAGGTGGATTATATCTGATTTAGGATTTCGATCTTGTTTCAACCCTCTTATGTTTCCCTTTCTTGTTTTCACGATTGGGTATTTTATGTAACTAAAGCACTCACAGGACTTATTTTGAAACTCAAATGTCTGGAGAAATACTGTATATACAGTACAGTGCTCTGTTTGAATGTATTCATCATGGGGGCAGAGCGGCGTTCACAGTGTCTTGTTTGGATGTAAAGTCTTGTTCAAGATTAAAAGAACGAAGTCAGGCAGCTTAGAATCATCATAGAACAGAGTTACAGAGCTTCTGAGTTCAGCTTCAGGGCTAAATGTGGATTAGAAACTTGTCCATCTTCAGTTGTCTCCGCCTCTTTTTTTTTTTTTCCAACCTAATTTTTCACAGAAAGCTGTAATCACTTTGTCCAGTTCCCACCATGTACCATCAAATGAAGCAGAAGGCTGTTGTGCTTACAACGAATTCAATGTATATTATTGGTCTCAGGCTTGAGTTCCCAGGCTCACCGAGAGCCAAGTTACCGTATGGAGTTTGTTCTCCCCATGCATCCATGTTTTCCCTCAAGTATTCTGTTTTACCTCCAACGGTACAAAACCACGCATATTAGGCTAATTAGCTGTATCAAATTGCCCCTGGCTGTTCAGGCTGTTCAACGTCTTTGCCCAGAGGCATCTAAGGTAGGCTTCAGTCTCCCCATGAACCTATTAGGATTAAGTAGTTCAGCACAGAAATGAAGGAATAATAGACCAACTCTTCTAGTTATTATCAGGAAAGCTGCTTTATTAACCAGCATCAACAAATCGAAAACCTACATAGAAAAGAAAAAAAAAAGATGTGAATAATGGATGTATAATAAATTTGTTTCACTAGATAACTGTTCAGCTGACAAATTAATGTATCTGTCTTTGGGCAACACTAGGACATTAAGTGCCATGAATGTTGGAATGGGTGTGACAGTGGGTGTGAAAGTGGGTATGACATTTTGTGGGTGTGAGTGTAACAGTGAGAGTGGGTGGATGTGACAGTGGGTGTGAGAGTGACAGTGGGTGTGAGAGTGACAGTGGGTGTGAGAGTGACAGTGGGTGTGAGAGTGACAGTGAGTGTGAGCGTGACAGTGTGTGTGGGTGTGAGAGTGACTGAGTGTGGGTGTGAGAGTGACAGTGGGGGTGGGTATGGATGTCAGTGTGACGGTGAGAGTGACAGTGAGTGTAGGTGTGGATATGGGTGTGACAGTGAGAGTGGGAGTGGGTATGTGTTGGACCTGCAATCGCCTTGCAGAGCAGTTCAGTGTGTACCCCACCCTCGCCCAGATAGATAAGATAAGATAAGATACAGCTTTATTAATCTCACAATGGAGAAATTCACTGTTACAGGCTCTTGAGGTACCATCAGTAGGGGGTGCAAAAATAGATACAAATACAAACATACACACGTACATATATATTATATAAGTAAATAAATAAGTAGATACATAAATAGTATAAATTAATAAACAATAAAAGAAAAGAATGGAGCAACTTTATAGACTGGCCTATATTAAAGTGTATATGTATCTGAGGGCAGAGATGGGTTGATATGGTTCACAGTCAGTGGGGTAGATGTGGTTGATTAAAGTGCTGGGGTTTTATTGCACATAACCAGTATTTTCACAGACAGTTACAAAGTGGCGTTGTACAGTCTGATAGCGGGGGGAACGAGCGACCTGCGGTAGCGCTCCTTCCTGCACTGAGGATGCCTCAGTCGTCCACTGAAGGAGCTACTCAGCTCCTCTACAGTCTGGTGCAGTGGGTGATAGATGTTGAACAGGATGGATGTGAGCTTTGCAACTATCCTCCTCTCACTCACCTCCTCCACAGAGTCCAGTGGGCAGCCGAGGACAGAGCTGGCCCTCCTGACCAGCTTGTTCAGTCTCTTTCTGTCCCGCTCTGTGCTGCCTGGGGCCCAGCAGATGGCAGCGTAGGATTGCAGAGGCTACCACAGAGTCATAAAAGTCCTGAGCAGAGGTTCTGCATACGCCGAAGGACCTGAGTCTCCTCAGAAGATGGAGGCGACTCTGGCCCTTCTTGTACAGGGCGTTGGTGTTGTGGGACCAGTCCAGTTTATTGTTAAGGTGAACACCCAGGTACTTGAAACTGTCCACTGTCTCAATGTCCTGTCCCTGGATGTTCACTAGTAAGTGTGTGTGTGTGTTTGAGTGTTTCTCCTGAAGTCGATCACCATCTCCTTCGTCTTCCTGGTGTTCAAGCACAGGTGGTTGCGCTCACACCAGTCCACGAAGTCAATGATGACCGACCGGTACTCCAGCTCGTTCCCCTCAGACACACGGCCCACGATGGCGGAGTCGTCCGAGAACTTCTGGAGGTGGCAGCTGTTTGTGTTATATATGAAGTCCGAGGTATAGATATTGAAAAGGAAGGGTGAGAGGACGGTGCCCTGCGGTGCCCCGTGCTGCAAACTACCACCTTTGACTTACAGTCAGCGCAGCCGCACGTACTGTGGACGGTTGGTAAGGTAGTCAATAATCCAGGCAGCAAGATGCCCGTCCACTCCCACGTCCTCCAGCTTCCTCGCAGACGCCGCTGGCCTGATGGTGTTGAAGGCGCTGGAGAAGTCAAAGAACATGACCCTCACAGCGCTGCCGGCGATCTCCAGGTGGGTTAGTGCCCGCTGCAGAAGGTAGATGACGGCGTCTTCTACTCCGATGTTGGGCCTGTAGGCAAACTGCAGCGGGTCTAGGGTGGGGCTCACCATAGAGCAGAGGTGTTCAAGGAGGAGCCTTTCCATGGTCTTAATGAGGTGGGAGGTCAGGGCGACAGGTCTGTAGTGGGCTGGTTCCTTCGCTTGTGCTGTTTTGGGAACCGGAACCACACAGGAGGTCTTCCATAGGACGGGAACCTTCTCCAGGCTGAGGCTCAGGTTGTACAGGTAGCATAGTACCACACAGAGCTGGTCTGCGCAGGTCCTCAGCAACCTGGGACTGATGCCATCAGGTCCTTCAGATTTCCTCTGATTTAGTCGCCTCAGCTGTCTCCTCACCTGGTCTGATGTGAGGGAGAGGGGGGGCTGGTGTGGGCTGCAGAGGGAGGGGGATGTGTCTGTCGGGCTGTAGCAGTCAAGTGAAGTTGGCCTGGGGAGGGGGGAGGTGTCAGCTGGTCTGGAGACGTGTGAAGAGGGGAGGGGAACGGGGAGGGGTGCAGAGGGGGAGGGGGGAGAATCAAACCTGTTGAAGTAACAGTTTAGTTCATCCGCCCAGCGCAGAGTCAGCGGACATGGGTGCCAGCCTTCCTGAGACCCGAATTAAGATTAAGCACCTTAGAAAATGAAAGTAGTGTCAGTCAGACAAAAGAGAAACAAATAATATTTTCACAAATGTCAATCAATTCCGAAATAAACGGTTCAGTCGATTGAGTTAAATTCAGATAGCTAATTAAGTGATGTTAATTTGATTATCAACTCAGGATTTGAAATCAATAATGTTTGATCGGGATTAGTATATAATCTACTTAACCATGATCGACATTAAGATACATTATTTGGATGATGTAATTACTTTAATGACATGAAATAGTGTTTGTGTGTTTATATTTATATAATGAGAGGCCAAGCATCTGGGCTGCTGCATATGAGGGAAGAAGAAGCAGAAGCATTTCCTGCAGAGCTGAGGCTGAAGATAAGACTTTAAATTTGAAAGCAGAAGCTCGGTCTGACGCTCTCGCATAAACACAAACATGCACACCAACAAGGTTCTCGCTTGAAGTTAGTTCTTCGTTTTACTTCAGATGTAAATGAACATTGCAGCTCTTGTTAAATGTCTAATTTTAGAATGAATTGACAACCCTCTTTGCTGACACGATGGGAAATGTGATCATTAATCTGACTCAGGGAGTCACAAGAAAGAAGAGCAAAGACCTTACAGAATATTTTTAAAGTTTTGTAGATCATTATCTTCTGGGAAGCCGTCTGAAGCTGCAGGACTCTAGTGTTTTTCCTTTCGGGGGAAGTTCAAAGTAGAACCTTTTTACAGAATACAAACTGCTCAGCGTCTTGGTTCAGATAACATACAGTAGTACCTCGTCTAAGAAATGTCTTTTATAACGAATTTTCCATGATACAAGCTTTGACCCCACCACAAATCCGCCCCATACAAAGAGCAAAATTTTGATTTACGAGCTCTACTGACGTTTCCGGGCCGATTAGCCTTGTATTCCTACACGATTAGCGTGTATTCCTCAGTGCTCCGAGAACTTCTTGTGCAGTGCATCTCAATTATTATCTGTGATTTCCCCCTCTTGGAAGGGGGAAAAAAAAAACATTTCGACACCCCCGCACAGAAAATGTACCAACACGACTATAAATCGTGTTTACTGCACTTCATATCGTTTGTTTGGTGCTTTTCCCTTACACCATAACGTGAAAATGAAAAAGGAAAAGCCGAAAGGAAAAGAAGATAGCGCGACAATGAGTGTGACTGCCAACTACTGTAGTGGATGTGCAATTACACTTAATTCTGGTACAGTATGTTAAAAAAAGCATATTCCCCAGGGTCATAACAACCCTCTCCAGCATCACATATCGGCCTCACTATTTAAGAAGCACTGGCCTTGTGGGAGCTCGCCACGAGCATTTCCTCACTGGCATTCGTACCGTGCACACGCACAAAATTCTCCTCCTCCTCTGTTATGCATTGCCTCATGCCTGCCCACATGACAACTTTACTGCAGTCGATAATCGCAAGGGTTAGGTGACTTCTTGTTTATTCTTGTTTTATTATTATTAATGTTATTGTACATGTACAGTATTATGAAATATTTATTGTTTTTACATGTTTATCTTTAATATATTTGGTCAAATATACGTGCTTGTGTCAGGTTCTATACGTTTGGGAGGGGGTTGAAACGGATTACTTGGTTTTCTGTTATTTCTTATGAGAAGAATTGTTTCATCTAACGAACTTTTCGGCTTATGAGGTTGCCCTCGGAGCGGTGGTCTTTCCAATGTGATTCTGTCCGTATTTTTTTTAAGTTTGATTTTCATCATTTACATGGTAGAACCTGACTGGATCTTGTATACCATTTTATTTTCTGTACTGACTTGTCTGAACAGTGGTCACTCATCTGATTTTCCACCTGTTGTATCCTAATTGTATAATGCAAAATATTTAAATATGCCAATCCACTAATACATAGCCTATAAGCCATAGCTTATTTTCCATCATTAGTTTATTTTGGCTGAAAGGAAAGGTTTCCCATGCGAAGGCCTGGTGAGCTGTCCAGAGTGTACTCTGCCTTCGCACAAAATCGACTGAGATGGGCAACAGCCTCACCGAGACCATAATTAGGATTAAGCGGTTCTGAAAATTAATGAATGAATGACACAGGTTTTCCCAGAGAAACCGGTCCGGCTCGCGGTGATGTATCTCTTATTCAACTCGCCTGCATTTTTTTTTTCTTAGTTGTACGCATTTGTCAATAGAATCCACCTGTCTCTATTTGCAGTGACCAGGCAGCATGGCCAGACAAGCACCCTTGCACTTGCAGAATTATTTGGGAATGTGAAACCAATTTGTAAAGAGTGAAAAAAATTTCGATATCAGGTGTTAGAAAATGGAAGCAGGTACATGATTCCAAGAGAGATAAAACAGGGACAGCACATTTTTCTCTCTCTCTCTCCGTCTCTCTGTGTGTGTGTGTGTGTGTGTGTGTGTGTGTGTGTGTGTGTGTGTGTGTGTGCGTGCGTGCATAAATTAGACAGGATAGCCAAACCTTATGCTTAATCTTACTACAAGGGTCGTACGAAGGCTGTGCCCTTCTCAGCCGACACAGTCTAAAGGCGGGGTACACCCTGTATAGCTCGCCAAGCTGTCTTATGCCCAACACACACACACACAACCGTTCACACACTTGTATATATTGAGGGGCAACTAGAAGCAGTCAGTTACATTCATTTGCATGTCTTTGGATCGTGGGAGGATACCGGAGTATAAGAGCATGCAAACTCCATACAGGTCCATCCTTCCTGAGTCCAAGACTCGAACCCAGGACTTTTTTTTTTTTGCTGTGAGTCAGACGTGCTAACACGTACGCCACAGTGCCGCTCTAGTAATAAATTTAAATTATGATTATTTATGAAATTTATTGATTTACAAAAAAATATTAAAAATTCAAAGTGGCGGATTTCTGATCCATGAACATCTTTTATTTATCAGATACCAAAGTCTTTATAAAATAGATTTTTTTAAACATCTCTGTGAAGCTCCAACCCAGAAAAATGCACACATTCCAGCATCACCTATAGCAGCACACCACCAACTTTTTATTTACACATCGCTATAGAAATAACAAATGTCTCATCATTACCCAGAAAATTTCCAGGTTCCCTGTAACAGTACCATATAACAGTAGATTCACTGCAAATAAGACTGTGGTGTGCTTTTCCCCCAGGAACTAGATCTCATGCTTTGTAGATAACGTTAGAAGTATTTATAGTATTATACCATTTGTTCTGTGCACACAAGGGGACTGGCTGTCTTTCTTCAAGGCACTGACTTTCCTGCCTCCATGGACAGGTGATGTATGAGGCACAACAACAGAAAAAAAATTTACTCACTCCTTTTTTTAAGGTAGTGAGAGAAGGGACTGGAGTCATCACGGGTAAGGATAAGTACGGAGATAAAAAAGAGTCAAGTTGTGTTGTATTGGAGATACGAAGATCACATTTGTATTCTGGTCTGGTCTAAAATGCAAAAATAAATAATCAACAGAGAAATAAAGCGGTCGGGGGGGGGGGGGGGGGTGTCTTTCATTATCATTGGATCATTGATATTTTAAATACTGTTCAAGGTTGTATTCTAATTGGTCGGAAGGTTATTATTTATTTTCTATAGCGATAGTTTCAAATCTCTGTGTGGTTGGAGAATATTTTTGTCTGGTTATAAATCAACTTTGTCTGGCTATGTTACGTCACACTACCCTGTGGTTGGTTAATTTTCTAATATAGTATGTTATTATACGTGAGGCGCTCCACTGAAAGTAGACGCTTGTCGCAAGTGACACACGGAGCTTATGAGACGAAGCACGGCTTATCCGGACTTCTGATCTTTCAAGTGAGCAAGTGCTCCTTGAATACTTGTTTAGTACTCAACCATCACTTGATCACTTGAAAGATCTGAAGTCCGGATAAGCCGTGCTTCATCTCACAAGCTCCGTGTGTCACTTGCGATAAACGTCGACTTTCGGTGGAGCGCCTCACATATAGTTTTGACTATGTAATAATAAAAAAAAATACACCTTGCATACAACCCACAGCTCAATTTCTCTACCCCCCCAAAAATCAATGCGTCTACCCCCAGCTGGCTGCCCCTACCCTGATCTCATCACCTCGACTCCCCACTCAGTGCCTCTACCCTTTAGCTTAGTATCTCCACCCCCCCCTTTTCAATACCTCCACCCTGCTAACTTAGTCGATAAATTCCCAGCTCAGCATCTAATCACACAAATTAGCGTAGTAATTACCTGCCCTAGCTGGTCATCTACACTCTCCGGGTCAAGGTCTGTGCAGCTCCACACCAAGCTCAGCATCTACACACATGCTTGAGCTGGTATCTACAACACAAGTTCAAGCGACTACCACACAAGGCTTATAACTGCATGCTCCCACCCCCTGCCCAGCTAAATAACTGCATTCCCAACGCTCTGAGGATCAACTCCACTAGCTCCTCTACACCCACAGCTCAGAGGACACACCACTGGTACCCTCCAGTGTAGGGTTCTTGGTTCTGAGTTTGACAAAGACGTGCAGTTTGCACATGGCGATAATGGTGTACAGTATTATGACAACACGCCTTTAAAGATTATAGATTTATTTTTACCTATCGGAGTCTGCGCCGCAGCTCTGAGATTAGTCTCTTGGCTTTCAATCAGTAATTCTATCTTTGATATAGAGCGTTCTGAAGTGAGACACTATGTGAAAATGGTGTTAACTTCCAAGATAACACGCTATGCTTCTTTTTAGCACATTAACGGTGCTCCTGTACTTGGCAAGATCATACGGCACGATAAGAGTTGCCAAAAGAGATCAAAATAACTATTTTAAAGAGGCTTGAAAAATCAGCTTTTACTCTGTCTACAGTTTAATTGTAGGTGCGGAATTTCTTTCTTTCTTTTTTTTTTTTTTTTTTTGAAGCCAAAGCGAAGAAAATATGTCTCTGATCTTTGCTGCATATCAGACATAAACATGGTATATTCAGACATGAGCTCCGATATCTGTTTTAAAGAGAATCCAGTGTTATCAGCCTTTGAAATTTATGGCTGCCAGTAACTGGGTGTCCTTCTGACCTCATTTTTAAAATAGTGAAAAATAATAATAATAAGACCAATGAGCTTAAATGTGTCCTTTTCATTACCGATCATAGTCGTGTTTAAAGAGTTATTGGCAGCCAGATAATAAATTATGAGCTCTAATTGTATAGATGTCTGATAAATTACACATTTAAACGTCTATCATTGATCCATGCACTGCCTGGGAATAGCCCAATTACTCCAAGTCCAAATAAAACGAGAAAATACAGTGTAAACAAATCCACAGTCAAGACTGACTCATTTGAGGACCTCTGATTTTGTACGTAATGCAAATGGTATCGTGCATATTACATCCATTCAATAACTGGGCAGCCATGGTTAGAGCGGCGGGTTTGGGATCTAAAACGTTGCTGGTTTGATTTCCTAATCAGCAGGGAAAATGTGTTGTGGTGGGAGGACGTGAGCAGCATCTTTCATTGCTTGTGTGCTCTTGAGTAAGGCACCAAACCCTCAACTGCTTCGTGTGTGTGTGTGTGTGTCTGTCTGTCTGTGTGTGTGTGTGTGTGTGTGTGTGTATGTGTGTATGTGTGTGTGCGTGTGTGTGCTTACCTTCATTCCATATTAATTTTCTAAGCTGATTAATCCTAATTAGGGTCTTGGAAATGCTGGTGCCCATCTCAGCCAGCTCTTGCTGAAGGCGAGGTGCACCTTGAACAGCTCCTCAACCCGTTACAGGCCAACACATACACAACCATTCTCACACTTTCTCACACCTAGGATTGATTTGTAGCAACCAATTAGTCTACCGTGCTAGTTTGGGAAGGTAGCTAAGTGGTTATAGCGATGGGTTACTAATCCGCAGCTCATTGGTTCAATGCCCACTGTCACTACTTTTGGGCGCTTGAGCAAGGCCCTTAACCCACAATTGCTCAGTTGTGTAAAAATGATAATTGTAAGTTTCTCTGGAAAAGAGTGTCTGCGAAATGTTGTGGATGTAAAAGTACTCTGCATGTTTTAACCCATACAAGCACAGAGAGAACATGCAAACTCCACCCAAGCCCGGGAATCGAACCCTTCTTGCTGTGAGGTGGGTGTGCTAACTACTATGTCACCATGACATTGATTTTAGAACATCTGAAACGGAAATGGTCCTTCACATGAGTCAGAGATTAATCAGGTAAAAAAAAAAAAAAAAAGGTAGACTTAATTTGAGTCAGAGATCAATCAGGTCAAGCTTCTGGATTTTTTTATTAGAATATTATTCAATACAGGGAGATATTTATAATTACAGAGGAAGGAGTCACAAGACAAAAAATATGAATCCTTACAAACATTAGTGTAAGTGAAGGTGAAGTGGTGCTTATTGGTTAAGGCTCTGGATAACTGATCAGTAGAGCAGATGTTCAGGTTCCACCGATCTGGTCTTTTGGGCGAAGCTCTGAACCCTCTTCTGCTTGGTTGTACAATTGAGATAAAATGTAAGTCACTCTGGATAAGAGGGTCTGCCAAATGCGATAAGTGTAAATTTAAATTTCCAGGATGATTAATCACGTTGAATAAAGCACTGAGCAATTCTGGTAAACACAAGCAGATGGTTTGTTGAAAGGTTGTTTATTTTCTTTAAGGTACAGAACCCGTATGCAGCATTCACCCGATTCTGATTGTTTAAAAAGCTTTGATTTCATAACAGCAGCCCGGGCTCAAGAGTGGTGCCGTCAACTTCACCGGACTATCCAGGGAAGGTTTCATGAAATTCAAGTCTTGGGTGATTGATGGGCCAGGAGCCCATGGACATGCTAGGTGATGATATGCCTCCATGCCGGAGATTGCCATGACTGGAGGCAATAAGATTTCTGGTTGTTCTTCAGTCCGGTGTACACAGGCAACTCCATCCAAATGTCTGTATGTCCATCCTAGCTGTTCTTCTGAATGACCTAATTTGATTTTAGAGGTCAAAGGTCAAGGTAATACCTCACGTGGGATATATGTTTTTACAGTATCTTGCAAAACCTTTAAGGCTTTCTTTAATAGACAAAAAAGTCAATCTTAATTCAAGTATGATCTGATTTCGAATTTGGGGGTCAAAGGTGAAGGTCACTGGAACCCTCTAGCATGGAGGCATATAACTATAGTTTGTAACATGCCAGGAAGCACTTTGAAAGCAATCTGAACATGAGGACATGGCTGCTGCCAGTGCAAAAAATAAAAAATAAATAATAATAATAATAATGTCAGCCTTAAAAATATCTTTTTTGGTGGTAACACGGCCGGTTGGGCAGAAATTGTACATAAAAACCCCACCTGAGCATTCACAGACTTAAAAAATAAAAATATACCGGCCGGTTGTGTTGAAAAAACCTATTCCCTATCACACACTGTATTAAAAAGTGTCGAAAGCAAACGCTGTATCAACCATCAAATATTTTTATTTATTTATTTATTTTAATAAATCATATTATTTATTTAATTAGGCTTGGCCTAATTAAAAAAAAAATCTTTCGAGACCCAGCCATTAATTTGTTAGCTTGGTACTCCTAACTTTGGCAGCCTTTTAACGTCAAAGATATTCACCAATCAGGTGAAGGCAACATCAGTCAGGGGTTGAAACAGTGTCTCCGCTCGTCTCGGCCTACATTACTGATAATAGCACATCCTAAGCAATTTATTCCTTTGAAATAGTAACTAATCCTGTTGCCATACAGTTCCGGGTTCGATCGTGAGCTCCTGTGACTGTCCGTATGATAGTTCCACCCATGTTATTGCCATGTCAGAAGGCTGGTAAGTGGATTGGCTGGCCTCTCAGGAATAGGTTCCAAATCTAGTGTCACCCTGACCAATAAGTATGAGATTGAATGTATTGTATATTGACTGTCAGACAATAATGTATTTGGTAAATATGCAGTGTAAAGTAAATGTAATCCCTGATATGTTGCTAAATCTTTAGAGAAGCAGTTAATGGGTTGATTCTGGCACTGAATCATCAGAACATTCCCTTCGGGGCTCTAAATGGTTTGATGAATATATCTAAATAAAATGTTCACTAAAATATTCACAGACTAAACATATGTTGGGACCAGTGGCGTCGTGGTTAGGGGGCTACGCTCATGATCGGGAGGTTGTGTGTTCAACTCCCAGTTAGACCCTCAATGTGCTAAGACCCCTGTGCAAGGTCTCAACCACAAGTGTGAATCTGTTCACACAGCAGTATACATGGGTACCAGTAAAAAATATACTGGAAAGGTAACTTGCGATGGGCGAGCATCCCATCCAGGAGGGTCCTTCTCTTGATCACTCCTGGTCACTTCACACTACGGAAACCGGGGATAAGCACTGATGAGCCACTCTGGCTCGGGTGTAGAAAAAAAAAATAAATAAACATGTTGAGTATGGATTTTATTGTCCTTGTCATTCACTCCGGTTTTCTTCATTTTATATCAGTATTAATGTTGTAGTTAAAAGAACAAGGACAGATATTTTCCACCCTCGTCTTCAAGAGAGGCCACGTCCTGTTTCTGGTTTGACAAAAATATGGGAATTCTGTCTGAATTATTTATGATGTGTGGACCAGTTTTTCTGCCGCAGTAAATAAATGTGCAGTTGGAAGGTAGCCAAAGCCAACCTGGACAAATCTGAGAAAAACAGAGAGAATGAAAAGACAAGAAAGAGATGAGGGCACAGCAATCCACCCCCCCCCCCCCTTCTGCTTTCTGCATGTTCAATTATACCACCCTTTAAATTAAAAACAAACACTTCAAGGGCCCCACAATGGCCTGGTGAGCCGTACAGGGTGTACTCGTCCCTCGCACAGAGTCGGCCGAGATGGGCATCAACCTCACTGAGACCCTAAATAGGATTAAGTGGTTCAGAAAATGAATGAAAACACTTGAAGGTGTATGCTGTCATTTCAGTACCTCTTCAGTCTGGCGTGATCTATAAAAAGTTAAAACGCACAGTGTGTGTCTTTTTATTGAGTCTTCCTGAGACTTTCACTGCAATTTTCTGCCTTTACCCTGGAGTGAAACAAGGAGATACAGGAAGATGCTCACAGATTGATATGTTATAGCTTCATAAATGAGGCAGGATTGTTAAACTGGTTTGGTTCCATAAGCTTAGAATGAAAAAGATTTCATATTGAGGCAGCACTTTGCCTCAAGCATTATACTAATCACTTATCCTTCGGGATTTCACACAGACGAGCATTTGAGGGAATAATAAAGATTTCAATATGAGAAGTTAAAAAAAATTAATTATTGCACTGTCATTCCATAAAGGTTGCCTAAGGCTTCGTTTTTATTACAACATTAAGAAAAGAACTTATAAACATAACCACTAATAGAATGCAAACCTCCGCCAAGCACAGCATCTCCCCAAATAAACCAAATTGTAAAAACGTCATGCAGATCAATGTTTAGTTGAATCTTCCTTGTCCAAAGCCCTGATTTTTCATGAAAATTTTCATATAACTAGTAAGAAATAAAAGAAAGTCCCCCTGCTCGGACTCCTGTAATACAACTCTAAAACAATTGTACTGTCATATAAAGTTAATGAGTCCCTAATGGTTCTTGGGTCCTGATGTTTATTTATTTATTTTTGGACAAGACACCATCTTTGAAATGAAATTCCACACACAACTTAAATCAGAAAAGAAAGAAAGAAAAGAAAAAACTGAGTGCACAGCACTCCGAGGTATGTCTGCTGTAATACAATTTTCCAAAGAATTTTTCACTGTGTTAAAGAATCCTTTAAAAAATTAAATATCACAGAATTTGATCCGCATCATCTCCAAAACCAAGCACGGTCTTTGTTGTCCAAATTCTCACATCTGGCACAAATGTCCTAAAAATACATACTCAGATTTTTGTTTGTTTGTTTTCATAATCCTGCAAACCTATGGAATGGACTTCAGCATTGTACGGATTAAGTAGGAAATTTGACAGATTTAGATATTGGTATATTAGGAAGGAGAATTGAATCTGCTTCAATTTGAGGTAGAAGACATGATTATTGCATGAAAATGGTCTGGGTTACATCCTTTTGTATGTTGCTAATCAGGAAAATGCTAGTTTTGAGAAAATAGTAATTACAGTTACAGAACCGGGTTCTGAATGTCCGTATCTGAACCTCCCGAACATCCAACACTCAATAAATCCGGCTCTCCACCAATCGGCACCATCGTACCAGCGTCTTCCTCTCAACAGACGAGTTCCATTTACACCGAGTCACATCTGCTTTGAGGCGTCTGATTGGCATTTGAACTTGTTCATATTGAAGATTTTACTTTGAAGGATGTATATTTCGCCAATTTACATTTTCACCCAGGTTCGCCTTTACCAACTTACTTTGCCTGCTATTCAAAACACGACCTCGTGACTTACTCCGTATTATGCTGGAGAGGGCCGTGTATCGTGATGTGAAATAAAAATCAAACATGAAGTTGCTGGTGAAAATAATAATTAAAAAAAAAGCAAATTGACGTTTATTGCCATCTCAGTAGGATATAAAGGACCACGTCATCATACAGGGCAGGATGATTTTATAGATTATGCTGCAGTCACCTGACTCCTGCTGATTTGGATCATGAAACAACGAAGAGGTGGTGCTGGGGGTTATTTCTATAACTGGCCAGTGAGGGGATTTCTTTCTGTTCTCATACATCCGATCATATTCATTGATGAGGAAATAAAAAAAAAAAAAATTTAAGTGGTCCTCCTGACTTTTTTTTTTTTAATGAATAAACTCTGTAGTCAAGATCGGAAACAAATGAGTCATCTTGACCCAAGCGGAGTTTACACAAGGTGGTAATACGGATTTTTACATTCCGACCGGTGAAATGTTACACTGCTTTTTCTCTTTCAGAACAATTACATGAAAAGGTCAGAACACAGTGTGAGAGCAGCCTGAGCTCAGAGGCCATGTTTGCTTTTGGAGGAGAAGAAAAAAGGGGAACCCCTGTAGATTTCAGCTGCGGCTGTTTTCTTTTCCGTACCGGTCGTGATCGATGGCATAAAATTCAGTTCTGCGTGGGTGAGTCATCACTCGTTCCAGACTAGGGCGGTGCAGTTCTGCAACTTGTACATGAAGACATGCAGCCTTTTTATGTAACAAAACTAGCACTGAGCTGTGCAAGCAACATGTACATCATGAGGATTCTCTCTCTCTCTCTCTCTCTCTCTCTCTCTCTCTCTCTCTCTAACAGGTGTTGCATTAAAGATTTTATAGAGCCAGAAAATCTTAAATAAAGGTAGTTATTATATTTGATTTTAAATTGTGGCTCTGCATTTAACCAATCCAGAGCGAAAACACACACACACACACACACACACGCACACACACATACACACTCGAAGCAGTGAGCTGCCATATATTGTGGACAGCAGCTGAGGGTTACGTAACTTGTATCTGGGGCACTTCAACCATGATGCTGAAGGAAGGGTCAGGGGCTGCTCACCCTCTACTACCACTTCAAAACCTGCTTCTCTACCCATTAGACCGCAGCTGCCCTAATGACTGTATATAAAATCTGATTGGTCGACGTATACATCCGGACCGGGGCATATCTGACAGTCAAGTTAGCCGTTAACTAGCTGTGATGTGTGCTATGTTATTAAACAACGTCCAGAGAAGCATTCAGCATGTTCCTGCAAAAAAATATATACAGGAAGTATTGATTGAGTTAAGGCAGTGGTGTCCCAGTGGTAAGGTGCTGGATTGCCGATACTATGGTTGGGAATTTAAGTCCCATTGTCAACGGTTATCCCTGCTGTCCCCCAAGTGCAGCTAACTGGGTTATCAAAGGCCGGCCATGTCTCTCACTGTCTATGATGGAGGTTCATGTAAAAGAACCATTGCTGACTTTCCAAAGAGTAGCTGCATAGCCGTCAGTGTGTTTCTGCCCCACGACGGCCTGGCGAGCTGTCCAGAGTGTACTACTCTGCTCTCACCCCGAGTCGGCTGAGATGGGCACTGCCCTCCCTGCAACCTTAATTACTATTAAGCGGTTCAGAAAATGAACGAATGAGTTTTACGAAGACCCGCAAAGAACATGCTGCTCGTGCTGCAAAGTTCTTGTGCGTTACAGAACAAGGACCCGCGCCAGAATGAGAAAAGTAACATTGGCTGAAGTGAATTTTTAAAAAAAAAGTCTGCCTTTTAAAATGCTCAATCATAATTTAGTTATTAATCTCATTTACTCGGCTTGTTTGGTTTGCCTGAGCAGACCCTGAGCTGAGATTTCTCTGTACAGACCTTCGTTCAGTTTTAAATAGCTATTATTACATGGATCATTTGAATACTCAATTCAGAATATTTTATTCCAGTATTGTGTGTGTGTGTGTGTGTGTGTGTGTGTGTGTGTGCTTTCTATAACACACTGATCCGATTTATTACATCATTAGCAAAAACAATAAAATCCTTTTTAAATCAATATTTTGTAAGTAGGCATATCATAAGCACAGCGAGCCAGTCTTCATGATGTAATAATGAAGGGATTACTGTACATTATAACTCACACAACAGCTTGGACTGTACTTTTGGTTACATTGCAAATCTACTGAGGTTTTTATTAATAATGAAGTTTAAAGATAAAAGTACAGCTGCGTCCTATTTTATTCAGAGAAAATTGCGTGCACATGAGCTATTGCTTATAGCTGCCTTTGCATAAGTGATAATAGGAGCAAGGTTGTTTTTACAGATGTTATTTTATTCCAGCTGCAAATAATAATTAAAAAACACTAAAAAAATATTGAGTGGAGTAGTGGTTAGCACGTTCGCCTCGCCTCAAGAAGGTCTTCAGTTTGAATTGCGGGCTCGGTCATTTCCATGTAGGGTTTGCATGTTCTTCCTGGGCTTGTGTGGGGGTTTTTCCAGGTGCTTTTGAATTGCCACTATATGTAAATGTGTGTGTGATTGGTTGTGTGACTATGTTGCCCTGTGATCAGGGTGTACTTCCGATCTTTGCCCAGTGTAGTCTGAGAAAGGCACCAGTCTCGTCACGGCGCTAGTAGGATTAAACGGCTTAGCAAGTGAGGTGAGTGAAGGAGTGAAATTTTAAAAATCCTCTTCGGACTACATTTGCTTTATCATTTGGATTCATGAGTTTGATCCCTGAATGATGTACACAGCAAACCATGGCTGGGATCAACTGAGAGCTGATTGGCTAAGCCTCGCCACTGAGAGCTGTTTGGCTGAGCCTGAGGGAAATAGGAAGGAAGGAAGAGATGTCATAGATTTTTCTTTGACCATTTTTATTATCATCCTTTACCCTTTGTTTTCCTTTCTGTACTTATTTTGCCAGTACTAAATTATATATTTATAGAATCTGGAATTGCCATGTCAAGCAGTGTATTACAGGCTCATGGTCCCGATAGTAACCTTTAAATTACTATATGTGTGAGCGGTGTGAAAATAGAATCGAGGAAATCATAACAGTCCATACTGGCAATGGAAAACAATCAAACCTTGCACTGAATGTTAAACACTGATGACAAAGATATTATGATATAAAAGCGATCGTGCAACAGGCTGTTTTTGGTTCCTGCAGGTGGAATGATATTTTATGTTTTCAGAAATAAACAAGCCCCGCCCTGCAAAAGGATGCCAGTATAATGATTAATACAAAACCAGCAAAGTGGTTTAAATGCTATATTCAGGGGTCTTGATGCTGAGGTTGGAACTACCAGGCAGAAGACCTAGAGGAAGACCAAAGAGGAGATTTATGTTTATGGAGGTTTATGGATTTATGGAGGCAGGTGATTCGCTGTGGTGACCCCTGAAGGGAATAGCCGAAAGGAAAAGAAGAAGTGGCGCATTGACAAGGTGCGTGATATTCATCAGGAGATCCCAAGTTCAAATCCGGTGTAATGCCACAGCCGTTCATAACCAGGAGTCCATGGCAGATAATTGGCCGAGGTCTCATGGCATACGTTCACTTTCCTGTCACTCACAGCCGATAATCGTCAGCCAATCACAGACGTCTGTAGGCTCATTCGTACAAAGGGGCGAATTTTGCTTTTCCTCCAAGTGCGCTGCGGTTCAATAGGAGGTGGGTGGCGTGGTTAGCATTTCATGTCAAGGAGTTGGGGGGGGGGGGGGCGTGTCCATGCTTACGCCCCTCCCTGATTGCTGCTGGTGGCGGTGTGATAGGGAAGGCAATACCCTGATAGTTGGAAATTGAATACGACTAAATTAGGGAGAAAATGTAGTTAAAAAATGATATACAGTACAGTGGTATTGTTAGGAATTTCATGGCTTGAAGCAGGTGGGACAGAATTTGAAATTCTCTTTATAAATTGTTCTGCTTATGCAGTCTGTGTTCCGAGTCCTCATCTGTCAATCCGTTTAATTCTATTAAGATTGCGGGGCAGGCGTAGCCTATCTCAGATCACACTGAGCAAAGGCGGTGTACACACTGATTAGCTCACTAGACCATCATAGGGCCAGCAAACATAACCACTTACACTCACACCTGGAGGCAATTTGGAACAGCCAGTTAGCCTGATGTGTAGGCATTTAGAGTGTGAAAGAAAACTGGTAGGATTACCTGGACCAGCATCAGCAAGGGAAGAACATGCAAACTCCATACAGACACAGACGTCTGTCAATGTTATGTTATGTTTCGTGCGATTTTTCCGCTTGTGGTCTGTGCAGACGTATGCTTTGCACTCCATTAACACAACTCAACCAAGCCAATAACAAATTTGCCTTCCTACCAATGAAGAAGGCTGTAAAGTCTGTTGGGCTTTTGACACCTGAGCCGACTGTCTCATCAGGCCGGTGCTTATCCCTGGATTCTGTAGCGTGAAGTGACCTAGGAGGACAACTCCTCCTGGATGCTAGTCCATCCCAGGTTTCCTTCCCAGTATATTTTTACTGGTCCCCATTTATACTGCTGGGTGAACAGAGGCACACTTGTGTTTTTAGACCTTGCCCAGGGGTCTTAGCACAGTGGGGGTATCACTGAGATTTGAACACACAACCTCCCGATCATGAGCCCAGCACCCTAACCACTACACTACCGGCCCCACATGAAGAAGGCAGCATGTCGCTACATAAGCCTAGTCGTAGTAGCAGCAGTGTGGCAGCACTCATGTGTACTTCGCATGAAGCCTGATGAAATCACGCATCCCATCGGTTATTGTTTTAAAAAGAGATAGTCATACAAATTCACCATAGGTACCTTTTCAGCCAGGTTTTTATCGCCGTCGAGAATTTTTTTATTTATTTCCTTTTCAATCTTTGTTTTTTTTTTTAAATGCTAGGAGGCCTATGTTGAAAAGGGCACATAATAACAGTCTTGGCTCATATCTCTTGCAAAAGGACACAACACCTCATTCAGATTTTTCCCTAAGGCCATACCAGTGGTGAAAGGATGAGATGTGGGAACGTAAGACTCCTGCACACATGTGCATATGATGAGATAACCTTCACATCCAACCATTTAAATGAAATGATCACATTACTCAAAAGGAGCCAAGTAAATGGGGCAGAAGAGGCATTTAAAACTCATCTGTGTGATGTATGCACTATAAAACATGAATGCACTTGGAGATTTGTTCCCACATCACCTTCTGTGTAAACATGTCTCAGTGAAAATGAATGAAGTCAAATCACTTTGCAGTGCTGGAGTCTCTTTGCTTGATTAATTTGCATAATTAGCTCTAATAAAAGGAACATAACCCCTTTATGGTGATGATAGTGGTGGGGAAAGTATTAATCATTGACGATATGATGACATACGCTCACCTCCCTGTCATTTCCAGCAATCACCAGCCAATCGTGGGCATCTGTGAAGTCATGCATACAAGGGAGCGAGTAGTGATTTCTCTCCATGTGTTAGAGCTCCCCCTGAATGCACATGCGCAGCAGTTCGTAAACAACTGGGTGATCAGAGAGGTGGCGTATGCTTGCTTAAACCCTTTTCTGGTTGATGGTGATTGTCTGATAGGGAGGCAATACTTCACGGGTCGGAATTGGCCAGGACTAAAGTAGTCTGTTGGGCTGTTTACACCCGAGTCAAATGGCTCATCAGGCCAGTACTTGTTCCCGGTGTCCATAGCGTGAAGCTATCAGGAGTTCAACTCCTCCTGGATGGGATGCTAGTCCATTGTAGGTTACCCTCCCAGTATATTTTTAGGCTTTTTACACCCAAGCTAAGTGGCTCATCAGGCCGGTGCCTATCTCCGGTTTCCGTAGTATGAAGCTACCAGGTGTTCAACTCCTCCTGGATGGGGTGCTAATCCATCGCAGGTTACCCTCCCAGTATATTTTTACTGGTACCCATTCATACTATTGGGTCAACAGAGACTCTTGTGGTCAAGACCTTGTTCGGGGGTCTAACAGGAATTCAAACA
>CM045751.1:4452500-4470000 GCA_024760905.1 Plotosus lineatus | reverse complement strand
GACATTCATAATTCAAGGTACCGCCGTGATACATAATGCCGGAAGTGACTCTGGTGGATGGTGGTGAAGCGGTTAAAGTGCTGGGCCCATGATTGAAAGGTTGTGGCTTTGAATTCTCATTCGTCCTTTGGTATCTTCGAGTGTCCCATCCCATGCATACACATGATGAGCCTGTCAGCTCAGCTCAGGTGTAAACGCCCAACCTCTGGCTTCGCTTTAACTCTACAAGGTTGAATAGTTTCAGGTAATAACTTCTACAAAGAGCCTTTATAAACTTTATGACTGTCGTTTGTAAATGGCATGTCGACTTAAGTACGTTTCTTTTTACTATTAAATGGACACGAACTATCAATTTATATTTTGTAAGCAATCAAATGAAAGAAATCAAAGACCTGTTGGAGAAGAAGGATTTACTGTAACACTACGTGCTACATTTTTTTTTTCTTGTCATAAATTAACTTTCCCCACTTTTGGCTTTCCAAGACATGTTTTAAAGCACAGCTGAGAGCTTTCGGGATGCTATGTTTGAACTCTGACAGAACAGAACAGAGCTGGAGCGTGCATGAGTATGAATTCAGCGGGAAAAGGTTGTCAAGGTTTTTTTTTTTTTTTTTTTTCTTTCCCCTGTTTTTTAAAGATTGTGTTTGAAGACATCCAGTTGGTTTTTTGATGTGGCCTTAAAATATCGTTCAGGTGCCACTTGGCCGCATGCTTTTCTGGTATGTGCGGCTCCTTTGGGGCGTCCAGAAGATTTGGGGGCCATTTTTTCCTACCCTTTTCTTGTACAACAGCGAGTGGGGGGTTTTTAAGTAAAACGTTTACAACTTCACTTGAATACGGCACTACGACACCGGCCATATTTAAAATTGATCATGTTGCATCAGATCGCCTGATCTAAACTACTCTGATTTTATGGAGTATCTGAGATGTATTCTGTATTTAATTCCCATTACTGGATAGTGATATAATACAATATAATTTGCTGGAGGGTGAAAATCGGACCCTTGACTCCCAAGGTTCCTTCATTATCTGGACCACTTTTCCTATAATGGAAAGATTTGAGCCAATTCTAGTTGACTCCAGGCGAAAAGGCAGTGTCCACACTGAACACCTCAGCAGTCCATCGCAGGGCCAAAACATACAAACAACCCCTAAAATTCACAAATATGAGCAAGTCAAATAACCTATAGTGCATAACTCGGGACTGTCAAAGGAAACCGGAGTACCCAAAGGAAACCCATGCAAGCAGGGGAAAAACATATAAATACCACATAGCAATGCCCTGGTTGGGCATAGAGCTTGAATCCAGAACCTTCTTGCAGTGAGCTGAACCTACAAATCACTATACCCCCAAAAAAACGATTTTTATTTATAAATAGCTGAGCACTTTGGTTTAAGGGCGGTGGTGTCCTGGTGGTAAAGGTGCTGGATCACTGATCGCAAGGTTGGGGGTTCAAGCCCCACTCTCCATGGGTTGTCACTGTCCCCCCCTAGTGCAGCGAACTGGGTTATCAAAGGTCGGCCCGCCCTGTGATGGCCTTGCGAGCTGTCCAGGGTGTACTCTGCCCTCACCCAGAGTCGGCTGGGGTGGGCACCAGCCTCCCCGCGACTCTAATTAGAATTAAGTAATTCAGAAAATGAACGATGATGAACTTTAGTTTAGGTTATCATTGGATTAGCTGACTACTGTATTCATTTTTTTTATTTTTTTAGGTCAGGCATTATGATGAGTTGCACGGTAGTGTAGCATGTTTTTCCCAAGAACAAGAAAATCCTGGGTTCAATTCCTGGTGTTTCTGTGCAGAATTTGCATGATCTCCTCATGCTTGTCTGGGCTTCCTCTGGGTAATTCGGTTTCTCCCAAAGCCTAAAGACCTGCACATTGATCCTAGGTAGGAGTGTGTGTTCCTCTACAGGGACCACTCAAGGTGTACCCTGCCTTCATCCAGTGTTGGCAGAGCCAGGCAGCAGCCTCCCCGTGACCCTGGCACAGGATGGAGTTGTTGGGCGTTAGGCGAGAGTGAAATACTCTAGTTCTGATCGAGACTGAAGTTGTGTTCCAGTTCTATAGTTTGTGTCACTGGAACGTTACAAGAAATCCAAAAATAACTGGTGAAAGGCTGTGAAGGTGGTGGTGGTGCTGGAGGTGGTGTATTCAGGTCTCTGGTCCTATTTTATTAAGGTTTGATTAGAAACTGGGGGAAGTGTGAAGGGAAACTGAGTCATTTGTCTGGTGGTATGACTGGTTCATTCACTGTGGTGTGGGGAGCGCGAGGAGATAGAAGCAATAACAGAGAGAAAGGCCGCGGTTTGCTGATTTCAGTGATGTTTGCGTTTTTATAGACTCAAATCTTCACCTCAATCACCACCTTTTTCATTAGAAATATGCGAGTCACAAGGATGAGTTTTCTTTGACAGCCACTGGAGGGAGAAAGGACGATGATAGAATACAAAGTTTTCACGTCGACGTTGGGTTGTTTATTTATTTACTTTTATCTGTAGAATTTGTTATCCAATCAAGGGTTTAAATAATAATTTCAGCCAAAAATAATTTTGGTCTTGTTTTGGTAATAATATACTATGTAAGAAAAGAATGTGTAAAATTATTGCTGCCTCCTGAGAGAAATGTTCTTCAAACAATATTGTTACCAAGTGTAATTATCGTCAGTGTTCCAGTGGGTTACTCGTTGGATTTAATGATGATTTGAAAAGTGTTCGTCTTTTTTTTTTTTTTTTTTTTTTTTTTTTTTTCCACCCTAACTTGATGGCTCTAGGCAGTACAGTGGTGTAGCAATTAGCACTTACACTTCCCATCAAAAAAGTTCTGGGATGTGTCTGTATGGAGTTTGTATGTTTTGTTCATGATTGCATGTGTTTCCTCCTATTCGAGGCTAATTAGCTGTTCCAAATTGCCTGTGTGTGTGTGTGTGTGTGTGTGTGTGTGTGTGTGTGTGTGTGTGTTGGCCCGGTTACTGTCTGGCGAGCTATAAAAGGTGTTATCCCCTGTTGCCCAGATTGGGCTGAGCTAGGCTCTAGCCTCCCCATGATCCCTCACCCATCATCATAATTGTCCTTCTCACCATCATCCTCCTCCTCCTCCTCCTCATCATTATACTTTTCCCATCCTCCTCCTCATTCTCATCATCATCCTTCAATGCGCCTCCTCATGTTCATCATCACTACCACCCTCATTAACATCCTTTTCTCTATCCTCCTCATGTTCATCATCATGATCGTCATCATTTTCCTCATCATCATCCTCCCCATCATCATCCTTCTCCCCTACATCATTATCATCAACTCTGTTCTCCTCCCCACCATCATCATCATCCTTTTCCTCTTCCCCATCATCATCATCATCATCATCATCATCATCCTTTTCCTCCTTGTCCTTATCATTTTCCCCTCCCCATCATTATCATCCCTGTATCACCTTTTTGAAATCTTCATCATAATGCTCCTCTGCATTTTCATCATCGTCATTCTTTTCCCTTCATCTCAAAGCCCCAGAGGCTCTGATGTTCAGTCTTTTGCTAATGATTGCTAATGCCATGGTAATCTGAGTCATTAAATTCCAAGTTTATTGTTGGTCGAAGGCCAGCACGGCTAATAGAGTTCGCATCATCACAGCACATTTACCTTTATGCAGAATCACAAATTAATCTGCGCTAGATTATCGTTTAATCATTTTAATTAACAGTTACAACAGTGGGCAGCACGGTCATGCAGTGATTAGCATGTCTGCTTTGCAGCAAGAAGTTCTTGGGTTCGAGGCCCGGCCTCAGCAGTTTGTGTGAAGCTTGCATGTTCTCCCCATGCCTACGTAGATTTCTTTCTGGTATTCCAGTTCCCTCCTGTAGTCCTATGAATTTCCATTCGACTAATTTGGTGTTCAAAATTGCCCCTTGGTGTGAGTTTGGGTGTGAATGGTTAGTTACATGCGTGTTGGCCCTGAAATGGCTTGGCTTTGACCCAAATTCAGGCTGTACTCCACATTTACCCAGTACTAGTTGAAATAGGCTCCATCCTCTGTGTGATCCTAATAGGACTGAGCGGTTCGGAAAATGAGTCCGTGAGTAACTGCCGTATATCTGATACAGCGGTACCTTGACTTACGAGTGTCTTTTATATCAAATTTTCCATGATCTGAGCTTCGATCCCACCAAAAATCTGTCCCATCCAACGGGCAAATTTTTGATTTACGAGTTCAGCTAGGGAAATGGCTTTTTCTGGCTGATTGGCATTCTATTTATTCACATATATTTCTTTGCGTGCCGAGAACACCTTGTGCAGTGCTTCTCAATTATTTTCTGTGATGCCCAAGATGGGAAGGAAAAAAAACATTTACATCCCGCACACCACTATAAATTATGTTTACTGCACTTCATATCGTTTGCTCGGTGCTTTTTCTCTACACCATAGGGAACACAGTGAGAGTGCCATTGCCACTTACTGTAGAGGATACACAGTTACACTTAATTCTAGTACAGTATGGCAAAAAAGCATGTTCCCCAGGGTCATATGCGCCTGCCTTGGCATCACACTATGCTCCACTATTTGATATTTGATTATTATTTGATAATAATTTGATCCTCGCTGGCATTCGTAGCGTGCACATGCACAAAATTCTCCTCCTCCTTTTCTGTTACGCACCATCTCGTGCCTGTCCACGTGACATCATCGCTGCAATCGATGATCGGAAGGGTTAGTTGACTTATTGTTTCTTCTTGTTTTATTATTATTAATTATTATTAATGTTAATGTACATGTATTATTATTATTATTATTATTATTATTATTATTATTAAATATTTATTGTTTTTAGATGTTGATCTTTAATATATTAGGTGAAATAGGTTATATGAGTTTGGGAGGGGGTTTGAATGGAATAATTGGTTTTCTATTATTTCTTATAAGATAAGATAAGATAAGATACAGCTTTATTAATCTCACAATGGAGAAATTCACTGTTACAGGCTCTTGAGGTACTATCAGTAGGGGGTGCAAAAATAGGTACAAGTACGAACATACACACATACATATATATTATATAAGTAAATAAATAAATAGATACATAAATAGTATAAATTACTAAACAATAAACAATAAAAGAAAAGAAAAGAATGGAGCAACTTTATAGATTGGCCTATATTAAAGTGTAATGTATCTGAGTGCAGAGTAGATGGGTTGATATGGTTCACAGTCAGTGGGGTAGATGTGGCTGATTAAAGTACACGGGGGTTTTTATTGCACATAACCGGTATTTTCACAGACAGTTACAAAGTGGCGTTGTACAGTCTGATAGCGGTGGGAATGAACGACCTGCGGTAGCGCTCCTTCCTGCACTGAGGATGCCTCAGTCGTACACTGAAGGAGCTGCTTAGCTCCTCGACAGTCTGGTGCAGTGGGTGAGAGCTGTTGGACAGGATGGATGTGAGCTTTGCTACCATCCTCCTCTCACTCACCTCCTCCACAGAGTCCAGTGGGCAGCCGAGGACAGAGCTGGCCCTCCTGACCAGCTTGTTCAGTCTCTTTCTGTCCCGCTCTGTGCTGCCCGGGGCCCAGCAGATGGCAGCGTAGAGGATTGCAGAGGCTACCACAGAGTCATAAAATGTCCTGAGCAGAGGTTCTGCATATGCCGAAGGACCTGAGTCTCCTCAGAAGGTGGAGGCGACTCTGGCCCTTCTTGTACAGGGCGTTGGTGTTGTGGGACCAGTCCAGTTTATTGTTAAGGTGAACACCCAGGTACTTGAAACTGTCCACTGTCTCAATGTCCTGTCCCTGGATGTTCACTAGTAAATGTGTGTGTGTGTGTGTTTGAGTGCTTCTCCTGAAGTCGACCACCATCTCCTTCGTCTTCCTAGTGTTCAAGCACAGGTGGTTGCGCTCACACCAGTCCACGAAGTCGACGATGACCGACCGGTACTCCAGCTCGTTCCCCTCTGACACACGGCCCACGATGGCGGAGTCGTCCGAGAACTTCTGGAGGTGGCAGCTGTTTGTGTTATATATGAAGTCCGAGGTATAGATGTTAAAAAGGAAGGGTGAGAGGACGGTGCCCTGCGGTGCCCCGTGCTACAGACTACCACCTTTGACTTACAGCCGCGCAGCCGCACGCACTGTGGACGGTTAGTAAGGTAGTCAATAATCCAGGCAGCAAGATGCCCGTCCACTCCCACGCCCTCCAGCTTCCCCGCAGGCGCCGCTGGCCTGATGGTGTTGAAGGCGCTGGAGAAGTCAAAGAACATGACCCTCACAGCGCTGCCGGCGATCTCCAGGTGGGTGAGTGCCCGCTGCAGAAGGTAGATGACGGCGTCTTCTACTCCGATGTTGGGCCTGTAGGCAAACTGCAGCGGGTCTAGGGTGGGGCTCACCATAGAGCGGAGGTGTTCAAGGAGGAGCCTTTCCATGATCTTAATGAGGTGGGAGGTCAGGGCGACAGGTCTGTAGTGGATGATGTAGTGGATTATGGGAAGAATTGTTTAATCTCACAAACCTTTCAGCTTACAAGCTCGCCCCCAGTGCGGTTCACATATCCATGGTGTGAGTAATGTGTTCACACAGGAAGTACAGTATTAATAGATGGCTGATGGATTTAAATCGCTGAAGAAATAATGTGTGTGTGTGTGTGTGTGTGTGTGTGTTTTATATGCAGTCAGTTGTTGCAGCTTGCTTTTTCTGGCAGAAAGAGTTACAGTCTGTGGTTGTTCCTGTTAAAACTATTCTGGCATGACTCAGGGATGGTATTGTTTCTTTTTGAGAAAAGTTTGTAATAATACACAAACAATGTATATAAAAGTATAGCATGTACAAAGAGATGATGAAAAAAAAAACTGTGTGGCATGGTGGTGGTGTCATGATTAGCACATCTGTTTTATAGCAAGATGGTCCTGGGTTCAAGTCCCATTCTCAGCAAGGTTGTTTTTGTGTGGAGTTTGTAAGCTGTCCCCTCCGGGTTCTTGGATTTTTCTCTGACAGTCCAAAGGCAAGTATATTACTCTAACTGTCTGTTCCTAATTGCCCCTCGGTGCAAATGTGAGTGGTTGTGTGTGTCAGCTAGCAAGCTCTTCAGGTTTTATCCTGTCTTTGCCCAGAGTCAGGTGAGAGAGGGTCCAGGCTCTCTGCAACCCCCAGCAGGATAAAGTGGTTTGGTGAATAAGTTAATGAATAGATGAATTATTGACAAAGGAAATAAAACGTGTGTGTGTATGTGTGTGTGTGTGTGTGTGTGTGTGTGTGTGTGTGTGTATGTGTGGGGTGGGTGGCATTTATTTATTTATAGCATGTTTTTCTTTTCTATTTAGAATGAAGCATCACTTCAAATCAATCAAAAGTTCCTCCTCATCGACGGCATTTTATCCTTCGAGGAAAGATTTGTATTCAGGACTCCCATTTCTGGTGGTTTCCGGTTTTCAAATATAGCTCCGAGTGCATTGAGTGCCATTTTGGCATAGAGCTATCTTAAGGTTTTGCAGAAATGCAGCAGGGTTTGAAACTTTTTTGTCCAAAGAAATTACAGACAGACAGAGACAGATAGACAGATAGTCAGAGAGAGAGAGAGAGAGAGAGAGAGAGATTAATCCAGTTTGCGAAGTTTTCATTACATTAGTGCATGGAATCACATTTGCCCCAATCCTAGTAATTAGCCGTGTAACGTGTGGGATGCCATTCAATTGAGTTCAGATTTAAGTTGCCCCTGTTTTACCTTAAGTCTGTTAACTGAGACCCTTTGGGCAGTGATGAACCCTGGTCGAGGTTTGTGGAATAGTAAGCTAAGTGATCGCATACTTAATACTAAGATAATTTATTCTTTTATAAACAACAGTGATCCTAAAAGGAAATATGGCAGGCATTCAGGGAAACCTGTGGCAATAGGAATCCTAAAGATATTACCAGTTGCCACCACCCGAGGCATTATTTTTCCATTTCTATTCTGATGGGTGTGGTCTCTTCCAGGCTGACTCTGTTAATGGGGACCGAGACACCCCCCCCGCGACCGCTGATTTCCGCGAAGTAGGATCGACCCCGTGACTGACATACGTACATGTACATGTGTATATAATATCAATAAACATATATTTAACGATATAAATGCTTATAATAACAATTAAACATTCAAAAAGAATGCATAAGGTGTAAATAAAATATAAATACACACACATACAGACGGCACCTCACATAAAAATGTAAGTAGTTTTGTTGGGGGGTTTTGGGTTTTTCTTGTTTTTTTTTGTTTTTGTTTATTTGTTTTGGGTTTTTTTTTTTTTTTGCATAATTGGCCTTGTTTGCGACATGTTCCTTAACTTTTCCTCTATTTTTCCTTAATTTCCTTTTTTTTTAATTTTTCATTGAATATTTTTGAAAAACGTGCGATACACTGAAGCTCAAAGTAGTGAGGGATCACTGAATATTCAAAAAGAATTTGCCTGTACAACATGTGGCAGATACAAACCACGGTGACTTACATTTCTCAATTCATTTATACAACTAAGCAGTGTGATTAAGGGACTTTTTCAAGGGCCCAACAATGGCAGCTTGGTGGTACTGTGTCTTAAGACATTAACCAATAACCCAGAGCTTCAACCACCTGAGCCACCGCTACTCTCGGGGAGCCCGAAAGACATGACAAATCAATGCTAATGAGCACTAAAGCTGCCTGAAGCACATTATTAACACATTGTTGGTGTTTCCTTTAATTTATTATCTGTTTGTAATATGAAGTGTGTTTTGAGATGCAGCAAGAGCCACGAGCATCCAGAGAATTGAAGGAATCCTCTAGTTTTGTTGACATCATGCACCCCTGTTAGGGAAACCTTGCAGATGCTCTCAGATGACACAGTTTACTGCACTGTCAGTTTATAAGCTACTAGAGACGTGTATCTAATAAACAGGAAAAGCAGTTGTTTAGTATAAAATTAAAGGTCATTGACATCTCAAGTTGTTCTGGGATTTAATTGGACGCTCCGAGAATTTAGGTGCTGAATAAATGTAAGAAGTTTCAGGAACAGAGCTAATGGATTACACCGAGGATGAAGGTCACAGTTCGACAGAAAATCCCTGCAATTATCGAGCATCAACTCGAGACTGAGTCTCTGTTTTTTCTACTAGAATATGTATCTGCAAAATCCACAATCATCTGATGTTGTGACCATATAATCATGAGAATATATGGCCAAGAATGAAAAAAAAAATGCTGCCAGTGTTAGTGTTATTCCTCACTTTAATAGCAAAGCTTATAATGAATTCGCATACTGCTTCAGAATTGGTGGTTTCTTGGTTATTTCAAAAGCATCTCATGGTTCAGGTTGCTGAAAGACAAAATTTGATATACAGTTTGGGGGCAGTGGAGCGCCGGTGATAAGGTGCTGGATTACAGGTTGGGAGTTCAAGCCCCATTCTCAACGGTTGTCACTATTGTCCCCCCAGTGCAGCTAACCGGGTTACCAAAGGCTGGCCGTGTCTCTCACTGTCTGTGGTGGGAGGTTCATGTAAAAGAACCATTGCTGACTTTTGACAAGAGTAGCTGCATAGTGTGTCTGCCTTGTGATGGCCTGGCGAGCCGTCCAGGGTGTACTCTGCCCTCACCCCGGTCAGCTGGGCTGGGTGCCAGCCTCTCTCTGACCCTAATTGGAATTAAGTGGTTCAGAAAGCAAATGAATGGATGCAAAATTTGGTTCATATTAGCATCAAGTGAAGTGGTGCAATACAAGACGTTTGTTACTCTGACTGTCTGGAACATCCATCGGCCTCCCAGGTTGAGACTGTCGAACACAAACATGAAATGTGTGTGTGTGTGTGTGTGTGTGTGTGTGTGTGTGTGTGTGTGTGTTAGACCTGCGATGGCCTGGCAACCAGTTCAAGCTGTACCTACCTTCACCCAGTGTTGGTTGACAGTCTCCAGCCTCCACACAACTAGTTTGGCAAACGAGTGAGTGAACTTGAGTTTCCTTGCAGGACATTTTAAGTGCTCTTGTGGGCCCTCTGGAGGCCATCAGCACCCTGTTTGGTTTTTATGCATACTGACGTATGCCGACCACTCTGAAATGTTGTTCTGTGATATGTCTGCAGCTAGTTCTTTCTTCTTCTTCTTCTTCTTATTGAGCTGTGAATATGCATTACTATTTGCTTAATCTCATACATATCAGGATCCATTAATTCATTCATTTTCTGACGCAATTAATCCTAATGGCTTGCGCCCATCTCCACCGACTCCGGGCGAGGGCGAGGCACACCCTGGACATCTCACCAGGCCATCGCAGGGCTGACACTCACACAACCATTCATACTCATATTCACACTTATGTGTGACGTGAAACAGCCAGTTAACCTACTGTGCATGTTTTTGGACTGTGGGAGAAAACCGGAGAACAAGGAGGAAACCCACGCAAGCACGAGGAGAACATACGAACCCAACACAGAAACTCCCGAGCTTTGAATCGAACCCAGGACCTTCTTGCTGTGAGGCGAATGTACTAACTGCTACACCACCGTGCCGCCTTAAATCTCAGGATGTTATTGGAAATTAGTATGCAGATTTAATAGAGCTCTTTATGTAAGCAGAGTTGTGGCTGTGAGTGCAGTCAACCAGGCACTATTACGCAGATGATGCGCTCATTAGGGCACTTTTAAATCACTGGATTTCATTCATGCATCGACGTGCTGATGCACGATTAGTAATCGATGCATATCAATGATCTCCCGCTTTGCTGTCTGACTAATTGGGATGGATAAAGGGCATATGGCTTGAGCTAGCATTGTTTACTTTTCCCTTTGCTTGCTTCTGGGTGAATTATTTTATCCCTTCTTTTTGGGGGGGGGGGGGGGGGTGTACCTTGAAAAGGGCTACAGTGTGATAGAAGGGCAATCCCCCACCACACCCCCCCAATCAGTATCTTGGTACACACTAGTCATGAATAATATGAGTCTGGAGTCTATTATAATAAGCATACGGCATTATTAGAATTAGGAGCTCTTTCCCTTTCCATAATACATGTTCAGGAACAATGAGTCATCCAGGTTTGTATTTGGGGAAAAAAAATACATTCTGTGTTTCATTTAATGCTGGATTACCTCACACACACACACACACACACACACACACACACACACACACACACACACTCTACAGCCCAGACTTCTAGCCTATCAATCATCAAAAAGTAATATTTCCTCTTCACCACAACACAGATAAAAGCAAAAGTTCCACAGGACCCTGTTTGGTCCAAATCTGAGGCTTTTGTAAGCACAGGCTGATCAAAACTAGACAACATGTGGTATGTATAGCCTAATCTGACAAATTTCAATTTTTATACTGAGCAACACAGATGCTACAGTCAGAATTTGGCACCAACACCATGAATCCATTTGTCAATAATGCAAGATTGGTGGGGGTGATGTAATGGTGTGAGGAATGTTTTCTTGGCACAATGAGCTCATCAATACTAATAAACTATCGATTAAATACTAGTTTTAATAGAGTACTGTTGCTATATCCATCATTCATAGTTAACATTTACTTATTTTCTAATGGTTATTTCCAAAATTCACATGTTACTGAGTAAGTACAAATGATAGGGCAGCGGTGGCCTGGTGGTAAAGGTGCTGGATCACTGATCCCAAGTTTGGGGGTTCAAGCCCCACTCTCAATGGGTTGTCACTGTTCCGCTCAGTGCAGCTAACTGGGTTATCAAAGGCCATCCATGTCTCTCACTGTCCATGGTGTGAGGTTCATGTAAAAGAACCATTGCTGACTTTCATCAGGAGGAGCTGCATAGCCGTCAGCTTGTTTTCTGCTCTGTGATGGCCTGGTGAGCCGTCCAGGAGGGATTCTGCCCTCACTAAGAGAGAGCAGATACATGCAAGGGCCAGTGATGACAACCTTGTGGAGAGTGGGACTAGAACCCCCAATGCTAGGATCAGCGATGCAGCACCTTTTACCTGGTTGTACATACATGGCCTTCATTGATTGATGATATAGAATTGTTGGCTATGATTTCATCCACTGTCGGTAGGCTTTGCTTGATGTTTGGGATTTTTATGATATAATAAGTCAGTTTGCGTCGAAAGCCACTGGTAAACGTAGTATAGGCGGCTTGTGGCTGTGATCTTGCTATTTTGGGCAATAGTTATAGTTGATCACAATATTTATCGACAAGTTCTTCGAAATGTTTTGATCTAATTGATCATGTCACCAGGTTATAGGTTGAATCATTCGAATAACAAAAAAAAAAACACTTTACAGGAAAATTACTTTTTTAATATTAATGTTTTCATGAAATCGGTGTGTTTGTTTAAATCTGGTGTGCTTCCTGTTCTATCGCAGCCCTCCGAGGACTATCTCAGCCCAGATGTGATTTGGTTAATGGTGCAAGACTTCTTTTTTTTTTCTTAACGACATGGGTCCTATGAAGGTCATTGGTAACGTTGACAAACTGTTGTATCTTTTTTCCTATAAATAACAGCCATGCAGTCTAATCATGTGAAATATTTTGCGACGAGCTGCATTAGGTTCATAGTTTGGAAGAAATTTGCGTTAGGTTTCACCCTTCCCAATGCGAGGCTATCATATGATCAGGAAGCGCTAGGTAGTGGGTGAAACCTGTCAGGTTGGCAGACTGGGGATAAAACTGAGCTATGAGTGTCTTGTTATGGATTATAGTACAAGAAAAAAAGAATAAAAACTTTCAGTACTGAATCCTCACATATTGGAAAAACAGGAGATAAAAATCATTAACGCTGTAATGCTCCATTGACTTTTCATTTTCTCAGCTCCGCCAAACATGAGGCCAGTTTCTTGGCCAGATGTTTGTCCCAGCATGCCTCCTTAACCAACCAGTCGCAAAACCCAGCGGGTGTCGGTGTTTCTGCGTTCGGGGCATCCTCTCGGCATGTTCTGAACTTTCAATTCCATCCATCTCTTGAGGCAGCCGTAATATTTGCTGGTATAATTCTTTGTCACTGTTTGGACCTAAAGGATTTCTATAGTGTTGAAGTGTTTACTTCTCACCGATGACTAGCTTGTTTTATGATATGAAACCTTTCTAGCCTGCCCCACTGCACACACAAACACACACACACACACACACACACACACACACACACACACACACACACATACACAAACAATGCACATTACACACGAGAAGTCATTTTCAAATCTTAATGGAATTCATTATTTTGCTCATTTTCCAGCTGTTTGCAAATGCACGGCTCATGGCAGCGTGACAGCTGGCTTCTGCCTTCGCTAAACTGATCCGCATACGGTTTGATCTGAATAAAGCACCAAAGCAATAAACCCCACAACCTCTTCCCCTCTGCATTTGATTTCCCAAGAAACAGGACCAATAGCCCAAACAAAACACATGGTCACTTTTTGCTAATAAACATGTCGGTGATGAGTTTTATTAACATGCTATGATTGATTAATGCAGCTTCACTTTTATGATAAGTGGAATATACTTATAAATAATAGACACTATGGTCATGGTTACGCCCATGTCCATTTACTGAAATCATACAGACAATGAATCAAATCAATGATGCTTTTGCTTGAACATATAGAAAGGAATGTACTCTTAACAGCTCCATGCTCTCTAATTAGACATTAGATGTTATATATAACAGACATAACAATGTCTGCACTATTTAAGCTGTCATTCTTTTAATTTGTGATTATTGCTACCTGCTATTTTATACCTCATTAAGGCTTTAAAAATGAATTGCCCTGGTGTTTAAAGGACTCTACATATCTGTGATTTACAGTGCAATGCGCAGTGTAATTTAACTCTAGTTAATCTTGCTGAAGACTTGAAATAGTGGTTTATAGGAATGAGTATCTCGAGTGTCCTATGCAATTTCGTCTGAATGATTTTATGCAGTGACTGAACCGTTCAGTAGTTATACAACTGTACTTCGACTTACGAGTGTCTTTTATGATGAATTTTCCATGATACGAGCGTCGATCCCACCAAAAAGAACCTTTTTATCATCCTTACAGTCCTGCGATGGCCTGGCGAGCTGTCCAGGTTGTCCCCCGTCCTCGTCCAGAGTCGGCTGAGATGGGCGCCAGCCTCACCGCGACCCTAATTAGGTCTAAGCAGAGCATAAAAGGAATGGATCATGCTTACAAAAGTTAATATAAAACGGAGAATAGCTGAATTTTCGTGATCCAAGTGGGATTTGACAGTTGGACTACAGTCGAGAGTCGAATTCTTCAAGCTCGCAGTGTTTACGTTGGGGTTGGGCTACCCCCAGACCTCAACGCGGCCTCTGCTGCCTCACCAAGTTTCATCCGGTTTCAGCAGGTAATCCAAGGATGGAAATTAAAACCTTTTAGTTTGCATCGTAGCTCTCTGTTTTAATTATTTTCCCAGCAGCACACCCGGTTTTATTAGAATTCTATAAATCGATGTCGTACTACATGTTTAAAGCCCCGGGCTTTTTGATTTTAGGCTCAAATCAATACAAGCTCAAATTATTAATTGTTCTGTTGTGTAATGCTGTAGTTTACTGTGAATAAATGATGTCACTTTAAGCCAACAGGAAGTAAATAATCCGTTATACACTCCGGATGTTGCACTTAAAATACCTGCCATGTCCATGAAGCCATCATGCTTGACCCTTGGTGTGTAAAATATCTCCGTGTCTGTGCTTTATGAAGGTGTTTGAAGCTTTGTCAGTGTTTTTCCTTCACGCTTTCGAATCGATCTGCTACACATTAACCTTATCATCTCCTGCAATCATTCTCCGAGCTGTCAGAGGATCTGAGTTGGTTACGCTCGCACTGTAATTGCTTCCTTCTGCTCTGAAGTCTTAACACATCTTCGTTTTCACTGTGTGTGGGGGTGTGGTCATGGCTGTCAGTCTGATTAGGAGTGTATAAGGTGAAGGTGACGGACGTGCTTTGACTATGTAGAGAGTCTTGTTACTCCTCAGTGATGATGGACTTGTAATTTTCACCAGACAGGAGGAGACTCATTATTGCTCACTTTCAATAAACGCATGCAGGGATTATTCATAATATATAGTTATTTTTATGTTTATGAATATTTATGATGAAAAAAATGTACAATGTCAATAAGGATTGTTTTCAAACCATTTTTAGATACACTGAATCCCATGCCACTGAATGACGAGGCAATATACCAAACTACAGGGGGCACTCACAGAGTGCAACGACCTCCGACAGACAGATATGAATTATAGTGACAAGTGCATTGATGACCCTGAAAAATCTCCTGAATACTGCTGCTTTCATTGTAGCTTGGCAGAGTTATAATGAAATGTCTTCCCCTATTGGGTGTCTGATGAACATTAATTCACAGATTATTTGCATTTGTTGACCGTATTGAATTTTTATTCATCTCAATTTTTACATAATCTCATGCACGGAGTATCAACAAATTTTAATAGTTTTTTACTTGAACCGGCGCAGTGTCCTACACAAACAACTGGAGTACAACGAAAAAAAGATCCAGAGCATAGCAAGCGAAAAGAGATCCAAGCGGAAGGAGCACACCAATGCAGCTACTCCAACTAACCACACCTGCAGCCAATTTGGCCAAGATTGCCACTCCCACATTGGTCTTACCAGCCACATGCGGCACTGTTGCTGTGGTAAAATCAGACTTTCTCTAGGCTGGCGCAATTTCCATAGTCGACCTCAACTGACGGAGGCCTACTACTACTTACTTGAACCAATACCTACTTTAGAGGAAAAATTAATAAATCCATATGCTATTAACCTGGAGATCCCAAGTTAAATGCCTTAGCCATCCGTGGCTGGGAGTCCACGGGAGCTAATTGACCGACAGCATACGTTCACTTCCATCACTTACAGCGATGGCCAGCCAATCATGGGTGTCTGTAAGCTCATTTGTACGAGGGGCAGATAGCCTTTTCCCTTGGAGTGTGTTATACCGCCCACAAATGCACATGCGCTGCAGTTCGAAAAGAGGTGGGTGGTTAGCATTACATGTCACGGAGAGGGAATCTGCATGCTCTCGCCTCTCCCTGGTCGGTGGTGGTCGTGTGATGTGTGACAGGGAAGGCAATACCTCATGGATGGGAACTGGATATGACCAAATTAGGAAGAAAATGTGGGGGGAATCCAAAATAAATAAATAAATTGATATACAACTTTATAGTCTTTTGAAACGAGGGGATTCATATTTACTCCCAATTATATTGCATGTATAGTTTGTCCTTTTAAGGTCCTCATATGACGGCCATTAGGTTTTAGCCTTTTGCCGAACTTCTTCCTGTTTGTAAATGTTAGTGAGAGTTCAAGAATGATTAGGTGGTAAGTATCAGAAGTGTTGCAGAGTAAAGGCCAGTTATATTGCACACAAATAAAGAAGCAAACCAAAACAGGTGAGCACAGAACCCTCAGGCAGGTGACTAGAGTAGCACTCGGCGAGTGCGATGGTACCGCCCCCAGGCACATATGGCATAGTTATAAGGAAACGTCTCTTCATAATGGGAATCACAAAATTTCCCGATGTTAAAAGCTAACTTTATGACCTGACTGTGACCGTGAGCTTCTAAAATACACTTTTTTTTTTTTTTTTTTGTAATCAGGTGGGGGTTACATATCGACCAGGTTTAGCGAAAATCTGTCCGGAAGGTTTGACAATAAATTTTTCACAAACAAACAGGTAACATGACACGTGGACACCGATGATTACAATGCACCTCTGGCGGTGGTGGGGTGGGGGTTGGGGTATAAAGAAACTTGCTTTAAAATTTTAATTCTATTCCTGAACTAAATGACTGAGAACCTCAGGTGGAACTGAGTTTGATTCCTGATTGACTCCTGCTAATCTTATTGTATGAGTTATCATGCACTTATCTCTCTGTTTTACGAACTGCTTAATCCTAACTAGGACCGGTTGCCCATCTCAGCCGACTCTGGGCAAGGGCAGAGTACACCCTGGACAGCTCGCCAGCCCTTCATAGTTCCAGTACTGTTTTACATTTATAACATTTGGCTAACGTTTGGATCCAGAGCGACTTACGATTATCATTTTTGTACAATTGAGGGTTAAGGGCCTTGCTGAAGGGCCCAATGGTGGTGGTACTCATTAATGAACACCACCACCATCACCTTTTGGATCAGTAACCCCTTGCCTTAACCACTAACCCTCCTCCCATCCCTATCCCTGGCCTCATCCCCTTCAAAGAGCAAATCTTTAACACACTGTACACGATGTCATTATATAAATGTATGAAAGTGACGGAAGCCCTTCCTTCGTCTTTTCACCTTCAGAATGATAAATCAGGCAGTGACAGGAATCCATTACACCTTCTTTTCAACATCTTAAGCAATGTTGAGTTTTTTAAGTAATGATATTTATTTTAGTGTGATGTTATAAATTGAGGTGCTGACATATGCAATTTGCTTCCACTTTGCGACGCGGCAAATGATTCATGATGATCAGCTGCTTGATCACCCAGTTCGAATCCATGCTGGCGAAATGGAATAAAAATGAAAAAATAATGA
>CM045751.1:4395000-4447500 GCA_024760905.1 Plotosus lineatus | reverse complement strand
AAAACAAAATATTAATTAATGTATTTTCTTAACTGTTTAATTCTGATTAGGATCACGGGGAGGCTGGCACCCATCTCAGCCAACTCTGGGTGAGGTTGGGGTACACCCCGGACAGCCCACCAGGCCATCGCAGAGCCAGCACTCACACAACCATTCATACTCACACTCACATCTAGGGGTCGGTCGCCTGGAACAGCCAGTTAACTTACTGTGCATGTTTTTGGACTGTGGGAGGAAACCAGAGAACCCGAAGGAAACCCACACAACCATGGGGAGAACATGTAAACTCCACACAGACATGCCCAAGCAGGGAATAGAACCCAGGACCTTCTTGCTGTGTGCTGTGAGGCAGACGTGGTAACCACTACACTACCGTGCCACGCACAGAATATTAATGACTATATATATATATATATATATATATATATATATATATATATATATATATATATATATATATATATATATATATAAACGTAACAAAATGAGCAGTGCATTTTAATTGACTCCGCCTCAAACAGTGTTTTTCATGTTGAGATGAGAGATGAAGCCTCACAGAGACACTGAAATGAACTTGAAAAGGAGCCAGAATATTGTTTATTGCAGCTTTATTTAATCATTCTGTTTAGCGGAATATTAGATATAGGAGGGGTGGGGTGGGGCGGCTGGAGCGGGTGGGGGGGAGGGTCTAGTAATTTAAGTTTTTTTTTTTATGCTTGAATCTCTCCTCTGCAAATCGTGACAAAGATATTTCAAATGATTGTTTAATCCAAATCGTTGAGCTCCGTGTGACTGAAAACCATGTCACTCCAGAAATGCCTAATATCAAAGCTATTACTCTTTGCCGTCAGCGTCCAAACCCACACGCCATCTGTGAGCAACTTACATGTTACCTGCCAAATAAATCAAGGAAAACTTTTTTCAGTTCAGGGGGTGGGGGTGTCAAACCTCTGAGTGCTGTTTCAGAAACTGGATTTCAAAAGCAGGCCATTACAAATTCTATGAGTGTTCTATTTTTGCAGAGTTTTCTACTTCCAAAACCTTCACTGTAATTAGGGGTCCAAGTCCGACAGGACCGGGAACCCTACTGTTTTTGCCTTTATTATTTCTTGCGTATTCCAAACCACTGGGCTTTTCAAAAAGTTACTTGGCACATGAGAGATCAGATAAGTGCAGGGGTGGCACAGATTAAAAACTTGCATATATCAGCCTACAGGGAGCGCTACAATACGTTGGCCCATAATTTCCAAGTCGTATGTCGCACGTTTGGAAACTTTACATCCATGTGGTGCCCATTTTAGCAGTTTTATTATTTTTGCTAAAAAGAAATATGCGAAAAATATCTCAATATCTGAAACCTCCTTCTTTAAACTCCGACTATGTTTATTGTCCGATCTGCACCGAATTATGGATATAGTATCTTGAAAGTGGCTGTCAAAAAGTTATTCGAACAAATTTTCTCCATTCACAAACACATGTCAGTAGTTGGAAATGGTGGCCCGATTGTAAGGTTCTGGATTGCCGATCTTCAGGTTGGGGGTTCAAGCCTTACTGCAAACGGTTATCACTGCTGTCCCCCCAGTGCCGCTAACTGGACTATCAAAGGCCTGGTCTGTCACTCTCTATGGTGAGAGGTTCATATAAAAGAACCATTGCTGACTTTCATCAAGAGTAGCTGCATAGCCGTCAACGTGTTTCCGCCCTGCGATGGCCTGGCGAGATGTCCAGGATGTGCTCTGCCCTCGTCCAGAGTCGACTGATATGGGCGCCAGCCTCCTAGTGACATTAATTAGTATAAAGTGGTTCAGAAAATGGATGAATGAATGTCCGTAGCTCGCATGCTAATGACCAAGTCTTGCATATCTTGGCTGTAGAAAATGTTTATAACATTTAAGTTCAGAGTCTTGTTTATGATGAGATGCTGAAGCTGGGCATCAGCTGTAGCCTAATGTTTAGAGAAGCGGCTTTGGGACCAACATGTCACTGGTTCGATTCCTGAACCAGCAGGAAAATGTGTGGTGGTGAGGAAGTGAGCTGTACCTTTCCTTCATCCACATTCATGGCTGGAGTGTCCTTGAGCAACGCACCTAACCCCCAGCTGCTCTTCAGGCAGTCCTGTGTGGTGTGTGGCAGCCCACTGCTCTGAGTGTGTGTGTGTGCCGACTGTTTGTGTCTGTTTCTGTGTCTGTTTGTGTGTGTGTGTGTGTGTGTGTGTGTGTGTGTGTGTGTGTGTGTGTGTACGTACTTTGGATTGGTTCAATGAGGAGAGAATAATTTTCCTTGCTGAATTTCACATCTTCAGAGTGTTTGATTTTGTATGAAATTTGGTGGGTATATACTAAGAATTCTCCTCTGTCCTTCTCTATAATGGTGTAACTATTGCTCAGAGTGGGTGTGGCCTATTATACTAATTATCCATTTAGTATTCACCAGTTAAATTCAAATGAATACATTTACATGTACAGTATAGGCAGCCAATGCTTCATAGACCCCCAGATACCAATTTTCAGCAATTTAAAACAACCAATTATCCCACTGTGCATGCTTTAGAACTGTGGGAGGAAACCGGGGTACCCAGAGGAAACCCAAACAAGAATTGAGAGAATAAGTAGACTCCACCCAGAAATGCCCCAAGCATCTAAATCAAACCCAGGACCTTAACTTTATTCAGTTTGTAAATTTTTCATCGTCGTTCGTGTCACATGGGGATGTCCATCTGGAGCCACTTAGCAGTCGTGGTGTCAAGGTCATCAACACTCTCCAGCTCGTTTAGAGGTCAGAGAGTAGGACACTCAGAAAGCATGTCCCGCAGTGTTCGCACCAGGCCACAGTTGCAGGGGTCATCCTCACTCATACCCATGAATTTGACTTGGCAGGTGTCTTTCCTCAGCCAGTGCGAATGCAATTGAGCCGTACTCAGGCCTTGCTGGGTCTAGCTGGAGACCCCTAGGCTTGCTTGAGGGGATCTTGATGAATGTGTGAAGGTGGGTTTCAAAGTTTATTAATTCTTCCCGACATCTATCCTCGACCTAGGATGTTGACAGTGGCAGGTATCTTGACTCTAGTAATAAATGCTGCCCCAGAATGCATTGAGGCGCTGCGGCACCGTCAGGAGGGGCAACCAGGTTGCCCCCTCCCTAGCCTTCTTGGCCGATTTCGCAGTATGTTCATTAATTCGTGGTTAATTAGATAAACCCTGATTTTCCAAGAAAAAAGGTCTCCAAAAAGTACGTGTAACAATATTAATCATTTCCAGAAAGACACATGGTGATGTATATTGTTTTTAAAATTATCTTGTTCCCTTGGCTTTGATTAAATGTTTTATTTTTTGTATTTTATTAGGTATTTAACACTGTTGATTTTGCTCAGAGTGTCACGTGATAGTTTGCCAGTGCAATTACTCAAACATGTAATTTCTATCCATACGACCATATGCAGAGTTTAGGAGTATTTTCGCTGATTCACTGTTTCAACTAAAGCATCCTGCATTTTTACAGTGATGCTTTATTATCCCTCCATTTGATCCTAAAAGCCATTCTGTGTTAATGATAAAAAATAATTCTCTTATGCACTTGCCTGGAGTGTATTTAAAATTTTAGAGGCCTATTTTAAAATGTTCATATTTTGCTTGGGGCTTGTTCAGACAGCAATAGCGGAGCGGATCTTCGGTGCTTTCATTGATTTGGTGTTATGTTGGCCTTCATGTTGGAATGACGAATTCAAGTCATAACGCACCTCACTGCTCTCTCCCTATGACATTCTAATTAATGTTTCATATACCCTCAGAGCAGAGGAGGACATTTCAAACGTTATAGATCCATTTGTACTCGTAAAGAATTGGATTTAACCTGTAATAACGTGAGCTATCCTTTATATTCGTTATACCTACGTGTCCTTTAAAATGCACTGCAGCTGATGGGAAGAAAAAAAAAAGAAAAAAAAAAAAAATATATATATATATATATATATATATATATATATATATATATATATATATATATTTACAGGAAATCCAAGCGATTCCACACTACCCCATATAAATACCATTCATATCATACATGTACATGCTTCCACTGTTATATGTATATATAATTACAGTGTTACCTTGACTTACAAGTGTCTTCTATTACAAATTTTCCATGATACAAGCTTCGATCCCACAAAAAATTTGCCCCATCTAACCAGCAAAATTTTGCTTTATGAGCGCCACTGGGGAAATCGCTTTTCTGTACCGATTAGCTTCATATTGTTATGCATGTATTCCTCTGCGCTTCGAGAACGCCTTGTGCAGTGCTTCTCAATTATTTTGTGTGATGCCCCTATAGGAAGAAAAAAAAACATTTCACATCCCCCCAGCGCCCTGCACATGACTATAAATAGTGTTTACTGCACTGCATATTGTTTGCTCTGTGCTTTTTTCCTACAACATAGCATGACAATGAGAGCACCACTGCCAACTACTGTAGTTGATGTGCAACTACACTTAATTCTAGTACAGTATGGCATTCTAGTACAGTATCTACCTTGCCCAGGGGTCTTTGCACAGTCGGGGTTTAACTGGGATTTGAACACACAACCTCCTGATCATGAGTGCAGCACCCGAACCACTACATCACTTGCCCCACTTAATTAGAATTCAGTGGCTTAGAAAATGAATGAATGAATAAATTAGATACACCTATACACTTGCTCATTCTGGTTTTAAACCCCCCACCCCCAAAAAAAGGAATTTAAGACTCAGACTTTGTCTGTCTCATGGCTGTTAGTGCCAGATGTTTTGATTTTAGTGTTTAGAAAATTAAGCTCCAGACTTTACACAAATTGGTGTTGGGAAGGAAAAAAAATAGAAGCAGCACGCCCTTAATGATTTCTGGGGAATTCCATACGTACAGTATTTTTTTTTTTTTTTCATTTACAGGAAAATGAAAGTAAGTCAAACAGCAATTGTTTGCAAACAAGACGAGTAAAAAAAAAAAAAAAAAATTCTTCGTCATCAACAAAAATCTTGCAGGAAGTTTCGCCTCTATCTACTAACCATCACGTAAATATCACCGCAGCCCAACTGGTAATGCATTCATTATAACCCCATTACAGCATTTTTACAATTCCAGCACTTTGTACCAGATGTGCACCCGGTGACAAAAATACTCAACCTGTCTCGCAGTGCAATTACATCATAATAAAGCCTCAATGGGCGAATTTGTGAACAGAGCCATAACCTTTTTTCTCACACATAAATAGGTTGAGGTAATTATCCCCACTGAGTCTGTTGACCACTTTGACCATTTAATTATTGTGGATGTGGTTAATGCGGCGACTATTCACGCATCACTGATCAGAGATTCTGTTCATGATCTGAGCTCTGACCCCTTTTCGTCTGTCTCCCGTCTTGTCTGGTGGCACCATGGTGTGTGATTGTAATCATTTAGACAAAGTTCTTTATGTGCAGCTTTACACACACACCGCTGAAACTCCATTCCATTACCTAACTCCTATCTACCAGCTTACACACAGAACGTGATATTGCTTTTCTCAGACTTTCTGTGGAAGCAAACATAATGACTATGGCACAGTAATTTCATCATATTTAACATTTCATCAGGAAACTGGAGGTTTAAATAATAACTCAGGTCTAGTACGCCTGATTCGTTTCGTCATCGTGCCGTACAAGTAACTTGATTGTGGCTGCAAAATTATACCACATTACCGTGTCCTATTACCACCGGTGCTGAAAAAATAAAGAACTACAATCACACGGACGGATTTCATAGCGAGTGTGTTTATCTGCTTCTGTTTGTGCTATTTCATTCATTTCTGCCTATTAGTGCCAGAACTGCATGTTAAAGAATGGAGAGGAAATGATGGCGACAGGGAGCTGGACAGAGAGAAGTTGCTTCCTGTAGTGACAGAAGTGTTGGAGTCTATTTCAGCCGAAGCAACATGAGATTTAAACTCTAGAAAGATGGCAACTGCTATGTTTTTTGTTTTTTTTAGAGTAGGAAATGTTTTCTATATAGTACACATTTCATTAATATTTCACCTCTCTTTTATTCCCACTCCCTCAATACGAGTGAATATTTATAAAGTCGACATCGCAAAAAATACAATTTTAGAATAAATAACCTGAATATTTTATTCTTGATCACCCACAAATGAGATTTTATTCTATCTATTGATAATAGAATCTAATATTGGGTGGAACGGTGGTGTAGTGTTTAGCACGTACATCTTAATAGGGTCACAGGGAGGCTGGCACCCATCTCAGCCGACTCTGGACAAGGGCGGGGTACACCCTGGACAGCTTCCCAGGCCATCGTAGAGCCAACACTCACACTTGGGTGTTATTTGGAACAGCCAGTGCATGTTTTTGGACTGTCGGAGGAAACCAGAGTACCCAGAGGGAACCCACGCAAGCACGGAGACTTTGGCACATTCCAAATACACGTGGTCTACCGAGGAGCGCTGGCTCAGTGGTTATGTCGATGATCACAACATAATAAGTAGCCCAACGGTAGCCAAAGCATTCATTATAAATCTGGGACGGAATGTTCTGTTTTGAATCTGGAAGTCTGCTTTGGCACAGGCTTAATGCAAACTGCCCTTCCTAACACAACCCTCCCATTTACCCAGGCTGGGACCAACAACAAAAGCACTCTGGCGTGTGTGACCCTGATGGTTGGGTTTTCTACACACTAGATGAATGTTGACTTTATTTGTGTGTACAAGATTTCTAAATTTCCTAAATAAGAAATCACGTAACATATGAGAGAGGCAGAGAGAGAGAGAGAGAGAGAGATAGTCAGCTGCCCTCGTCCAGAGTCGGCGGAGATGGGCGTCAGCCTCTCTGTGGCCCTAATTAGGATTAAGCGGTTCAGAAAATGAATGAATGAATGAATGGTGTCAGAGTCAGTAGCCGAGACTTGGTCCCACAGAACCCGTGCCTTTGGCTGTCCCCCATCTCAGACTTCACCCGACACCTATAGCCCCTCCCACAGGTCGTGGGTCCATGAGAGGGTGGGCCAATGTCTCCTTTTTAGGATGGGCCCGGCTGGGCTCCAGAGGCAGAAGCCCAATCCCTAAGCGCTCGCCTTCGGGGCCGACCCCAGGCCGCTGCAGGGGGGGGGGGGGGGGGACGACAAGAGCACCCTGGCATGTGTGACCCCAATGGTTGGGTTTGGGTTTTGTACACACTAGATGAATGTGAACTTGATTTGTGTGTACAAGATTTCTAAATTTCCTGAATAAGAAATCACTTAAAACACGTGTGCGCGCGAGAGAGAGGATGAGAATATGGAAGCGATAGTGAAAGAGGACAAGATGGGAGGAAGACGTATTCTATTAGAAAGATGGCGGAATGTGAGACCCGTCTCTTACCTCCGTGATCCTCTTACCGCAGTGAACTGTGAACCCATCCAGCACTTAAAGGGTGTCTTCACTCCAGAACGGAGATCCAACCCAAATACGGATCAGCAGTTTTTTCTCCCACAAGATCTGTGACTGACAGTCGTTCCATGGTTTATATCTCCATGGTTTATATCCACTGACTCAATCACTTCACCTCATAAATAACACAACTGTCATTCTGCTGGATCCTTCAGTTTCATGTTAATACGGATCAATTGTTGGTTGTTGTTTGTTTTTTTTGTTTTTTTTTTTTTTTTTTTTGCAGTTTACACCTATATTGTTTTAAATTACACAATGTTGTTGGTTTTTTTTAATCCCAATGAAGTAAAATGATGGTTAATAGAATGACGGTAAACCTTTTCTTAGCTGCTTGACAATTTCAGATAAGCGTTCTTGCACCGAGCCTGAAGACAGTTTCTAATTAGGTTCACTGAGAGTTTAATTATTGTCTTGGAAATACACAGAAAAGCCGTAGATTAGTGCGGACTAATGTGTGAAAATCAGTATTGGCTATTGTCAAAGCTCTGTGGGAGAAACAGATGCAAATTTTCCTTCTGGAACTGAAACACCAATATGTGAGAGAGAGAGAGAGAGAGAGAGAGAGAGAAAGAGACTCTGTTGACCAACTTTGTGTGGAGATCAAATATAATAAAAAATTTTAAATGCACTCACCGAGTGCAGGCCTCCATCATTCATTCATTCATTTTCTGAACCGTTTAATCCTTAATTAGGGTCATGGGGAAGCTGGTGGCCATCTCGGTCAACTCTGGCCGAGGGCACAGTACACCCTGGACAGCTCACCAGGCCATCGCATGGCAGAAACACACTGACGGCTATGCAGATCCTCTTGCCAAAAGTCAGCAATAGTTCTTTTACATGAACCTCCCACCATAGACAGTGAGAGACATGGCCGGCCTTTAATAACCCAGTTAAGTGCACTGGGGGGGGGGGGGGACAGCAGTGAGAAGCCGGTAATAGAGGACTTGAACCCCCAACCATAGGATCAGTGACCCAGGGCCTTACCACCAGGCTACCATTGTCCTGACCTCCACCATGGTAGTGCAATCTCTAAATTCTTCATTTCAGGCTTTATTTTCAATCAGTGATGTATTTTTGAAGTTCTAGTTTTAAATATGTAATTTTGCAATCTTAAAAAAAATACTTTAAAACCTTCTGTCCTGGTCTGACTCAGGAATATACCTAAAATATTAATATGAATGTCCCTGAACAGTCCGCGGGCTCTAAAGACTCCTCGAGTTTGTTTTCCGGTATGAGCGTAGTATTTTAAGGATCTGCATTATCCTGCACACACGGTGAAGTAAAAACAATGTTTTCAGAATGGTGTGTGTGTGTGTGTGTGTGTGTGTGTGTGTGTGTGTAATATTACAATTAAACCATCTCCAAACCTCTTAAAGACAGGAATTTGTTGAAGTTGATGTTCTGACTGATCCCTGCATTGATAAGCACAAAGCGCTCTCTCCCGTAATCCTAGCAGGATTAGATAAAGGAAAGTTTTGATTGTTCGAAATTTCTGAAAGTCCTTCCAAGTTGCGAAAGAAACCGCGTGGTCAGAGAGATTCTGCTATATGAACAGTCATGCACCTTTTACCCTGTTTATGTGGAGGAACCACCATATACGTGTAAGCTTTTGCGACAGAACTGTAGCATAGCAATGCATACTAGCACATTTATATAAATATTACAAATTAAAATATTGGTAAACGAGCAGTTAGAGAGTGCAAACCTCATCCAAGCCGAAAATAATATAAAGTACACAGCAGCTTCTGGAGGAAAAAAAAACCTCAAATTGTCCTATTTTACAATGTTAAAGAATCCTTTAAAATGTTCCGGTATCCAGAATTTGATGCGGATCGTCTTCAAAAAGTAATGGAGTCTTCCTGCTCGAAATATGAAAATTCAGTCATAAGCAAACAAACAAACAGATGAAAGTTAAAACATAATCTACTGGGAAAAGGAAACAATTGAATAACTACTGACCATTCATTATTAATCAAGCGTACAATCATTCATTCATTCACTTTCTAAACCGCTTAATGCTAATTAGGGTCATGGGAAGGCTGGTGCCCATCTCGGCTGACTCCAGGCAAGGGCAGAGTACACCCTGGACAGCTCGCTGGGCCATCACAGGGCAGGAACACACTGACGGCTATGCAGCTACTCTTGTCAAAAGTCAGCAATGGTTCTTTTACATGAACCTCCCACCATAGACAGTGAGAGACATGGCCGGCCTTTGATAACCCAGTTAGCTGCACTGGGGGGGCAACTCGTTGAACGAGGGGCTTGAACCCCCAACCTTAGGATCAGTGATCCAGCACCTTTACCACCAGGCTCCAGTCATGACTCTAAAAAATTATGTGCAAAACCCTAACGTTTCATTTTGAAGTGCCGACCAAAGAGTTGATCTGAGGCCTGTGCATTTCCCACTGGGGACACTGAGCTTGTGAATGGCAGATTTTGAATAAGTAAATTAATAAATAAATAAGCACTCTGCCCCACTAAGCTGCTGTCAATCACCGTGAACGCTGCGATCAGCGAAGCGTGTCGAGACTGTTACACATTCTTCCTCAGGACCTAATTAGTAAATGGATGCGCCGACGTCGAAAGTGGATGAAGAGAGACAGGGAGGAACGTAGTATTCGAGGTAAGTGATAAGAGCAATTAAGAAAACAGGGAGAGGGGCTGAAGAAAGAGACATGACTTTGAAATTCGGGGGTCGCCTGGGGGGGGGGCAGATTTTTGACGAGTCCCTCCACTCCACTGTGATCCCCAACTCTCAGAGCTTCTGACGTCTGTCTGCCTTTTTATTTATTTTATTTTTTAACAACGCAGAGAACAAGGTGGGAATGTTTACCACAGTTTACACATCTATTATTGATTGGTGAGTCAGAACTCAAACACTTAGCCACCAGACATGAAAAGCTGAACGTCCAAAACACTAAAGTCTGAGCAGAAGCTTAAAGAGCTGTAGCATTTTCCAAAGAGAGATTTTTAAAATAAATAAATAAGTAAATCCGGGTTGCTGAGGCACTTTTATCTTCATTTGGGGTTCATATTTCTGAAAGTACGATCACTCTGTGAACACCAGCCATGCTTTGAAAACTTTCACAACTGATGATGCAATGGGTTTTTCTTTATGAAGTCCTTTGCATAAATAAATCAATAGACGGCCAAAAGCTTTGAAATTCTCGGCGGATGTCAGGCCGATTTTTAATTTTTGAGTCTTCATCTGATCAAGTCAACGCTGATGAAATTACACTGACGTCCACATCATTTATCCAGGTTCTAACGAAGCCTGGATAGGAATGTCACCGCTTATTTTCATCCATCACCGATGCGACGGCTATACATTTTTTGACAAGTTTGGCCAAAACACACGGTTTTATAGTTTAAATATGAAAGAAAAGTAATCACAGAATATACAAGCTGCATGTTCTGGACCTACACAGTAGATTAAATGGTTTGTGAGGCCGGTGGCGTAGTGGTGAGGGTGCTGTGCTCATGATCAGGAGGTTGTGTGTTCAAATCCCAGTTAGACCCCCACTGTGCTGAGATCCCTGGGCAAGGTCTCAACCTCAACCACAAGTGTGCCTCTGTTCACCCAGCAGTATAAATGGGTACCAGTAAAAATATACTGTGAAGGTAACCTGCGATGGAGTAGCCTCCCGTCCAGGAGGAGTTGAACTCCTGGTCGCTCCACGCTACAGAAACCGGGGATAAGCACTGGCCTGATGAGCCACTATGGCCCAGGTGTAAAAAGCCCAACAGACTTTTACTATGTTCTGGATTTCATCAGGTATCAATAGATTTTTATATATATATATATATATATATATATATATATATATATCACAGCAATATGTACAGTACTGTATTTCGGACTCCCCGTGGCCCTAATTAGGATTAAGCGGTTCAGAAAATGAATGAATGAATGAATGGAGTCCGAGTCAGTTGCCGAGGATCAGTCCGACAGAACCCGGAGCTTTGGCTGTCACCCACTAGCACTTCACTGGATGCCTATAGCCCCTCCCACAGGTGGTTGGTCCATGGGAGGTGGACTGATGTCTCCTTTTCAGGTTGGGCCCAGCCGGTTCCATGAGCAGAAGCCAAATCACCAGGCCTGAACACACCTGAACAAGGGAAACCATGTCCTAATAAATTTTTCTGTAGTGGTTTTTAAACCATGCTTTGTCTGGCCCGTCACCTACTGAACGCCTACTTGGTGTAATGTTTTGGGCATGTCCAACTGGGAGTAGACCCCGGGGTCGAAACGCCTTGGTGTCCCCCTGGAAGAGCAGGAGGACATATCTGGGGGGAGAGACATTTGGACCTTATTTCTTAGGCTGCAGCCCTGTAACCCGACCCTGAATTAAGTGGAGGAAGATGATGATGTGTTAAAGTTACAGGGAGGCTGGAACCGACTCCTGCCGAAGGCGGAGTACTCCCAAAACAGCTCACCAGTCCATTGTAGGGCTGACACACACATAATCATTCAGATTCACACCTGGTGCAATTTATATCACCGAGTAAGCCTAATGTGCATGATGTTTGGACTGTGTGAGGAAACCAGAGTACCCGGTTGACACCTACATAAGCATAGGGAAAGCATGCAATCTCCACACAGAAACTCCACTTGCCAGTCCATTGCAGGGCCAGAAATCATAATTATTGAGCCTGACATGCATGTGGTCGTCGGAGGAAACCAATGCAAGCATAGGGGGAGCACACAACTCCACACAGAACACCCGCGCAGAACGCAAGACATTCTTGCTATGAGGCTGAAGTGCTAACCATTATACTGTTCCGCCCCCTCTCTGAGGTCATATCCGCTAAATCCTGCATATTAATGAGTTTTGTTTAATAATTGCACCGTGTTTCTGAACATCACAAACGCATTCGGTTTATTTCTCATAGTACCGCGTGTCTTATTATCCCAAATTATTTCACTATGGATCTAATTCAGTCATTTAGTGACGCACCAAATGCTACGAAAGTCGAAATGTCGGAAAACTCTGAAATTATTTATAAAACAATTCAAATTTAATTTTATATTATTTATAAATGGCATTAAAACACATCCCAGGCGCATTGCCTTAAAGCACATTAAAAAGGCATGTGCGTGTAAACCTTTTATCATAATTCCCGAGTAAATAGCCTTGATTATTCCATAAAGTGTTGCGTATCAGCTCCTGGATCTTTACGCTGCGCTTTTGATCAGCTCCTATTTACTGGCTGGAGCACAAACAATTTGTCACATTCACTTTTACTCGTGCGTCATCCTCCGCTTTTAAATGGAAGCACTCGGAAAGAGATAAGTATTCACTGATTTCACAGCGCGGGGGAATAATGGTGGATCGGGGCCTTTAGTGTTTCATAGCACCTGGCACAGCATCCACTTTCATGCTCCTGAAAAGCCGAACAAGATGGCTGATTACTTTTGAGTGAGCATAGTGAGGCCGGATGAAGAGATTTAGCGCAGGGCAAAACTCAACTGAGAACAGCTGCTGTCAAGCCTGAATGTTTTTCTAACCGCTAATTTTTTTTTTTTTTCCATTACTGAGAAAGCACGTGAAGCATATACCATATATACACAAACCAGCCATAACATTAAAACCACCTCTTCGTTTCCTTTCAGCTGTTCTCTTCTGGGGTCGCCACAGCGAATCATCTGCCTCCATTGATTTGGTGTAGGTTTTTCCGTCGGATGCCCTTCCTGACACAACCCTTTAGCGAGGTACAGAAACACGCTGATGGCTATGCAGCTCCTCTTGTCGAAAGTCAACAATGGTTCTTTTACATGAACCTCACACCATAGACAGTGAGAGACATGGCCGGCCTTGTTCACTCTTTATATATAAGATATGTAATAATGTAATATTCTATCCTATATCACTAGATATTAGGAGTTGCATGCTCTGATTGGTTTATCCATTCTGAGAAAATCAGCTCCTATTCTGTAAACCGAGACATCACTGTAGGAAAAAAAAAAATCTGTTTTTTTTTTTAATTTGTTTAAATACAGACGCTCCCCGACTTACGTTTTTAATTGGTTCCGGACAGCCGAACGTAAGTTGAAAGTGAACGCAATTTGTTACAGTGACGTATGACGTGTGATGTATGATGCTCATACTGTACTATACATCCATAAATACCATTACCGTATCTCATAAAACACCCCTAAATCAATTATTATAAACATAACATTGTAAAATAATATCAGATATATCAAATAATATCAACATTAATTTCAAATAAGTCACTTATGTATACCGAGTCACTTTACATGAAGCTTAAAACAGCCAATCAACGCTGACAATATGTGAGGCGCTCAAAATCGAAAGTAGTGTACTTGCAAAAGTAGTATACTTGCTGTGGGTTATACAGACTTCCGGTCTTTCAAGTGCGCAAGGATGCCGTTGAACTCGTTTAGAACACAGCTTGCACTGATGTGAATCACGGAGCGGAGAGTTCTCTCTGGATTCGGGTTTTCATTCATTTTACAACTCTCTTTGTTTAACTGAGTATGCATGGTAGATTGTGCCGATCTGAGCAGATAGTTGATTCATCTCTGTGTATAAGACTTGCACCCATGCTAGTAGGCTTACGCTTCTGACCAACCATATTTGCTTAGGGTTACACAACTCTGCAAAACAGTGTAAACACAAAGATCACAGAGACGACGTCTTAACACAAGGGTAACACGCTATATAACTGATATATACACACACACACACACACACACACACCAACTAAAATATTTCAGATTTTTTATTGTTTTAATACTAATGATTTTGGCATACAGCTCATGAAAACCCAAAATTCCTATCTCAAAAAATTAGCATGTTTTATCCGAGCAATAAAAAAAGTCTTCAGTTGGTGTGCAATGAATCTAAAATATATGAAAGTTTAATTTTTATCAGTACATTCCAGAAAATAATGAACTTTATCACAATATGCTAATTTTTTGAGAAGAACTAGTGTATATATATATATATATATATATATATATATATATATATATATATATATAAAAGAACAAAAGTTATTTGCTCTACCAAAAAGTATTGAGCACTCTCCTACGGAAGGATCTACTCAGAAAATCCTCTATATTTATATATATATATATTTATTTATATATATATATATATATATATATATATATATATATATATATAGAGAGAGAGAGAGAGAGAGAGTCTAGGGAGAGATGGAGGCAGATCATTTGCTGTGGCGACCCCTGAAGGGAACAGCCGAAAGGAAAAGAAGAAGAAGAAGAAGAAGATACTAGTATAGCCATATATATAACAACTGGGAAGAAGGAGGGGCACGTTCAGTCTGTCATTTGTAAACAATAGACGCAGCGTCATTACATCAGCATACTACGTAGGAAACTGTTTTTTTAAATAAAAAACGTAAAACAGATGAACATAAGTCGGGGAGCGTCTGTAATTGAATTATTTTCAAAACTCACCAGTCATGTGACTTTTTCAGCTTTTTCCAAATAATCAGCCTTCAAGTCTGCATATAGCTTTATACCGATGTCTAGAGGACAGCACGCCATAGGACGTGGGAGCAATAAAATCTACGGGAAGGGGGAGGGGGGGCGCGCTGTTAGCCAAAGGTCACATTCTCACCCCGTGTTCTCAGCAATACTGAATCAATTTACCGGTCAGTCTACACTCAACTATGGTCACGAGCTTTGGGGCAGTAACCGAAAGACCAAGATGGCAGATAAATGTGGCTGAAATGAGCTTCCTTTGCAGGGTGTTGTGGTTCTCCTTCAGAGATAGTATGAGAGGCTCAGTCGTCCAGGGGAAGCTTGAAGTAGAACCTCTGTTCTTCTGGGTTGAGAGGAGCCAGTTGAGGTGGCTCGGCCATCTGGTTAGAATGGAACGCCTCCCTGGTGCGGTGTTTCGGGCGTGTCCAACAGATAAGGGTCTCTCACAGGTAAGGGTCTGGGAATTCCTCAGTGTCTCCCGGGAAGAGTTGTAGGAAGTGGATGGGGAGAGGGACATCTGGACTTTGCTGCATAGGCTGTTTCCTCAAGAATACGATGATGATGCTGATGATGATGATGGCATTAGATGACTGTTTACACATATAGCTGAACTAATACACAAGGCATGATAGATTAACACATAAAACTGTGAGCGTTACGGTCCCAGACAGAATATTATTCATTCGTCTAGGTAAATGACACACCTTTTTACTGCAGAGCAGCAACACACAGACCTAATAAAATATTTCCTCATAATTCTTTCTCTATTTATTTAAATTTAATAAATTTCTGAGGTATTACCATCCCGCCATATGCTGTGCTTTGCCACTGGCTTCTAATTATTTGGCATAGTCTTATTCAAATTAAAAATGAACTGCTGTGAAAGGACGAGAGGGGGTAAGAAGACGTGCTGGCTGATATAAGCATGGGAGTATTTCTACATATATTTTGATTAATCATGGTGATTTCGTAGTGGGAGGATAAAGGTGGTGAATAGGCTCGTAGGTTATATCTCCTGGCATGAATATGAGGTCCAGTCCGGGTATATCTGGCATATAAATTCCTTGGAGAGCAGAAGCTTTGCTTTTGTGGGAGTAAATGAGATTCCGGTTCCTCCACAGCTTTTCGCTGTCTATGCAATTATGTAAAAAAAAAAAAAAATAGAAGAAGAAAAAAAGAGCTGCAACCATCACCAGAAGATAATGCTGAGAATATAATAATAAATTAACACTTCTCTATCATCTCAACCCACGGATGAAGACAAGCTCCATACATGTTGATGGGATTGTACGAGGACCTTCTTTGTTCTCCTTGTAATTATTGTAAAATAAGGATATGCAATTATTGCCCCAATGCAGCTACCTGGGTTGTCAAGGGCCGGCCATGTCTCTCACTGTCTATGGTGGGAGGTTCGTGTAAAAGAACCATTGCTGACTTTCATCAAGAGGAGCTGCATAACCGTCAGCGTGTTTCTGCCCTGCGATGGCCTGGCGAGCTGTCCAGACTGAACTCTGCCCTCGCCCAGAGTCGGCTGTGATGGGCGCTAGCCTCGCCGGGACTATAATTAGAATTACAGCTTCTTAGAAAATGAATGAATGCATGGACAACATATTCAGTTTCCAGGATCCCACTCTTTGTTATCGTCCAATTATGAGCTGATTGTCCCACTTTTTCGAATCTGTGATGCTTGATGTGCTTATCACACGCTTGTCAGAGTTTCAGGTTTGAATATCAGGGTTCATGGCAGTAATAAACCAACATCACAGCAATACCCAGCTTGTGTAGATAATACTCTTGAACACATAACATGATCTCCTTGTATGCCAGGGTTCCACCCCAAAGTCCATCATCGTTCATTTTTTGTAACCACGTAATTGTAATTAGGGTTGTGGGGAGGCTGGCACCCATCCCAGCCAACTCCGGGCGAGGGCAGAGTATACCTTGGCCAGCTCACCAGGTCATTGCAGGGCAGATACACACTCACTGCTATGCAGATAATCTTGTCGAAAGTCAGCAATGGTTCTTTTACATGATCCTCTCACCATAGACAGTGAGAGACACGGCCGGAATTTGATAACCCAGTTAGGTGCACTGGGGGGACAGTGACAACCTGTGGAGATTGGGACTTGAACCCCCAACCTTAGCATCAGTGATCCAGCACCTTTACCACCAGGTCACCACTGCCCTCCCTGTCAAAGTTTGCACTTAAAAGTCTATAGCACATGCATGCAGCTTATACGTGCGAATGTTCTGCAGCAGTGCAATTGGAACGTTGCATGAACACCTGTTATGCCGTAAGTGGAGCCACTGCATATTTTTGGGATTGCTTTCTTATCCACAGTGTATCAGGTATGTTCTAATGTGTATGTGTGTGTGTTTGGGGGGGTTGTTTTTGTATCTTGGTGTATCTATGGTGTACATACTATGTACTTTTCATTGCTGTGCCAATGCCGCGGGACCTATAATGTCTATAGTGCGACTTAGGATATTGGTGTCATTCCATGAGAGATCACATGATGCATACCTATAAAAGACCAGCATTAAATCTACCTCATGGACATAGAGAACATCATGAGGATGATATCCAGTCGTACAGAATGTAACCCCGGACTATAATAACAACAACCGTGAGATTGTTCTTGGCCGGTGGTGGCAGAATGAAAATGATCTGATTGCTGTTAGAGGACACACTTGTACCAGTGTAATTACCAGGGAACAGGAAGAGTATGTAAAATAGTACTTCAACTGTCGCGTTGGTTCTGTTCCTTGGCAAAAATTCAGCAAAAGGAAAAAAATTAACTTTTTTAATTTTCAGAACTTGCAAAACTTCCTGAAAGAGTAAAACTGACAAAACTTACAAAAGAAAAAAATAATGAAAACATTCTGATGTATTTTTCTTGAATTTTCAAGGAAGCTGAAATATTTATTTGTTTATTTTTTTTTTACACTTCCCATCCGTAATAAACACACTGACAGTAATTCCAGCTCAATGGAACCATGAACCTTGGATTTGTGACACGCATTGTTACCATCGTACCACCACATCTGCCAACAAGGTGATGTTTTACTTGTGCGTATCAGCAGTAATGAGCAAGAAGTAATTCATGGATTTCATCCATCAAGGGATGTTGGAGGCTGGGGGAGGGGTTGGGGTACGCTAAAAGTCTAAATGTGGATTTTTGAGAGCTTTGAACGAGAGGAGAGGCGATGGACAATGAAGACCTGGTTAGATTTTGGAGATGATTCCGGTCAAATTCTGGGTACAGGAGTTCTTGCATTTCTATATCACATTATTGGTTAGCACGGTAGCTAGCATGACACGTTCTGAAACGTCTCAACAATATGCCAGTTAGCCGTCGCCACGATCACCCCGTAAATGAGACGCACGCAGGAATCTTTCATGGCGGTTAAAAAAATAGCTCTTCCTCTCATCCACTGTGAAAATTATATGTTTTATTTCTCTTTTTTTGTCATGTGTTCAGGGGTAAAACATCTCCTCACCTTCACTGCACCCGCTGGCATGTCACGCCTGCAGCCGCGCTAATTACTCAGTGAGCAGCGCACTATGAGCGGGGGAGAAAAACCCATGAATTAAAAACAGGTTTGCACAAACAGCAGTCTTTTATTCACGAAACCGGCGGAAAACTCCCAAAAAGTAACCAGTTGCCACGAACACCAACAAACTTCAATATATTTTTAAAGTTATTGTTTAATATTGTCATTTTCAATTTCACACCAAATGCAAGTGTGATTTAAAAATTAATTGCAACAAAAAGATTAGATGCAGCTCACAGGGAAGTTGCTCTATGGTGATTTATTTTTAGAACCAGCCCGCGGGCGACTTGTGGACCCGGCTCCCGGTGCCTGTGGGCTGGCCCACGCAGTAGGTACCCTCACCCCGTCGTGTCCCCTCCTTCCTTTTTTTATATATTTTATGGTTTACAGGGATCTCTCGCTACTTCGTGCTTCAGTTTCTGCAAAAAAGGCCAATTTTGCAACACCCCCCCCCCCAAAAAAAAAAAAAAAAACAAACAAAACGACTTACATTTTTATGTGAGGTGCGCATCTGTATGTGTGTGCATTAATATTTTATTTACATCTTATGCATTATTTTTGAATGTTTAATTGTTATTTTAAGCATTTACAGCATTGAATATGTATTTATTGATATTATATACACACATATTTATACGTATACAAGGGGCAGTGGTGGCCTGGTGGTAAAGGGCACTGGATCGCTGATCCTAAGTTTGGGGGTTCGAGTCCCATTCTCTACAAGGTTGTCACTGTCCCCCCCCCCCCCCAGTGCAGCTAACTGGGTTATCAAAGATTGGCCATGTCTCTCAGTGTCTATGATGAGAAGTTCATGTATAAAGACAGGGGGTATAAAGATAGCTTTCCTCCAGTCACTCGGCCATTCTTTTGTCTTCCAGATTTGGACGCAGAGTTTGTGCATGATTGAGATACCTTCCTCTTCGCTGGCTTTAAGGAGTTCCCAAGGTAACTCATTGCAACCGGGAGATTTTCCATTCTTCATTCGCTTCTGCATATTTGACTTCCAATTTAGGGGGGGGGGGGGGGTCGTCTTCCTCGTCCGGTCCGTCTTGCCTCGTGCCATCATTCCCGTCATCTGTTGTTTGGTTAGCCTTGTACATATTTTCGCAATAGTTTCTCCATCTGTTTGAGATGTCTTCGGCTGCAGTTAGTGTTTTGCCATTTTCGTCTTTAATCACATGAAGCTTTGGTTTCGGTTTCTGAGAGAGTCTTTTGATTTCCGGGTACATGAGTTTCAAGATGCTCATCGATTTGCTCGCACTTGAATATAGTTGCTCTTGTCGTTTCTGATTGCCTTCTTTATCTCTTTGCTAAGTTGCTTATACACGAGTTTGTTTTTGCTCTTCCTTTTTCTTCTTTCTTCAATAAGGAGAAAAGTGGTGTCTGAGATCCAGCACTTTTTTCCTGTATCTCTTCTTTTGGATATGTTTCTCAGCTGTTTCGAGAACAGTCTCCTTGATGTTGACCCAAAGTTCTTCAACCTTGATTTCTTATTGGGCATTTAGCAGAGTATTGAAATGATTTTTAACCTCAGTGGTGTAGGAGGCAGGAATTGCATCAAGGTCGTATCTTATCTCGTCAGGGTCTTTTCTTTCTTCTTGTTTTTGAGCTTGATTTTCATCTTCATGCATAACAACTTGTGGTCTGATCCGCAATCTGCGCCTGGGTAGGTCTTTGCATTGATAATTGATTATTTCCAGTGGTTTTTGATGAGCATATAATCGATTTGGTTCCTGGTTTTGCCATCTGGAGAAGTCCAAGTGTAGAGTCTGCGGTTGTGCTGGTTGAAAACAGTATTGATTATAGTTAAACTGTTCTCGTTGGCAAACTCATACATACGCTGGCCTCTTTCATTTCTGCTGCCAAGGCCATAAGGTCCGATGATATTAGGGTTTTCCTGTTGCTCTTTTTTGCCTACTTTTGCGTTAAAATCGCCCAATATGATACGAATATCGTTTTTGGGGACTTTGTCGATTTCTGTTTGGAGTTGATCATAAAGTCTTTCAGCTTCAGTGTCCTCTGCTTGTGATGTAGGTGCATAGTGATGTTGCAAGGATTGGCTTTTAGTCTGATGGTGAGAATTCTGGCGTTAACAGGAATGTATCCAAGTACTGCTCGTTTTAGTTCCTTGCAGATGTAGGAAGCTACACCGTTTGTTCCTCCTTGAACTTTGCCTGAGCAGATGATCTGTCCTCCTTCCATTGTATTGAAATGACCAGCTGAGGACCATCTATGCTCTGAGATTCCAAGAATTTGCACTCCTACTCTTTCACATTCATCAGTAACAATTTTCAGATTGACGGTCTTTAGAGTTCTGACATTCCAGGTGCCAATTTTAATTGTCTTTCGTAACTTGACAGACTTGTTTTCACCTCTCGCGTCGGATGACTGGCTTCCTTGTATATTAGGGTTTGGCCAGATGTTGTCATTCCAAAAGATGTTACTGACAACTCTGTCTCGTTCTTCCCCAAGCGCCGTGCCACTGTGTGGCGTATAAAAGGTGCAGTCTGGCCTGGGGGTCCTGCCTTCTTGCTCCATAGTGTTTGAACTTTCCATTTGAGATGTCATGGTGTCTTGGGAGAGTAATTGCAGTAGTTTCCCGTTGCTTTCTGTAATGCTGGGCTGAAGTGAACCGCCATTTCACTTCCCAGAGACTCCTCCGCCAATGCTGCCGCTGGGATCACGGCTCATCCGCCATCACCAATCAGGTTTTGCCGTTGGCCATCGATCATAACCCTGATCAGGGTGACAAGGCTTATTTAAAGGTGGCCATATTCACCTTTCCGCAGATTCGTCATAAGCTTAGGAGAGTTTTGAATGTCCTGTAAGCGTCACCTTACAGCACCTCTCGCCTGCTAAACCTACCGCTGTTGGTCCGTGACTGCTTATTTAATTCGCAGCTAACCTCCATATCTGGAGGCCATTTCACTATCCGCCATCTGTGGACGTGCCCCTTACCAGTCAGCTCTGGTTCCCAAAAGGAGAAGATACATGTACGTATATGTCAGTCAGGATGGTCGATCCTACTTCGTGGAAATCGGCAGTCGCGGGGAATCTCGGTCCCTATAAACCACGGAAAGTGATGGATCCCTGTACCCTTATCTCTCCTTATTTTTTCCGACCGGTAGTCCCTCTTTCCAGGACCGCAGTGGGAGAGACTTCGGCAAACAACATGTCCCCATCCCCGGTGAGGGAAGGGGGGGGGTATTCAGCCATCTCCGTGGAGCTCGCCTTGACACTCTTATAAACCCGATGGCACCTCTTTGGTAGATCAGATGAAAAGAGATCCCCCCTCCAGGATGCCCAGGCTGGTTTCCACCCCTTCCCCCAAGCCGGGCCGGGGCACTTGCCGCACCATATTGGTGACCCCTGATGTAAACCATAGCAACTAAACTCTAAAAGATCGTTCATGATATGTCCTTCATTCTTTCACAGTGGGACTGTGGGATTCAAACATTTTGTTTAAATAGAAGAAATGCCATCAAATAATAAAAAACAAAACAAAACAAAAAAACAACAAAAAAAAGTCTTGATTTAACCAGTACAACAAACGCGACCTGCGCTGAACTGAGCTTCCAGGTATCATGACAGTGAGGATGATGAATATGCAAGTAGCAGATGCTGACCTGACATTTCCAGTGTGACAGAACATTCAGTTACAGCGTCACGCGCGCACACAGGGTCATTATTATTCCTCTTCTCCTTTGACTTTCAGTCTTTTTCTCATGCACAGTGAGTATGTGCTTACTTATTACAGTTTACTGCACTCTGAAGGCAGCCCGAGACGGAACCATGAAAGAAAATCAAATAAAGGAATATTGCGTGTTTTACTGCCGACCAGCTGCTTTGTACTAAATGTATGAAGGGCCGTCTCATATGCTGGTGCCCTTCCGTGCTCTAAATCATCCACTTGACAAGATCGCAATAAGGAAGTGTATTTAGGAGTCAAGGTATTTTTTTTTTGTTGTTGTTATTACTGTTGTTGTTATTTCCATAAAACGTACACCAGTGATCTTCATGACTTGGGTGAGGTGTCGCACCTCGAAGTTGAGTATGGGGTTTCTGTGGAACCAATGATTACAACAATGCATTGTCTACTACAGCTTTTTTCACCAGTGGACAAATGAAGCCTCTTGTACAAACACAGTATCAAAGCAACTCAATTCAAACGCCCACTTTTAGGGGAGCTGGTCACCCTGTAAACTTCTCGAGGGACCTTTTGGGGTGGATTCAGAATCGTTTGCCTCTGCAGGGTGTTTACAGTTTGTAGAAAAATAAATAAATTCGAGCCGAGGGTGGTGCTGGTGGCATGGTGGTAAGGTGCTGGGCAACTGATACCAAGGTTGTTCACTGATAATAAGGGACATGTCGCATGTATAAATTTAAAGCCACCCACTCGCCCATCTGCTACAACCCTTAATCCTACTATTAGAGGTGTGGGGAGTAAGGAGCCTATCTCGGCCGACACTTGGTGAGGTCAGGGTGGTCCTTGAATAGATTGTAAGGCAACACATATGACTATTTACACTCACGTCCACACCTATGGGCTATTTGGAACAGCCAGTTAGCCTAATAGTGTATGTATTTTTTTGGAATGTGGGAGGAAACTGAATTACCCAGAGGGAACACCCGAACCCAGGACTCAAACCCAGGACCTTCCTGCTGTCATGCAGGCATGCTAACCACTACACCACAGCTAACCACAAGTCTAGCACAAGAACTACTACTACTACTACTACTACTAATAATAATAATAATAATATTGAGATGGAATAACAAAAATGTTAGATACAAAGAGTTAAATTAGAATCAGTTAGCCTAGTAGTGATGAATATGCAGATATGTTCAACATGCATTTGTTGATTTTTGTAAAATGTGACTCAGAGGAAATGATGCCCTATAAATCCAAAAGCTTTCCAAATGCCAAACCCATTCCCCAACAGGCCCTCAGACCTTTAGTCTATTGTTGACATGTGGAAAAGGTGGCCAGAGATTATCGTTTTCCTGACAGTCAAACAGACAGTCACTGCATTATGCATGAACCTGTGTTTACTGATAACCTGGTATCAAAAGGTTCTGTCGTACAGGAATAACAGTCACTTTAAACAAGAGAATACAATTAAACCCATGATGTTTTAAACATGGCATCATGCTAACTACTAGCCACGTGTGCTAATTGTTAACTAACACACACTGAACGAATATTAATAAACTCAGACGTAGCGGTAATTAGGGGCGGCGCGGTACCCCGGTGGTTAGTAAGTCCACCTCCCAGTGAGAAGGTCCTGGGTTTCAGTCCCAGGCGGTTCTGTGTAGAGATTGCATGTTCACCTTGTGTTGAATAATGTTTCCACCATGTCTTTGGATTGTCAGAGGATAGGGAAGTACCCACTGGGTTTCCACTGGGTATTGCCATTTCCTCCAGCAATCCTAAGACCTGCACATTAAGCTGATTGACAGTTCCAAATTGATCCCTACGTGTGAGAGTGAATGGTTTTGTGTGTGTGTGTGTGTGTGTGTGTGTGTGTGTGTGTGTGTGTGTGTGTGTGTGTGTGAGGGAGAGAGGGAGAGAGGCGGGAGTGAGGGGGCAGGGAGGGAGAAAGGGTAAGAGAGTGTGTGGGGGAGTGAGGTGGAGGAAGAAAGTGAGGGGAAGAGAGGGTGAGAGAGGGAGAGGGGGAGAGCAAGGAGGAGGGGATAGTGAGGGAGGAGGAAGCAAGAGAGGGGGACTGAGGGGACGGGTATGAAGAGGGGGAGTGAGGGGCAGGGAGTGAGGGAAAGAAGATGAGTGAGTGTGGGGGAGAGGAAATGAGGGGCAGGGAGGGAGAGAGGGAGGGAGAGAGAGCAAGAGATAGTCGGAGGGGACAATGAGGAGGAAGGAGAAATAGAGGGGAGTGTGGGGGCATTGAGACAGGGTGAGAGAGTAAGGGTGGAGGGAGAGAGTGAGGGGAGGGAGCAAGAGAGGGGGAGTGAGGGGGCAAGGAGGAAGAGGGAGGGAGAAGGAGGGGGTGGGGGCAGGGTGGGAGAGGGAAAGAAGGTGAGAGAGTGAGAGGGGGAAAGAGGGAAAGAGAAAGAGAGAGGGGGAGGAAGGATGAGAGAGTGAGCGGGAGAGGGGGAGAAAGAGAGATGCGATATGAAGCGCTTGCTTATCGATCAGATACACAGGTAAACGAACTAAAAAAAAAACTGCGCTAATCAGATAATAAGGCACTTAAAGGTTGTGCCCTCCTTTCACATTCAGGAAGCAAGAGAGAGAGAGAGAGAGAGAGAGAGAGAGAGAGAAAGGCGGAGCTATTAATCGAATGTCGTGCCACATGTTCACACATCCAGCATCATTACAGTGGTTTCAACACTCACCTCTTTCTCCTTCTTTCCTTCAGTATCGCCATTTGGCAGTGACGTGCATTCAGGGGAGGCAGGTGAGGTAGAACCTCCCCTGTGAATTTTGAAAAATAAAGTTAATTATGAAATATAATAAATGTTAATATTTACCTTTTCCTGTTTGTATCCAATATTATTATTTATTTATTTTTTTTTTCAATAAAGAATAGCAAAATTTCCGTATGTCTCGTTCAGATACAGGGCGGAGCTGCACGGTGAGGTGGCGCTCAGTGAATTGTGTCCCTCACAAACTGCGCTGGTATGTGATGCAAAGAGTGCGTCGCTGCCCCTCGATATACCACAGATGAAATGTTTTCAAACACTCAGATTATGTGCGGCGCCTTTTCATAATGTGTATTTCTGTAATGTGTTTAGGCTGCAGATTAATCATAAAACCCAGTTAATAAATTATTTAGTGAGGCGAACAGTACCCCTGACTCATGGCAGAGGGCGCTTGTGAGCCCACAGATTCCTGCACGACCGACAATCTTCTTTGTTTGTAGTTTGTTTCCGTTACAATCCGCCTGATCATAACCGAACATTACTTTTCCAAGCCGTCGTGTCATTGCATCTCTTGTTGGCATTAATTTGATGTCTGTTGTTAATCATTCAATTTCTGAACCACTGAATCCTAATTAGGGTCACAGAGAGGCTGGCGCCCACCTCAGCCGACTCTGGTACTCCATGGATAGCTCGCCTGGGCATCGCAGGGCAAACACTCACACGACTATTCATACTCACACCTAAGGGCGATTTGGATCAGCCAATTAGTTTACTCTGCATGTATTTGGACTCTGGGAGGAACCCGGAGTGCCCAGAGGAAACCCACGCAAGCACGAGGAGAACATGCAAACTCCACACAGAAACAGCCGAGCTGGGAATCGAATCCAGAACGTTCTTGCTGTGAGGCAGATGTGCGAACCACTACGCCCCCGTGCCGCCTGTTGTTAGTCAAATGATGAATAATATTGTCTTTTGAGTTCATTTGTATATGTAAATCTGACTCTAAAGGGGTCAGCCAGTGACTCACCAGCTGTCGGCCTCACCGCACGTCTCTGAACTTTAGGATTCGTTGCTTTCTCAGTTCCAGAAGATCTGATCACACCATGGGAAGACGGTGCACTCTGGTGGTAGTCAAGAGAATTCACCACATCAGACCCGAAGATTAATGTTGTGTGTCTGGTCGTTTCTCTGCAACGTGACTGATGCTGACCACCTAATCACGATTGAACTTTATTAACATTTTCAAACAGGAAGATTACACCCTGAATAGCTCGCCAGGCCATCGCAGGACCAACACTCACACAAGCTTTCATACTCACACTCTCACTTAAGGGTGATTTGGAACAGCCAATTAACCTACTCTGCATGTTTTTGGACTGTTGGAGGTAACCGGAGTACCTGGAATAAACCCACGCAAGCATGGGGAGAACATGCAAACTCCACACAGAAACGCCCGAGCTGGGAATCGAACCCAAGACCTTTTTGCTGTGAGGTGGGCATACTAATCACGACGACATTGTGCCGCCTCTGTGTTGTTTATTTTATTTCAATTTTGTCAGCACTTGTCCTGGGTAGTGGTGGCCAGTGGTAGGGTCACGGTTGAATCATTGATCTCAAGGTTGGGTGTTCAAGCACCACCTTCACCAGGTTGCCAAACCCCCCCCTTCAGTGCAGCTAACTGGGTTATCAAAGGCGGGCCACATCTCTAACTGCTTATGGTACGAGATTCATTTAAAGTATCATTGCTGGCTTTCGTAAAGAGGAGCTACCTAGCCGTTAACATGTTTCTGCCCTGCGATGGTCTGGCAAGCCATCCAGGGTGTACTTTGCCTTCACCCAGTGTTGGCTTAGATGGGCGCCATGTTTTGAGCTTTGAGAGCCGCACTTATGATAAGCAGGTGCATTATAATCATTCATTATTTCATCCATTCATTTTCTGAACCACTTAATTCTAATTAGGGTCATGGGAAGACTGGCACCCATCTCAGCCGACTCTGGCTGAGGGCAGAGTACACCCTGGACAGCTCGCCAGACTATCGCAGTGTAACACACATACAGCCATTTACACTCACTCTCACAGCTAGGAAACAGCCTACTGAGCATGTTTTTGGACTGTAGGAGGAAACCAGAGTTCCCAAGGGAACCCATGCAAGTCATGGATAGAGTCCTGGATTTGAATCCCGGGCTCGGCGAGGGTTTTTCTTTGTGGGGTCGGCATGTTCTCCCCGGCTTGCGTGGGGTCCCACTATGTAGTCCATTTCCTTTTCACAATCCAAAGACATGTGTACGCATTAGGCTAATTAGCTGTGCCATATTTCTTCTGGTTATGTGAACATGAGCGGTTGTATTTTTTTTTTTTTTTTTGGCTCTGGGATGGATTGGCGAGCTGATCAGAGTTGGCTGAGATAAGCTCCAGTCAAACTCTAATAAAGAATAAAGCGGTAGCGTAATGGTTAGCACATCTGTCTTGCAGAAAGAATGTCCTGGATTTGGGTCTCAGGTTTGGTTGTTTCTATGTGAAGTTTACATGCTCTTTTTAAGTGTGTCTGGGTTTCCTTCAGGTCCTCTGGTTCCCGCCAGTGCAGCTAACTGGGTCATCAAAGGCCGGCCATGTCTCTCACTGTCTGGTGGGAGGTTCATGTAAAAGAACCATTGCTGACTTTCGACAAGAGGAGCTGCATAGCCGTCAGTGTGTTTCTGCCCTGTGATGGACTGGAGTACTGTCCAGGGTGTACTCTGCCCTCACCCGGAGTTGGCTGGGATGGGTGCCAGCCTCTCCGTGATCCTAATTAGGATTAAGCGATTACAGAGAATGAATGAATGAATATTCTGGTTTCCTTCAACAGTCCAAAAACGTTCACACAAGGGTAATTTACTATTCCAACTTGACCTTACGTGTGAGTTGTGTGTGTTGCCCTGTGATGGACAAGCTGTTTAGGGTTAACCCAATCTTCGCCCAGAGTCAGCTGTGATAGGCTCCGGCCTCCCTGCGACCATAGAAAGATAGCACAGTTCAGAAAATGAGCGAGAGCCGAGTCAGAAAGTGACTTCCATCTTGTGTTGGATAGTTGAGATTGTTTTTAGATATTTTCTGTTGAATTTTTAAAGAAAAAAATACAGAGATAATCTACGCTGTTGCATTTCTCCGAGTAATAAATAATTAATGTCTTGAACATCAGAAGGATTTAAATGTTGTTAATTCAGCAACTTTGAAAGAGTTTTTAGTAGTGAATAATCATCGGAATCTTGTTTTCTTTGGCGTATGGGAGATGAGATATATTAATGAAGATGATCTGAAGGAACGTTGTGGGTCTGGTTAATATTATGTGATGAAATTGAGTAGAGTTTCGAGCCTCTATATTTCAGATAATGGTGGATTCGTGAGGCACGTCTGGAGTCACAGGAAAATGCAGAACATCAAAATATTATTACAATGATGATAAGAAATGCTCAGGGACAGCAGGATGCAGGAAAAGCCATTTCAGGTGAAAACAGTGTCCCGGTACACCTGTGCAACAAAATACTGCGCCGGGCAGCACAGGAACCCGGGACGATATTCACCCATCTGCCAAACCACTCAATTCTTTTAAGGGCACAGCGAGGCTGGAGTCCATCTGAGCTGACTGAGTGAAGGTGGTATACAAGTTGAATAGTATGCCAGACCATCATAGTTACAAACCCCTCCCCCCCACACACACACACAGGCATGCATACACACACACACACACACACACACACACACACACACACACACACACAGAGGCATGCATACCCGCACACACATGCCCACCCACAGACAGTCGTGTACACACAGTAATGCGCACACACACACACACACACACATACACACACAGGCATGCATATGCACACACACACACACACACACACAGCATAATGCATACACACTCATGCATCCACGCATGCACACACACACGCACTTGCACACACATAAACACACTCACACATACACGCACACACACTCATGCATGCACACACACTCATGCATGCACACACAGAGGCATGCATACCCGCACACACATGCCCACCCACAGACAGTCGTGCACACAGTCATGCGCGCGCACACACACACACACACACACACACAGCATAATGCATACTCGCACACACACATACACACTCATGCATACACGCATGCACACACACACACACGCACACGCACTTGCACACATACATAAACACACTCACACATGCACGCACACACACTCATGCATGCACACACACTTGCACACATGAATACATACACATATGCGCACAGATAAACACGCACACATAGACACACTCATATACACACACATATACACACACACACATTCAGCTAGCATCGATCTGTAAAAGCCAATCCACCTAATGTTCATGTGTTTGAACTGTGGAAAGAAACCAGATTAACCTGCACAAATACACTAAACCCCCCCCCAGGGTACTAACTGGGTTATCAAAGGCCGGCCATGTCTCTCACTGTGTATGGTGGAGGTTCATGTAAGAGAACCATTGCTGACTTTTGAAAAGAGAAGCTGCATAGCCATCAGTGTGCTTCTGCCCTGTGATGGCCTGGCGAGCTGTCCAGGATGTACTCTGCCCTCGCTCCGAGCCGACTGAAATGGGCGCCAGCCTCCCGCCACCCTTATTAGGATTAAGCGGTTCAGAAAACGAACGAATGAAGTCTAAACCATTTTGCAACTTTCAAAGATCCGCAACCAGGAAGGGTTGCTAATCCGAAGGTCAGCGTTTCGATCTCCACGGTCAGCACCGTTGGGCTCTTGAGCAAGGCCGCTAACCCGCAAGTGCTCAGTTGTATAAAAAAATGATAAGTGTAAGTCACTTTGAATAAGAGCGTCTGCCAAATGATGTAAATGTTAATGTACCCACCACCCTTGCACATTCCTTTTCCATCAGCGAGTATTAGAACACATGGTGCCCATCAGGTGTCTGTCACATACATCCAAATTCACACTCCCCATTGTACGTCCATGTCTGTGCTAAATAAATAAATGTCATCTTGATTTCCTAAAATTTACTCAGTCAGGGCCACACGGTACAATGGCTCACGGGTAGAAGGTTGTGGGTTTGAGTTAAGTGTTCAGCAAAAGTGTTTCAGTGTGGGGTTTATTCTTCCGGTGCTTCCTTTCAGAATTCTGCTTGTTGTAGGGTGGACATGCTAAGCACGACACCACCCATCTCAGAATAAATAGTTTTGTTTTGTAATAAAACAGTAACCACTAGGTGGCAGTAAAACCCAAGTGATGATTACAGCATATTCCACCTGTAGGCCTCAGGAAGGAGATTTTTTTATTTTGTCATTGCTTTCATTCAAGAACTTCATCACATGGGTACTCAAATGTCTGCAGTACATGAGCCAAGGGCCAAGAATATGTTGTTTTGGTTTTTTTAGGGACCTGATCGCTCTGGGTTGGAATACAAAACTAAAACTGACAGGATTTCATTTAAATATAATTACAGCATGACTCAGACTTGGTGGGTTTTAAAATCTCTTCAAACTCTGTCACCCCCCCTCCTGCCTGTCAGTCTTTTGAAGACATTTAAATATCAACATTTCAAACAAATCTGTGTCCCGGAAGACATTTTTCTCACGCCAAGACGCCTTCGCTCTGCAATATCCAATATAAACCATAACACATGGTTATGCACAAAAAAAGCGCAAAGGTTTTCTGCCCACCCCTGAAGCCTGCAATGCTCATTTTACAATAATATATGAGTCAGTAGACATATGGCATTAAAAAAAAAAAGATTTGGAATTTTAATGAAGTAAATAAAAGTATTTTAAACAGAACCCTTTCATAACAGCATAATTATAAACATGGCACACTGCATCATCATGTTGGTTATTAAATGTAATTGAGGGCGGTTTATTTCAGTTTCATGAATGACTTTAAATGAGTTTAAGGTGTGAGTAGAGCAGAGTTCTGGGAAAATAAACATTTCGGATGCACATGGGTTTATGATCTGGATGATAGTAACTCGAGAGTCCAGTAGATAGGTTCGATCTGATTGGTTGAAGTTCTGGTGACAGACAGGTTTAGAGGCGCAGTCGACATTTGCTGTCTGGGTATTGGCAGGTTTCTGGTGGTGTAGTTTTGGTTGAGGTTTTAGTATATGTAAGTTTATGATCTTGGCATAGATGGGTTTAGTATCTGAGCGAAGTTGACTTCATGGTGAGGGTTAGACCGGTTCAGGATCCGAGTTGGGTGGTAGGTTTAGGGTCTGAGTTGATTTGCAGTTAGGGTCTAGGTGCACAATGGTTCGAGGCGTAGGTGTAAATTGGTTTAGGGCCTGGATGGGTGTAAAGTATAGGTGTACATTGGTTCGTGGTCTGGACATAATTGGGTGTAGCGTCTAGGTGGACATTGGTTTATGGTCTGGATGTAATTGGGTTTAGGGTTTGGATGCAATTGGGTTTAGGGACTGGACGTAATTGAGTTTAGGGTCTGAATGTAATTGGGTTTAGGGACTGGACGTAATTGAGTTTAGGGTCTGAATGTAATTGGGTTTAGGGACTGGACGTAATTGAGTTTAGGGTCTGAATGTAATTGGGTTTAGGGACTGGACGTAATTGAGTTTAGGGTCTGAATGTAATTGGGTTTAGGGACTGGACGTAATTGAGTTTAGGGTCTGAATGTAATTGGGTTTAGGGACTGGACGTAATTGAGTTTAGGGTCTGAATGTAATTGGGTTTAGGGACTGGACGTAATTGAGTTTAGGGTCTGGGTGTAAATTTGGTTTGGGTTGAAGTTCACAATGGATTAGAGTCGAAGTGTATGTTGGTTTAGGATCTTATAATCTTTATAGCCAAGGTGAAGTTCGGTTTAAAGGGGTGGTATTAGGGTGTGTGTGGAGATATAATACAGCGGGACTCAGTATCTAGATGCGAGTACTTTGAGGGCTGTGCTATATACAGACGAAAATACAGAGATGATGCGTTAATGGAGCAGATCAGGAGCACTGACAGGCCATACGTTTGGCGTTAACTAGAAATCGGGTACAGTCTTTTTCCTGTATTTAGATTATTAAGCTTCAAATAAATAACTACCACGCTTTAATGTTAAGGTTTAGAAGTGTTGCCGTGAAGAAAATAAATATCTTATAATGAGTTCAGTGCTGCCTTTGTTATTCTGTTTCTTAAGCGGTAACAAGAACTTGATTATATCTGATAACTGGCCCGTCTCGGGTGATCGTAAAAACACTTAATGTGTAATGAGTTTTGTATGAAAGTATTACATCATTTATTTTCCAAGTTATTTTGATAGTACTCCACTTATCTGTGATCTCTGGTTTCCTCCCACTGTTTAAATAATATACCAAGATCGACCGCCACCCCGAGAGGGATTCACCAGGACCGAATGGACGGATATATCTGCGGATGGCTGGACAGATGGATGAATGTCTGATGTTGCTGAATGTGATTCACAGATCTTTGTTCCAAAGCTTATGGCTTGAGATGACAAGTGGTGCACGAAGGGGGGAAATTTTAAATATACTGTCCCATCTCAGCTGACTCTGGGCGAGGGCAAAGTACACCCTGGACGGTTTGCGAGGCCATCGCAAGGCAGAAATATGCTGATGGCTATACAGCTCCACTTGACCAAAGTCAGCAATGGTACTTTTACATGAACCTGGTGTGAGGCATGTAAAAGAACCATTGTTGACTTTCATCAAGAGGAGATGCATAGCTGTCAGCGTGTTTCTAATCGGGAGTCGGAGTCCCCGAGGCAGTTCGTTCACAGCAACGTTCTAGCAACTCCTGCAGCGGCACTGGAACCCAGTCATATCAGCTTCTGCTCTTCCACTCGGTTCTTCCAGTGGTGCCAAGAGGGAGGACTTGCTGCTTGGGTAACAGCCTGTCCTCCATACTTCCTACCCAGGCTCTGTGCACTGGAGAGTATCACCAGCCGGGATACCAGCCAGAGCACAGCTTCATCGTCCTTCGAGACGGTGAGAGACATTGCCGAGACTTTGATAACCCAGTTAGCTGCACTTGGGGGGGGGAGTGGCAACCCGTTGAGAGTGAGACTTGAACCCCCAACCTTAGTATTAGTGATTCAGCACCTTTACCACCAGGCCACCACTGCCCAGCCTGAATTGTGTAAAAAATACTTTCTAATAAATAATCAGTATGTTGCTGATTTACAGCTTTTTTTATCTGTTGTATATTTTCACAACGATGGGAGCTTTCGGTTTTGTTTTAAAATGTGCCAGAAATTTCTGCTCAGCTCAGGTGTATGTACATAGAGTTGTCAAATTTCAGCTTGTCTCCATGGGAGATTTTATATACAGTGTGTGTGTGTGTGTGTGTGTGTGTGTGTGTGTGTGTATATATATATATATATATATATATATATATATATATATATATATATATATATATATATATATATAAGATAAAAATCTCTTTTCTTCGCATTTTATACATTGAACCGCATTTTACATGTAAAATCTTACAAATGTTTATGCAAGGTTAAAAGCCTGAGTGATAAAACAATGAGCACACTCGAAAAACTCATATGAAACAATGAGCGATGCAGCTCCATAACAGCCAATGGGAAGGAGCTGCGTCATCCCTCCTAGCCAATGGTAGGCCAGCGGGGCGGGATGTTGGGAGATAGCCAATAGGAGGGAGCTGCGTCGTCCCTCCTAGCCAATGGGAGGCCAGCGGGTCATGATGTTGGAAGATAGTCAATGGGAAAGCAACTCGTGCATTGTTTGAATTTTTGAATTGGCGCGTTTTAATGCTTGAATGGCGTGTTTGGCTCGTTTCATAAGGAGAACTTGTTTTGTATACAGGGACAAAAAAATTTGGAAAATGTTTTTTGTAACCTGCATTTTTCATTTGCTGAGACTATCATAAGGTGAGGTACCACTGTATGTATAAAATGCTAAAGAAAGAGATTCTACTCTTGCTAAGTAATAATTAAGGTTTAAGCATTTCAAATTTGGCAAAATTCGATCTATACATCAATGACATTGCCGTCATGGTGGTGTCGTAGCTAGCACATCTGCCTCAAAGCAAGAAGGTCCTGGGTTCGAGGCCCAGCCCGGGCGTTACTGTGTGGAGTTTGCATGTTCTCCCTGTGCTTGCGTGGGTTCCTCCAGGTACTCCAGTTTCCTCCCACAGTCCAAAAACATGCACAGTATGTTAACTGACTGTTTCAAATCACCTCTAGGTTTGAAAGTGAGTGTCGATGGTTGTGTAAGTGTTGGCCCTGTGATGTCCTAGTGAACCGACCAGGGTGTACCCTGCTCTTGCCCAGAGTCAGATGAAATGGGTTCCGGTCTCTCCGCGACATTAATTAGGATTAAGTGGTTCAGAAAGTGAATGAATAAATCAATGATGCATCAGTTAACTTCTAGCTTAAGCATGATAGTCATAGCATTGTATATCAAGATACACCTATATACAGTATATATCAGATATTATGTCAATGCACTGTATCATCAGTTCTGTTCCGGACTATGCTAAGAATTGTCTAATTCGTACTGTATGTGTATTAGTTATGAATTTAATTGTATAGACTGCAGAGCTTGGAGGTTCTTCAGGAATATTGTTTTTGAACGGCGAGTAAACGTAGACACATACTTGAATTCCTGGTCATGTTTCCAGATGCGAAATTGAAGCTGCAAATCAGAAGCGGACCCATAGCCACTGCTAACTAGGTGCTCGTGTAAAATACAGAGTGCAGATTAGTTTGATCATGGAGGCAGGTGCATGCACTGTGGACAGCAGTTAAATGGATGTAAATTGGATGCAAATTGCTAATCCTCCGCGTTCTGATAAAGCATTACAGCAGCATATTACTGCCACTCAGTTAGGGCTGTGGTGGCCTGGTGGTAAAAGGTGCTGGATCGCTGATCATAGGGTTGGGGGTTTGAGTCCCACTCTCCACAAGGTTGTCCCACCCGTGCAGATAACGGAGTTATCAAAGGTCGGCCATGTCTCTCACTGTCTATGGTGAGTGGTTCATGTAAAAGAACCATTGCTGACTTTTGGTAAGAGGAGCTGCAAAGCCATCAGTGAGTTTCTGCCCCTTGCTAAAGGGTTGCGTCAGGAAGGCATCCTACGTAAAAACCTACGCCAAATCCAATATGCGAATCATTAATATGACTTCCATGAAGATGGAGGCAGATGATTCACGGTGGCGACCCCTGAAAGGGAACAGCCGATAGGAAAGGAAGAAGATTACTGCCACTCAGGTAAAGAAAAAAAATATCAGTAACTTATCACACAAACGTTTCTGTTTATAACTGCAAATTTGCTAATCTGGCATAAAATAATCTACTTAATCCTACTCAGGATCATGGGGAGGCTGACACCTATCCCAGCAAACTCTGGGCAAGGGCAGAGTACAAGGGCGGGGGGCAGTGACAACCTTGTGGAGAGTGGGGCTTGAACCCACAACCTTGGGATCAGTGATCCAGTACCTTATACCACCGGGCCACCACCACCCATTATAACATGGTAAATTATAACTATTATTGTTATAACAGTGTGATATTTAACATGTTAAAGCATGACGAACCATAATGGTGTGGCAGTGGTCAGCATGTCCATCTCACAGAAAAAGTTTGATTCCTGGGCCTTTGATGTTTCTGTGTGGTTGACATGTTCTTCCTTGGATGGGTTTATTTCTTCCCACAGTCCAAAAACATCCACGTTCAGCTAATTGGCTCTTCCAGATCACCCCCGGGTGTGAGCGTGAACGTGAATGGTTGTATGGGTGTTTGTCCTAGCATGGTCTGACGAGCCATTCAAGGTGTACACCGCCTTTGCCCAGGGATAGCTGGGATGGGCGCCAGCCTATACACAAGCCTAACCAGGATAAAGTGGCTTAAAAAATGAATGTATGAATATGTAAATAAACAATTTTCATAATATAATGATATATGTTACCTTTATTCATACATAACTTTTTTACATTATAACAACAAAACTTGTATTGTTAGTTAGTGTATTGTGTGCCCAAATAACATGAAAGAATACTGTTATACCTTTAAAAAAAAATTTACATTATAATGTGATAGATAACAATAACAACAACAACAATTTGGATTGCTTGTGAATTTCAGGGTTTTTTCTTTGTTAAATGTCTGTGTCTTTGTCAGTGAAGCAGCCGGAGCGACTCTTAATTGCTTTGTTGTTACTGCAGCATAAATCTCGTCCTGCAGCAGAGGGTAAAGCGAAAACGGTGTTCCCAGATGGCATAGATACACGAGCATGTAGATGAGTAGCGGGAGGGGGAAGAAAGGAGAGCACCTTGTCCTCCTTGTCTCTTTGCTTTCCAACAATGTTTCTAATGCGTACAAACTCATTCAGGTCATGTCTAACCCTCTATCTGATGGTACTGGAGACTCACCTCGTATGTACTCGGTCACCTTTCTGCACCCTGAGGATTTATAAAGTGTACAAGTTGTAAACTTTTTTCTTTTTTTTCTTCATCTTCGGTTAGGTTTTCTTCTGTTTTTATATTATTCTTATTATTATTAACTATTGTAATCACTGGAATTTGTAAGTCAGCCTGTGTTAAATACTTCTTCAGTGGTCCCTTGACTCACGGAAGTAATCCGTTCCGAGGGCTAGCTCATAAGCTGAAAAGTTTGTTAGATGAAACAATTCTTTCCATAAGAAATAACAGAAAAAAAAATTAATCCGTTCCAACCCCCTCCCAAACTCATGTAAACTGCCACAAACACATATATTTGAGCTAATATATTAAGGATAAACATGTAAAAACAAGACTTATTTCACATGTACATTAACATTAATAATAATTAATAATAAAACAAGAATAAACAATAAGTCAACAAACACTTCCGATCATCAACTACAGCGAAAATGTCACGTGGGCAGGTATGAGATGGTGCATGATTGAGGACGAGGAGGAGAATTTTGTGTGTGCGCACACGCTACAAATGCCAGCAAGGAAAGGCTCATGGTGAGTTCCCACAAGGCCAGTGCTTCTCAAATAGGGGGGATGTGATGCCAGGGGTGGGGTGCGTGTGACCCTGGGGAACATGCTTTTTTGCCATACTGTACTAGAATTAAGTGTAATTGCGCATCCACTTTAGTAGTTGGCAGTAGCGCTCTCATTGTCGTGGTATGGTGTAGGGAAAAAGCAATGAGCAAACGATATGAAGTGCAGTAAACACTATTTATAGTCATGTGCTGGGGGTGTGTGTGTGAAATGTTGGTTTTTTTCTTCCTATAGGGGGTGTCACAGAAAATAATTGAGATGCACTGCACAAGGTGTTCTCGAGCATGGAGGAATACATGCGGAAGAATGTGAGGCTGATCGGCATGGAAAAGCCAATCAAAATTTTGCTCATTGGATGGAGTGGATTTTTGGTGGGATTGAAGCTCGTATCATGGAAAATTCGTTATAAAGGACACTCGTAAGCCAAGGTACCACTGTATTTTAAATCAAAATTGGTGGGGATACAACCCTACCTGAGTCACAGAGATTACTTGATTTTGTAATGTCGAGGGCAAAGGTCAAGATCAGAGCAAAGTCTCAGATCGAGCTATAAAACGGGTGCAAATAGACGTGCCAGTACTGTGGAACACTGATGGGGAGCCATATATGGACTTTTAAAAGTTAGCTTTGACCTTGGTTGACTTTGAAAGGTCAAACCCCAGCTTTCTTTCAAAAATCTTAAAATAAGAGCGATTTTCATCGATTTGGTCACATCCACATACGATAAAATATATTATAAGATCAGTACATGTGCAATTACAACCCCTCTAGTTGTTATTATTATCAAATTGTTTCTTTTCTCATCATCTTTATTCTATATTAGGGTTGTAAGGAGGCTGAAGCCCATCCTAGCCGACACTGGGCGAAGGCACGGTGCACCCCAAGCAACTCACTTGAGCATCACAGGAACAAGACAGGCACACAACTATTCATACCGAGGGCAATAAAGAATATCAATTATACTTATAGACATTGTGGGAGGAACCCCACTGGGTCCTCGAACCCAGGACATTCTTGCTGTGATTCTTGCTATTATTATAATCACTACTAGTCGTAGTTGTAATAGCAGCAGCAGTATCACTGATTACAAGGCAACACAAAACATACACATACAGGATGTTTTGCCCATTTGGGTAGTAATTATTTTTTATGAGCAGGTAGAGCATTAGATTTGCATACTGGAAGCAGAGTGAAAGGGCAATAATGTCTGTCTGGGGATGAGACTAATGAGCGAGCGCGCTCAGGAATCAGCTGTCCAGAGACTAGAGATAAATTGTCCACTTCCTCATTTCCTCCTGAGAGAGTGCTGAGTAGAGATCCATTATAACCCAGTCCATGAATGAAGGTGAACAGCATTATGGATAGTTAGTTTCTGATCCAAAAAAACCAGCTGACATGTCTCACTGTCCTCAAGACACTGAGTGACGAGAAAGCACCATTTAGGAAATTACAGCTCATTGACGCAAGAAGACTGTGATCACAGATTTTTATTTGGTGTGATTTTGTGGCAGCTGTGGTAAAGTTTGGGTAAACCAGGGGCGAGCCTCAGCATTCACTCATTTACATTTACAGCATTTAGTAGATGCTATTATTCAGAGCGACTAACAGAAGCCTTAAGGTCTCGATCAGTGAATATATTCTTATACTGGTTTGTTAGAACACAGACTAAGTATAAAGTCAAACTTTATCTGTGTGTGTGTGTGTGTGTGTGTGTGTGTGTGTGTTTGTGATTTTTTTTGTGTGGTGTGTGTGTTTGTATACAGCATACTGCTGAAAAAGGTAAGGTTTCAGCCATCGTTGAAAGATACCCAGTGACTCAGCTGTTCGGACATCCGGAGAAAGTTCATTCCACCACCTCGGAGCCAGAACAGAGAAGAGTTTAGTCACATTTTCCTCTTGTCCCTTGTTAGAGGGAGGAATCAGTCTCACAGTGCTCGAGGATCTGAGAGAACGTGGTGCAATGCAAGGTGTGATAAATTCTTTGAGGTAGGAAGATGCAGGTACATTTTTGGCTTTGTAGTCAAACATTCGTGCTTGAAATCGAATGCGAGCAGCCACAGGAAGCCAGTGGAGAGATTGTAGCAGTGGTGTGGTGTGGGAAAATTATGGAAGGTTGAAAACAAGCCTTTTAGCTTTTGGTAAAATGTTACTGATCGACTACATACTTTTCCTGGAACCTCATATATTTGTGATGATGACCATTTTACTTGCAACGAACAGAATTGCTGATAGTTTAGAAAGCTACTTGGCTTGTATATCAAAAAGTAAAAGTATTGTCAACAGAAACAATCTCATGCTATGTTTCCTTTTGAGAGTAAAATACATTGAGTGGTGCAGTGGCATATTGGTTAGCATGCATGCCTCACAGTAAAAAGGTCCTCACTTCAAGTCTCGGCAAGAGTGTGCTTCTATACTGAAGTTGCATGTTCTCACCATGCTCGTGTGTGGTTCTTCTGAGTACTCCAGTTTCACTCCACAGTCCAAAGACATGACTGTTAGACATACCAGCTGTTAAAAATTACCCCTAAATGTGAGCTTGAGTGTCAATGGTTATGATGAACTGGCAAACCACAATTGGCTGAGATAGGCTTCTGCCCCTATATCCATCACTGCAACCCAGGTAGGATTATGTGGTTCAGAAAAATGAATGATAAACACTTAAGTATTGTTGAAATGCTTTAAGAAATCATTCCTCTTCTGATTGGCTTTCTTGGTTCAGTGTCAAGGCTCTGGGTTACTGTTGAGCCCTGATATCACCAAGCTATCACTGCTGGGCTCTTGAGCATGACCCTTAACTCCAAAACACTCAGTTGTGTGTGTGTGTGTGTGTGTGTGTGTGTGTGTGTGTATATATATATATATATATATATGTATATATATATATATATATATATGTGTGTGTGTGTGTGTGTGTGTGTGTGTGTGTGTGTGTGTGTGTGAATTAATCTGGATAACAGCATCTGTCAACACCCGAGATGAAATTGTGTGACCCGCAGATATAAAAAATCATTAATTCATTGTCTTTTTTATTTGTTTACACACATAAGACACTCAATATCCGTTGACTCTTATTTCCCAAGATGAAATGTATCTCTCTTGCTAAAAGAGGCAGCAATCCCAGCAAGATTAATGCAGCAAGAGAATCCTGGGAACTAATTTTCAATCCACTGACAGTATCTTGCTGTGAAATAATTGTCGTGTCACAGCGTTTCAGCGGTTTGATTTTCCACCCCTGCAGTAATGTCTGCATATTGAGAGCCAATCAGATCGTAACTTTCAAGATTCTGAAGGCTATGGCCAGAAACGGGGGAATAGATGAAAGATATTATTGTATACATTAGGTATTTTGTGTACACGTTCGTATCATCCACTGTAACATTCAGGTCAGGCTGCCTCATAAGAGAGCCGCATCACACGGATGATAAATGTGTCGCGAGGAAATGTGTGTCTTGTGATTCATTTTTACACCCCAGTCTCACCAGAGTAAGTACACTTCATGTTAGTGGGTGTGTTTTAAGTCTTGTTTACATGCAATATGATCCTGAAATGCTATGAGGCAGTTAGATATTTAACCTTCAATGTGCTCAAAGCATCTGTGTGTGTGTATATGTGTATATATATGTGTGTGTGTGTGTATATATATATATATATATATATATATATATATATATATATATAAGTGAGCTGTCCAGGGTGTAGGCTGCCTTCGCTCAGATTTGGCTGAGATGGGCGCCAGCCTCCCCACGACCCTAATCCCTAGTGGTTCAGAAGATGAATGAATTAATATATGGAGCAGTGGTTAATGTGATGGGTTATTGGTCCGAAGATCAGTGGTTCAATCCCCACAATCACCAATGTTGGGTTCCCGAGCAAGGCCCCCAAACCTGAATTGCTCAGTTCTATATAAACATACGACGCTCTGGGTAAGAGTGTCTGCCAAATGCTGTAAATGTATATGTGTGTGTGTGTGTGTGTGTGTGTGTGTTTATTTATTTATTTTTTTGTAACTGTCACTTTTGCCCTGTTGTGCTTTCGTGATTACAGATATAAAAATCACATTTTTCACAATCACATCCAAAATGAGGCTCAGGGAAATTGCTCACTGTATTCAAAAGATTCTGTCGATTCAGTTTATTAATTAAATTAAAAAGGTCCTTAGATGGTTTTCTAAGACCTCGGTGCTTTAACACATCCACATTGACAGTATTTTAATTAACTCAATGAATATTTCCCTGGGTGAAATGGTGGTGTACTTTTTTGCACGTCCACTGCACGGCAAGAGGATCGTGGGTTCAAGTTATGTGCTCGGTGAGGACATTTCTGGGTGGAGTTTAAATGGTGTCCACGGGTTTCCTCCAGGTTTCTCTGGTTTCTTCCCACAGTCCAAACACATGCACATTAGTCTAATTGGCTCTTCCAGATGAGAAGTGTAAATGTTGATTTGTGTGTGTGTTGGCTCGGTGATAGATGGGCAAGTTGTTTAGGGTGTACTCTATCTCGAGTCGACTGCCTACTGTAACCCTAGTGGAATAAAGCAGTAAGGATAAATTGAAAGACCCCCACGGAGTCCTTCACCAAATGGAATAGGGCCTGAACTCTGGTGGGAAGGTGGGATTGGATTGGATTGGATTAGATTACATTAGATTCAACTTTATTGTCATTACACATGTACAAATACAGGGAAACGAAATTCATGAAATTTAGTTTAACATCCAATCAGAGGTGCGGAGTACAACAGGTGCAATATATATATATATATATATATATATATATATATATATATATATATATATATATATATAGTATGTGCAGTGTGTACAGTTAGAAGCAGTTATATACAGATAAGGACAGTGTATAAGGTGAGAATAGTCCTGTACAGATTATGTATAAATAAGTTATGTGAGCAGTTATGTACAGATATGGGCAGTAAAGGTGAGAATAATTAAATTAGCATTAATTTACCTCGGAGCAATATACACATGTTATATATTACTGTACCGTATGTATCAGATGATGAACAAACATGGAAACATTGCAGTGCAGATTAGTTCTTAAAACTGCCGCCTTATAAGGATTTGCGTACCAACCTCAACTGTTCAGCTTTATTCCACATTTATCAAAAGTGCCCTTTTCCCTAATGATTCAAAATCAACAAGAGAAATTTGGCCTCTTTTAAATGAGGGTTGAGTGCCTCTGGAATACTAATGACCCAGTATTGATCATATTTATCTTGAGAATAAGTGCATAAATTACACTCAAAAAAAGAGTCCTGAACTGTAATAGTCCTTCTTGGATATTTAACTTGTTCCTCTTTTATGGTCCATTTCTGTACCTTTATTATTTCAAAGGCACACAGGGGTCGCACCACCAACCTAAAGATACATACAGTATTAATGTAGCATCCCAGTTACAGGGAATGGTCCTTATCGCTAATAATAGAGATAGTGTTACAGCTCACAAAGCACTTTGCCTTCTCATGATACATTTAATTTTAATCCTTTGTGGTTTATATATATATATATATATATATGTATATATATATATATATATATATATATATATATATATATATATATATAAAGCATATACGTCATAGTGATGTTGTGGTTTGCATGTACATCTCACATCAAGAAGGTCCTGCTGTGTTTGAATTCCAGGCTCAAGCATTTTTGTGAAGTTTTGCATGTTCTTCTCATGCTCGTGTGGATTTCCTCTGGGTTCTCCGGTTTCTTCCCACAGTCCAAACACATGCACATTAGGCTAGTTGGCTCTTCCAGATTGTCTCTATGTCTGAGCTTGAATGGCTCTGTGAAACCATTCATTCACACTCATACAGCTATGGGTAATCAACAACCAGTTGAAATAATGTGCATGTCTTGGACTGTGGCAAGGAAACTGGAATACCCAGAGGAAACCCATGTGAGCACTGGAAGAAAATCCTTTTATTATAATTGGTCGATACTCTTTATTTTTAGAAATGATGAGTGCACCTTTATGTGACAAATTTGACAAATGTAACAAAATTTAATTTTGAACTTCAAAAAAACATTCATAAATAAAATATAAGTACGATGCGAACAGGTCACAATTTACAAAGACAGTGGTATTTCGACTTATGAGTGTCTTTAATAACGAATTTTCCGTGATGTGAGCTTCGATCCCACCAAAAATCTGCCCCATCCAAAGAGCAAATTTTCTACTTACGAGCTCTGCTGGGGAAATGGCTTTTCTGGGCCGATTAGCCAGGTATTCTTCCGCATGTATTCCTCTGCGCTCTGAGAACACCTTGTACAGTGCTTCTCAATTATATTCTGTGATGCCCCCTATAGGAAGGAAAAAAAAAATTGTGCCCCACGCGCGACTATAGTGTTTATTGCACTTCATATAATTTGCTCGGTGCTTTTTGCCTACACCATAGGGAACACAGTGAGAGCGCCACTGCAACCTGGTGTAGAAGATGCACAATCACACCTAAGGCGGGTCCAGTATGTTAAAAAAGCATGTTAGCCAGTGTCATACATGCCAATTAGCATCTTTAAAACAGTTTTTAAAAAATCCAAAAATATTAATAAATAAATAAAAAATACAAAATATTATTAGTGTAAGTTAATTTTAAGTGCTATTCTTAAGTTCAGATGCACTTACTGTATTGTTTATTGACTTGTTGGTTATTCTTGTTTTATTATTTATTGTTAATTACAGTATGATTAGTGTTATTGGACATGCTATTAATGTGTAATATTTATTGTTTTTACATGTTTATCTTTACTATATTAGGTCAAATATACATATTTGTGGCAGGTTATATGAGTTTGGTAGGGGGTTGGAACGGATTAATTGGTTTTCTATTATTTCCAATGGGAATTTTTGTTTTATCTAACGAAGATTTTGACTTACAAGCTTGCCCTCAGAACGTATTAATTTCGTAAGTAGACGTACCACTGTAAGAGAAATCTAAATTTTATTCAATCTTCAAATAAATAAATAAATTCTGCTTTTTATCTCTGTATCTTATTTTCTTGTCACACTCAAAAAATCAAACACATCATTGTACCTATAGAGGTACAACAGCATGTCACCCATAGAGATTCTTATTTATACTCTATATACTGCCTATAATATAATTCTTTAACAAGGTAATAATAAGGTACCATAATTAGGGGCAACGGTGTAGATTGTACCTTGTGAGACAGAAATAGATTCCGACTCTTTCCTAATTTCTGATAGTGTATTTATTAAACCCTGATAACAGCAACATTTATCTCTCCACCAATAAACACCATCAGAATACTGTCAACTGCAAATAAAAAGTCCCATCCGCCCCAAACCCACAGTAAAACATAATAATGGTTATTATTAGCTTGAGGCTGTTTTTGCAGTTGGGTCTAGGAGATGGTGTAGAAATTTATGTCGAGGATATTTTTATTTGAATGATATTTTTATTTTAAACCCTGTGGTAACAGCCAGGCCATAGATGGATCCATCAATAAGGTGGAGGCCTCATACTGCTCCAGTTCGCTGTTTTGATTATTACACTGGTTTAGTGCACTCATATAACAGAAAATATACAACAGCTGATCTGTTCGCGACAGGGCAGTGGTGACCTGGTGCTGGATTACTGATCCCAAGATTGGGGGTTCAAGTCCCACTCTCGATGGATTGTCACTGTCCCCCCAGTGCAGATAACTGGGTTATCAAAGGCCGGCTGTGTCTCTCATTGTCTATTGTGTGAGGTTCATGTAAAAAAAAAAAATCATTGCTGACTTTCGACAAGATGAGCTGCATAGCCGTCAGCATGTTTCTGCCCTCCGATGGCCTGGCAAGCTGTCCAGGGCATACTCTGCCCTTGCCCGGAGTCTGCTGAGATGGGCGCCAGCTTCCCTGCAACCCTAATTAGGGTTAAGCGGTTCAGAAAATGAATGAATGAACTGTTAGTCTAAACACTTTAGTAATCAATTACAATCATACTTCGAGAGTCACAATTTTTTTTTTTTTTTCCTGATTATCTTGTGACGTCAGTGACAAAATGTCACAGTTGGCTAATCTGAAGTTTTGTAAGAAATGACATTAGCAAGTTGGTTTGTGAACTTTTAACCTGCATGAATTGCAATATCTGTTTCTAATCAGTTTTAAAATTACTTCAGATTGGAATAAAGTCGATTACGTCAATGATTTTTCCAAAAAAATGGAAGTTTTGCAAACAAGAATTATGTACTACACAGAAATAACTTGATTCGATTGGCCTGTTCTGTCTGAATTTAAAAACATTATCCCAAGTGGATAATACTTGTATCAAAATTTGGTGTCATTACTGTCCATCTTTAAAATACTAAAATAAACCATAAAAAGTTCGTTTTAGTTTGGGTCTGTCTCTCTCTGTTTGTGTATGTGTGTGTATGTGTATGTGTGTGTGTGTATGTGTGTGTGTATGTGTGTGTGTATGTGTGTGTGTATGTGTGTGTGTGTGTGTGTATGGGTGTGTGTTTTTGTTTTCATGCAGCATATACACTAAAGCTTTGTGTGTCCCTACTTGTAGCTGTGAGTATAAATAGTTGTGTGTGTGTGTGTGTGTGTGTGTGTGTGTGTCAGCCTTGCAATGGACTGGTGAGCTGTTCAGGGTGTACTTCGCCTTTGCCCAGTGTCAGACGAAATATTCTCCAGTCTCCCTGCAACTCTAGGAGCATTAACCAGTTCGGCAAGTGAGTGAGCGAGTCACTGAATGAGTTGCTGAATATTTTTAGGCGATGTATAAGATAACTGTGTCTGGACTATAAAAATGAAGAACCTTGACTTCCTGTGATGACATTTCAATCAGAAATGCTGAATGATGATGTAAATTCGAGTTATAATCTCTCCTCGCTCCTTCAGCAGAACAAGAGATCAGCTCCAGCGTTTCTGCATTATACTGCGTGGGATGACGGACTCCTATAGTCATAAACAGCCGTTCATGCAGAGACTTCCAGCAAAAACACACACACACATCTTGCAAAGTGAGAAAAAGACTTATACCATCTCTCCTTTAACATTGCAACCTCTTGGGGCGAAGACATGAGTCATTGCTTAGCAACTCTCCTCATGGCCACAAGCATCCTATTTTTTGAAGCAAAGACATTTTTTTGTTGTTGGTTTTTTTTTTTTGGTTTTTTTTTTTTTTTTTTTTTTTTTGGGGGGGGGGGGGGGGGGGGGTGGTTGTTTCACAATGTCTGAATAAAAGGGTTACTTTTCAGCAGAAAATCCAATCCAACATAACATGTGCAATCACAGTGGTGTGAGTGTTGGCCCTGCGCTGGCCTGGCGAGCTGTCCAAGGTGTACCCCACCCTCACCCGGAGTAGGTTGAGATGGGCGCGAGCCTCCCCACAACCTTAATTAGGATTAAGCGGTTCAGAAAATGAAATAATGAATGAATGTGCAATCACAGTTAAAGTAGTTTGTTTGTTTGTTTTTTTGGGGGGAGGGTATACATGTATGTATAATGTTCGAGTATTGAGCCTTTATGTACACTACAGATCTATGACACGGTAGTATCATACACAGTTTCCCTTGGCCGGACATGGGTCCCCGGGGTCTACCCCCTGGAGCTAGGCCTGGGGGAGGGCCTCGAAGGCGAGAACCTAACGGTTGGGCTTCTGCCCCTGGAGCCTGGCTGGGCCCAGTCCGAAAAGGAAACATGGGTCTGCCCTCTCATGGACCCACCACCCGTTTCAGGTGTGATGTGAGTTGGGTGGCAGCGGAAGGCATGGGTTCTGTCAGACCGATCCTCGGTCACTGACTGGCTCTTGGGACGGTAGTATATACAGCTGTAGTAGATTTTTACATTGGACTGGCTGTTCATGCTGGATTCTACAACCGAGTGCACCGCGCTCCGAGCAATATGTTCAATCAGCATGAATCACTGTAATTTTTCACAGAAGCTCACTGCTTTTGTTTCGATTCATTCCTTAATTCATTCCTTTTTTGAACCACTTAATCCTGATTAGGGTCACGAGAAGGCTGGGACCCATCTCAGCCAACTCTGGCCAAGGGCAAAGTACATCCTGGACAGCTCTCCAGGTCATCGCAGGGACAACACTCACACAACCATTCATACACCAGTTCTTACTTCGTGGTGATTTGAAACAGCCATTTAACTTCAAAAAGGTAAAGTCCGTTGGGCTTTTTACACCCGAGCCTAGTGGCTCATCAGGGTGGGGCTTATCCCCGGTTTCCGTAGCGTGAAGCGACCAGGAGTTCAGCTCCTCCTGGATGGGACGCTAGTCCATCGCAGGTTACCTTCCCAGTATATTTTACTGGTACCCATTTATACTGCTGGGGGAACACAGGTTAACTTGCGGTTGAGACCTTGCCCAGTGGGGGTTTAACTGGGATTTGAACACACAACCTCCCGATCATGAGCCCAGCACCCTAACCACTACGCCACCCGCCCCACTAGCCATTTAAACCTACTGTGCATGTTCTTGGACTGTGGGAGGAAACCGGAGTACCCGGAGGAAACCCACACAAGCACGAGGAGAACATGTAAACTCTACACAGAAACGCTTGAGATGGGAATCGAACCCAGGACCTTCTTGCTGTGAGGTGGACATGCTCACCACTACGCCACCATGCTGGATTTTATTTCTATTTTCAATATTTTAGAAGCCTTTTTCAGATGAAACGCATGTGAAAAGCTGATGCAGACAGATGTGATGAGTTCCCGGTGTCCTCCCGCGCGGCACTAGTTTACTATTTGGGGCAGTGGTGGCACAGGGATTAAGTCAATGTGTTGCTGATCCGAAGGTCAGTGGTTCAATCCCCACTGTCAGCACAGTTGGGCCATTCAGCGAGGCGGAGTTGTGTAAAAGAAATGATAATTGTTAGTCACTCTGGATAAGAGCGCCTGCCGAATGCTTTAAGTTTAGTTCACGATATTCTTTCCACTTCATTACAACGTCTTGGTATTATGGTATTTCAGAAATCTACACCTGTCAACTTATGAATTATCTCTGAAATAAGTACTATTGTGTGGGTTTACATCAAATTCGTCTCGCTTGTGTGCGATTCTCGTAACCGGCATGTACGTGGCACGCCTGCTCCCATCACGGTCTAAGAACAACAGCATCGCTAGAAATTGCCGCAAGCAATCTCGGTGCATCTCATGACAGCAGCGAAGAAGAAAAACAGTCATTCGAATGAAGAACTTTTGTTCTTGTTATTACTGTTGTTTCATCAAATATTTGTATACGCTGAAAGAAGTAAAATTCTGGCTGTAGTTTTCATAATTGACCGTCTTCTCGCTCTGTAGTGCTTCGAGGTAGCAGGAATAGGAACCATTTTCACACCGAGAAATCAGACGATCAGGTGAACCCACTCCACTCACTCACTCGCTTGCTCATGCACCTTAGTCTTTTGTGAATCGGTTAATCCAGCTGAGGTTGCAGGGAGGATGGAGCCTATCTCAGTTGACACTGGGTGAAGGCAAAGTACATCCTAAGCAGTTTGCCAGACTATCGCAGGGCCAACACACTCACATAATTATTCACACTCACCTCTAGGGGACAATTTGGAACATCCTGCTTCTTTTCCTTTCGGCTGTTTCCTTCAGGGGTCGCCACAGCGAATCATCTGTCTCCATCTCACCCTATCCTCTGCATCTTCTTCTCTTACACCAACTACCTTCATGTCCTCTTTCACCACATCCATGAATCTTCTCTTTGGTCTTCCTCTAGGCCTTCTGCCTGGTAGTTCCAACCTCAGCATCCTACTACCAATATACTCACTATCCCTCCTGTGTACATGTCCAAACCAGCTCAATTTAGCCTCTATGACTTTGTCTCCAAAACCTCTTACATGTGCTGTCCCTCTGATATACTCATTCCTGATCCTATCAGCCAATTTGGAACGTCCAATCAATTTAATATGCATGTCTTTGAGCTGTGTACCTGAAGGTAACCCACACTGAACTCCATACAGAAACATCTCACTGAAACTTGTGAACCCACCAAAGACCTTCTTGCTGTGAGGTGGACATGCTAACCACGACGCTACTGTGTTCACCCCCAGATGAAACCTACTATTAAAATTGTTCTTTGTAAAATACAAAGTTTATATCAGGAAATAAATGAGGTGTGAAAATCAGGGGGCGGGAGGGTCATCCTGATCTTCTTCTTCCACTTAATCCGGGGTCAAGTCAGGGGTGCAGCAGATTAAGCAAAGAGGTCTGGACGTCCCTCTGACCAGCCACTTCCTATAACCTTTCTGCAGGTACACCGAGGTCTTCCCAGACCAGTTGAGAGACGTAGTCCCTCCAGAGTGTTCTAGGTTGGCCTCAGGGTGTCTTCTTTGTTGGACATGTCCACAGAAACACCACATCAGGGAGACATTCAGGAGGCATTCTAATAAGATGCCCGAGCCACCTCAACTGGCACCTCTCAACACAGAAGAGCAGCGGTTTCTGGCGTTTTTTTTTTTTGAATATGGGCGATTTCAGGGCTTGGTAGAGGTTTGCACTGTCTGAGCACACTTGGAGTTTTTCCTGGCAGTTTTTGAATGTGTGCTTTTACAGATGGCCCAGCAAGCAGTGTGGTGTACCTTCTTTTATTTATTCTTTTCAGCTTGGCAGCTTCGCAGAGGTTTGCTCACTCCGAGTGCTCTTGCAGTCAACTGGCATTAGTCCACAGCTCGAGAGTGATGTGGGGAAATACTGCATTCAAATGATTTGAAAATGTGAAGTTTTTATAACCGTGTTTCAGGGTTATGCTGAAAATAAATGTCAGACTGGTTTTATTATTATTTATTCATTCATGATTTTATTTTATTCATTCATTCATTTTCTGAACCTTTTAATCCTAATTAGGGTTGCTGGGAGGCTGGAACCCATCTCAGCCGACTCTGGATGAGAGTAGAGTACATCCTGGACAGCTCGCCAGGCCATCGCAGTGCAGAAACACGCTGACGGTTACACAGCTACTCTTGATGAAAGTCAGCAATGGTTCTTTTACATGAATCTCACACCACAGACAGTGAGCGACGCGGCCGGCCTTTAATAACCCAGTTAATGCACTAAGGGGGACAGTGCCAACCTGTCCAGAGTGGGACTGGAACCCCCAACTTTAGGATCAGTGATCCAGCACCTCTACCCCCAGGCCACCACTGCCCCATTTACTTATTATTATTGTTATTATTATTATTATTATCATATCATCATCATCATCATCATTTTTCATTCATTTTCTGAACTTCTTAACCCTAGGTAGGGTCATGAGGAAGCTGGCGCCCATCTCAGCTGACTCTGGCCAGGGGCAGAATACACCCTGGGCAGCTTGCCGGCCCATCACTGGGCAGAATCACACTGATGGCTATGCAGCTCCTCTTGATGAAAGTCAGCAATGGTTCTTTTACATGAACCTCACTCCATAGACAGTGACTGACATAGCCGGCCTTTGATGAACATTACCTGTACTGTGGGGACAGCAGTGACAACCACTGACCGTAGGGCTTGAACCACCAACCGTCAGTTATCCAGCACTTACCACTGGTCCACCACTGCCCCCACCAGACCACCACTTCCCCAACCGGGCCACCAGCACTGCATTATTATTATTGTTATTATTATTATTATTATTATTATTATTATTATTATATCTGGGTAACTGTGGATAGTGAAATGTAAATGACTATGTTTAAATATCATTAAGGTTTTTATGCTTGTTTAATGCTGTAATTAGGGGCATTTTATATTGATTCATCATAGCAGTAATATAATAATATAATAATATGCTTCATTTAGCACTTTTTTAACCCTCAAGGTCTCTGTGAACCCACACAGGAGAGAGAGAGAGGGAGAGAGAGAGAGAGAGAGGGGGGTATTTGGAGAGAAGCCATATTTTAAATTAGTTTAATGGGAGAAAGAAATGCTGTCATGAGGTTCCTCTGGGACTTTTTCTTTATTCTTATCACAGCTCGAGCTCCTTACACAGTGTACACTCACGGCGGACGTGAAGGCGGAGGTAAAGACTTGTAGTACCTGAAGCGTATGGGTTGATGATGTAATATCTTGCGCTGTCATTACTGAATAGATCAAATGATCAGCCTTTAATCACTGCATAGCCGACCACAATATACTCATGTGATTTCTTTAATACACTTTTAAAGCAGCATGAAAATCTGTCATGTGACACTGAAGAGAGTTTTCTCGTGATTAAATAAAAAACCCACAGATGATGGTTCCCAACCCCACCCACCAGGTTTGGATGAGTGCGTCAGTGTGTGCTGGTGTCGGTGTGAAAACGTTGTTGCAGCAGCCTGTTCACGTAGAAGAGAGCAGTGTAACACTGATCATAGTTCCTGTCCAAAGCATGACAGCACGCCCCAGTCTCATTCTATCCTGGAGTAGCCCTCTCATCTGGCTCTGCTGCAGCCGCTGGTTGGATTGTTCTCTTGGCCAACATATACTATTTATGTGGTGTTTGTGAGCCTCTGAACAGTAGCAGTAAAAGAGCATATTTCAGTAGCTGGAGTGAGAGTCGGAGGAAGGGTTATGCATTATTTATCAGCAGGCGAATAAATGAGGCCTTGGCCTATTTTACAAAAAAAAAAAAAAAAAAAAAAAAATCTTAATCAACCCAGCATCATTTTGCTTAACGAACTGCATCAGCGTCTGTGCAGAGGGAAGCAAGCAGAACCCGAATGCCTGCTGTATTACTAGGAAAAAGAAAACTGTTGAATTAAAGTATAATTTTGAAGTCCACACACAATATACAGAAATGGTGTAATCACACGTGCAGGTTCTGGAGGACATACAGAGTGCAGGGGATAAGCAAGTGGACGGTGATGTGTAATGTGGACACTGGGGGTTTCTGGGTAACTCTGGTTTGAAAAAAATATATATATATATCCTTGATTGCAATAACAAACTGCACAATTTAATTCAAAGGAGCACAAGAAATGCTGTACTTCATGCAAATCCACTTCATTCACAAAAAAAAGTGCATGTCCGGTGTGAAAGCTGAACCTTTTAAAATTTCCAATGTACTGTGAACCTCAATCTGTTTTAAATCGTACCATTACCGCGAGTTCCTGCAATTTTATCTACAGAGTACTCGCTCCAAAACGCGTAATCTTTTCATGGTCACAAAGAGGCTGGAACCTATCTCAGCCAACCTTGGGTAAAGGTAGGGTACACCCTGAGCAGGGCCAAACCACACATAACCATTTGCATTCACAATCATACCTGAGGCTGGCCTGGTGGTAAAGGTGCTGGATCACCAATCCGAAGGTTGGGGGTTCAAGCCCCACTCGCCACGGGTTGCCCCCCCCACCCCCACCCAATGCAGCTAAGTGGGTTATCAAAGGTCGCCCGTGTCTCTCACTGTCTATGGTGTGAGGTTCATGTCAAAGAACCATTGCTGACTTTCGACAAGAGTAGCTGCAAAGCTGTCAGTGTGTTTCTGCCCTGCGATGGCCTGGTGAGCTGTCCAGGGTGTACTCTGCCCTCTCCCAGATTCGGCTGGGCTGGCCGCCAGACTCTCCTCGACCCTAATTAGGATTAAGCGGTTACAGAAAATTAACTGAGTCACACCTGGGGCCACCTGAAGGAAACCCATGCAAGCACACGGAGAGCATTACCTCCCCACATAGAAACGCCCAAGCCCGGGACTCATAT
>CM045751.1:4312500-4390000 GCA_024760905.1 Plotosus lineatus | reverse complement strand
GCACACACACACACACACACACACACACACACAGAGAACTATTTAGACTCGCATTCACACCTAGGAGCAATTTCGAACAGCCAGTGAGTCTAATGTGCATTAGTTGGACTGTGGGATGAAACCAGAGTCCCAGGAGGAAACCCACACAAGCATAGCAAGTACCAGTAGATGACATCAATCTCTACATACTAGAAACACCTGAGCCTGGGACTGAAGCTTGGGAATTTCTTGCTGTGAAGTGGACATGCTAACCACTCATGCCTCCTAATGTAGAAGTTGTTGAATAGAAATCTACTATCGTTTGTAGGAAAACAAAGTGGGTGACTCAGAATTTTACCCTGTACTGTATAGAAGTTACATAACATCTTCGATCACAAAGCTTTTTTTTTCCCAGCCAGTCAAGCACAAGCCACCAGAGCAGCTTTAGCATTCTTCAGCTTTTACATCCATGATAACTTACTGTGAATTTTTTCGACTGTTAATAATGTTTGCATAATTCTGGTTATGGAAGGGTAGGAATGGTCTTGCTCCAGGGCCAAACTATGGCAGTATGTAGGACTTGGAGCTTGAACTCTTGACCTTTTCATCAGTAACCCAGGGCCTTAACCGCGGAGCCACCGCTTGTCCCTTTGCTGTGCCTCTATAACCGTACTGGAGCGATAGGTACAGGTCTTTCAAAAGATATTTCATCAGATGGTGGTGCTGAGTTCGGTCACCCAACTCGAAAAGAAGTCGGGGTTACGCCTCAAAAGTTGATGACAGTATCTTCCACTAACGGCAGCATTTCATTCCTCTTACGCCACAGTGATTCATCATCGGTCACATTTTGTAGTACTGGAAATGCACCAATGCACGGAGAGCGCAGACCTCCACCAAGGTAGTACAGTACGCTAAACTTTGCAATTCAGGCTTCATTAATTCTTTAATCAGTAATATATTTGTGGAGTTTTTTTCTTTCTTTTTGTATAAACTAATTTAGCCCGATCTCGCGATGTTTTCTGTCTGTTTGCTGTTGAATTTCCATTTGTGGCTGAAATTCTTTCCACAACACTTCAGTGGGGTTTGGTCTGGTGTCCAGTTCACGGAGTTACTTTTGAATTGAGATAATCATTAGAAACTCGGGGTGGATTTATCTTTTCTCGCAGCTGTTGTTTCCATGCCACAATTTTGTTGTCTAGCAGCAAGGCACCACAGTCATGGATCACACAGAACCTTTTGCTTACAGCAGCAGCAGCCCTCCTCCAGCAGCTATTTCACAATGGTACACAATCCTTCAGAACCCTTGTGGATCCAGATTGCACCCAAAATGTAATCAGTTCTTTGTTTGTCCAAAATACACGTTACAGCATATGGAACTATTTTGGTTATCATGTATATACACACACACACACACACACACACACACACACACACACACACATGCTGAACTGAGACACACAACCGATCTCATACCCCCCCGGAGATAATCAAAGGACATCCCCGTACTTTTAAAAAATCTGTTTATAGTCTTATTTTCTGTCTCATTCTTATAAACTCATTTGTCACTGTTCAGTACAGTACCGTGTGTGTGTTTGTGTGTGTGTGTGTGTGTTTGTGTGTGTGTGTGTGTGTGTGTCTGTGTGTGTGTCTGTCTGTCTGTCTGTGTGTGTGTGTGTGTGTGTGTGTGTGTCTGTCTGTGTGTGTGTCTGTCTGTCTGTGTGTGTCTGTGTGTGTGTGTGTGTGTGTGTGTGTGTGTGTGTGTGTGCATTCTTCTATGAATGCAAATCAAAGTTTTTTCCATTACAGATTTTTTTGGCTCAATTTTGTAATCAAGAAAAAAACTGAGTTGAAATGTGCAGGTATCGAACACGTAACGTAACCCGCACAATATATCGTCATCCATTTTTCAAGCCCCGTCATCCTATTTATTGTCGCGCCCATCTCAGCCGCCAAATCTGAGCGAAGGTGACGTACACCCTGAACAGCTTGCTAGGCCATTGTAGGGCCAACACACAAACAACCAGACTACATATACATATAATATATACAGTTGTGTTCAAAATAATAGCAATGTGGTTAAAAAAAATTGAATAAAGCTTAAAATCCTCATCACTTTTTATTTCCAGACACAAATGCAGTGGGAACGTGGCACATTCTATTCCAAATTAAAACATGAATAAAAAAATATAATATGTGTGTTATTCCTTTAAAGAAACTTAAAGTGAATATTAGACTGTTAAAAATATCAGTGTGTGTTTCTTCTTTACAAACTCAATCATTCAGTTTATAAATTTGATAAATATTAATGCTTTTGTTTTCCTTTGAATCTCAGAACTAATATTTATTTGTGTAAACACTGGTTCTGAGACCTGCTGCACATCTGTGTCGCATGGAGTCGACCAGCTTCTGTTACCTGCGAGCAGATGTTCCAGCCCAGGATGATCGGACTACATTCCGCAGATCTGGATTTCTGGGTTTTGCCTCAGAATCTGTATTTTTGATGTAGCCCGAAAAGTTTTCATTATTACTATTACTATTGCATTAAGGTCCGGGGATCGGTTAGCCACTCCAGAACCTCAATCTTGTTGGTCCGGAATTGAGGTGTTTCCCATTAGCTCGTGTGTTTGGGGTCGTTGTATTGTTGGAACCCATTTCAAGGGCATTTCGTCTTCAGCATAAGGCAGCAAGACCTCTTGAGTGTTCTGATGGATTCAAACTGACCACTGGGATGCGATAAATAGACCCGACACCATACTATGAGAAACATCCCGATATTCTGGTGCCACCAGGCTTCACTGTCTTCACAGTGGTCTGTGGCATGAATTCAGTGTTTTGGGACTTGTATGACAAACTGTCTCCAGCCCCTAGACCCAAAAAGACCAATCTTCCTTTCATCAGTCTCCGGAATGTTGCTCCGTTTCCCTGTATTCTAGTGAACGTGGTCTGTGGAACGTCTTCACATCTTTATTCAGGGACGTTGCGGGGCTTCTTGCCGATAGCTTGGCTTCACATAGGAAAATCTTTTGAATGATATCGGGTGGCACAGTGCTATAGTAGTTATCACATCTGCCTCACAGCAAGAAGGTCCTGGGTTCTAGTCCTGGTGCATTTGTGTGGAGATTGCCTGTTCTCTCCGTGCTTGCGTTCGCGTCCTACAGTTTTTCCAGTTTCCTCCCACAGTCCAAAAACTTACACATTAGGCTAACTGGCTGTACCATATTGGCCCTAGGTGTGAATGTTGTTAAAAATAGTGCTTTGTGTTGACCCGGCAATGGACTGGTGAGCTGTTCAGGGTGTACACCGCATTCACTCGGTGTCGGCCGAGATTGCCTCCTGCCAAGTCACGATCTTAGTGGGATTAAGTGGTTCGGCAAATGAATCAGTGAGCACAGATGATCACGAAACATTTCCTTCTGTGACCCCCCCCCCCCCCCCCCTTCTTTTGTTTTATGAACTCGCTACCTTGAAACTAGCAAGGTTTGGAGAGTTTGATAAAACCAAACTCACAGAGGGCAGTGGTGGCCCGGTGGTAAAGGTGCTGGGTTACTGATCCTAAGGTTGGGGGTTCGAGCCCCACTCTCCACAGGTTGTCACTGTCCACCCCCAGTGCAGCTCACTGGGTTATCAAAGGCTGGCCATGTTTCTCAATGTCTATGGTGTGAGGTTCATGTTAACGAACCATTGCTGACTTTCATCAAGAGGAACTGCATAGCCGTCAGTGTGTTTCTGCCCTGCGATGGCCTGGCGAGCCGTCTAGGGGGTACTGTGCCCTCGCCCGGTGTCGGCTTGGATGGGTGCCAGCCTCCCCATGACCCTAATTAGGATTAGGATTGAGCGGTTCAGAAAATGAAAAAAAATCACAGACAGAAAGAAAATAATGCAAATGACAAAAACATGTAAGTCAAAATTGTACAATTATTGATGACAATAGTAGATAGACAATGTTAGTAATCCTGAAATGCAATCTTCTCATTCGAGGAGTTTTGTGATCGAATCTGATACCAATCTGAGAAAAACAGGGTGGGCTGTGTGTGCAGGATGTGGATAATGCAATTTAAACATTTGTTTGATCGGCATCGTCTCATATAGTGTGGAAAAAAATTATCCTACAAGGCCACCAGGGTCACATGATCTAAAGCTGGATTAGTGCAGAACTCTGATGTTCTGCTAGAAGGAGGTTGATTGATGTGTGAAATATATTCTGGGTTTTGTAACCTAAGAAATAATAAAGGTTTTAATTAATTGAGTTTCATCCAGCATGATCCTGTTAGTCTGTCGTGAGATTTTCCAACATATTAGTTTCAATATATGTAATGAAATATTACAAAATAATAATTAGATATTGACAAAATTACTGAACTTAGGGGGAGTGGGCAAAATGTAATTTATATATCATGTTTTATCTCATTTCTTTTTATTCCCATCATCAACGTGTGTGTGTGGGCGCGCGTGTGTGTGTGTATAGATATAAATAGATAGATAGATATGAATAACAAAAGCCAGTTGGTGATGCACAACTGAATAAAGCCAACCCCACCCCCATCACTCATCTTTATTTCTGACCAATCAGATTTGAGAATTTGTCAGTACTGAACTGAGTTAATGGATAATATGTTTATCCGCTGCCTGAGAGCGGCACTCCCTTGTGATTCTTTTACTTGACAAGTTTTTTTGTATCCTGTCCGTGTATCCTGTGTATATAATCATTAATTAATTTTGAAAACTTGTTTATAGAAGAGAGCAAAAACGAGGGAATCAAACACACACTCTTCATCTCAACACAAAGCACACTGTTTGGAAACCGTAGCTTCAGAGAACATTTCAATAACACAATTATTAATTTGTTTATTTCACATCATAAACAATAAGATCACATCATGTGACCCGAGTATTATGCGCCTTAATACAGTGTTACCTTGACTTACGAGTGTCTTTTATAACGAATTTTCCATGATACAAGCTTCGATCCACCAAAAATCTGCCCCATCCAATGAGCAATATTTTGATTTACGAGTTCTGCTGGGGAAATGGCTATTTCCGGGCTGATTAGCCTCGTATTTTTCTGTATGTATTCCTCCGCGCGCCGGCAACGCCTTGTGCAGTGCTTCTCAATTACTTTCCGTCACGTCCTCTATGGGGACAAGCGCCCCGCGACTCTAAATAGTGTTTACTGCACTTTGTATCGTTTGCTTGGTGCTTTTTCCATACACCATAGCTCGACAATGAGGGCGCCACTGCCATCTACTTTAGTGGATGCACAATTACGCTTCATTCAAGTACATTATGGCAAAAAAAGGATGTTCCCCAGGGTTATACACACCACCCTGGCATCACGCCCCACTACTTGAGAGGCACCGGCCTTGTGGGAGCTCACCACAAGCCTTTTCTCACTGGCATTCGTAGCATGCACTCGCAGAGAATTCTCCTCTTCCTCCTCCTCCTGTGTTACGCACCACCTCCTGCCTGCCTACATGACACCTTCACTGCAGTCGCTGATCGGAAGGGTTAGTTGACTGATTGTTAATTCTTGTTTTATTATTATTTATTATTAATTATTACTAATGTTAATGTGCATGTATTATTATTATTATGAAATATTTATTGTTTTTACATGTTTATCTTAAATATATTAGGTAAAATATACTTGTTTGTGGCAGGTTTTATGAGTCTGGGAGGGTGTTGGAACGGATTAATTGGTTTTCTGTTATTTCTTATGGGAATAATTGTTTCATCGAACGAACTTTTCAGTTTACGAGCTCGCCCTGGGAACGGATTAAATTCGTAAGTCAAGTAATGTTCTCAACATTACTCTCTCCCAGAAACATTCTTTTATGTTGTTTTTTTTCCCCAAGATATAAAATATATATAAAAGAACAAAGCAGAGTTCCCATGTGTACACGTACGACGGAGGGATGTGTGCCATAGCTTTTCCTTGATGTTCCAAAAGCGACTCGATAGTTCGACGTGCTTTTCTTATCAATGGTGCTCAGCTCGCACGGCGCATCACTCCGATAAATGTGTTCTCAGTGGCATGGCGTAATCACTGGTGACAGATGGGCTGGTTTGAGTGTTTTAGAAAGTGTTGATTTTTCACACACAACAATCTACTGTTTATACAAATTGGTGTTTGGGGAAAAAATAAAAAGTGAGTGCCGGTTTTACATTTAGAAATGACTGTCGATGAGACAGGACAGAGAAGAATTGCCCGACTGGTTTAAATTGACAAAAAGTTTATGGTCACTTGAATAGACACCCTTCACCACACAGGATGAGCAAAATAGCACCTCAGAACGTCATGTCGGACCGTAGAACCGGTTGTCATGTGACGCATAGAGATTGTCTAAGCCTTGTCTGAGAGTTGTGTTCCTGTACCGTTGCTCAGCTATTACTATCAAATTTTGCAGTGATGTAGTAAACATCATCCCCTCATTCCTTCCTTCTCATATTTACAGAACTACTGAATTCTATAATGTCATGGCAGTGGCGCCTGGTGGTAAAGGTGCTGGAACACTGATCCCAAGGTCAGGCGTTCAAGCCTCACTATCAACGGGTCGTCACTGCTGTCCCCCCCAGTGCAGCTAACTGCGTTATCGAAGGCCGGCCATGTCTCTCACTGTCTGTGGTGGTCCATGTAAAAGAACCATTGCTGACTTTTGTAAAGAGGAGCTGCATAGCCCTCAGCGTGCTTCTACCCTGCGATGGCCTGGCGACCTGTCCAGGGTGTACTCTGCCTTTGTCCAGAGTTGGCTGACAAGGGCATTAGCCTCCCTGCAACCCTAAATTAGGATTAAGCCTCCCATGATCCACCCCTTTATACACCTATCTATTCCCGCCTATGGCTAACTACCACCAGCCCGGCATTTATTTCTACCCCGTCTACCTTTGTATATGCCTGTCTGTCACCACCTCTGGTATCTCCAATGACACCAAGCGAAGGCGGGATGCATGGCAACACACACAAACACTCATTCACACACATTCAAACCTAGGGAGAATTTGGAACAAAAAACAGGAGCCGAAGGTGCACGCCTTTGAACTGTGGAAGGAAACTAGAGTATCAGGAGGAAACCCATGCAAACAGGGAGAGAATGTGCACCACAGAACTTCTCACAGAACCGCCTGAGCCTGCGAATCGAACCTGTTCCCTGTCTCACTGTGAGGTGGATGTGCTAACTACTACACCGCCATGCTGCCCAATAATATATACAACATTATCCACGTATTTATAAATAATCTGTTCTCCAATAACACAGTTTTTGTGCTCCTGTATAAGGACGAGGCTGGAGAATGGTGTTAGTTTACGTTGTTGTTTTCACACAGTGGAATTTAACACCTCCGTTCAGGCTGCAGGCCTTTCTCTTTGTGTTATAGCGAGAACCTTCAACATGGCCACGTGCTGTCTTTACTCACACACTGTGACTAATAATTCTTTATGATATCAGACGTACATGTAACAGCTTCAGGAGTGTAGTAAAGTGTGGTCACGGTGACAACAAGCCCAAAAAAAAAAAAAAAAAAACCATCTCCTAAAAATTCCTGTTCGGATAGATGTGAGGATATGATACGATGTGAAGATCTCTGATAGTAGACCACCCCACGCTCAGTATTTCATTCAAAGCTTGACTTGAGGCTTTGTTCCGTTTTAAGGCTGTCTTTATGGACTCGCTCCCATTGCCCATGTCTGTGCTCTGACAAATTATAGATGATGCCAGGTCCCTGTTTGCGCCGTTTTGCCAAATTTGGCAACCCTCGGGCGTTTCAGACTGCCAAGACTAGCCAAGGTTATTTTTATTGTTTTAAACGCTTGTGCTGTACCTAGTTATGTTGATGCATGTATATATCTACAATTATCATTTCATATGCATGGCTGTACCCAAGCCGCGATGCTGTATGACATACCTGAGTGATTGTGATCACTTCTGATGATCTACATGATTCCTGTCAGGTCTTTTCATTGTCATCATCAGTATTAATCTCTAAACCGGGATTCATCCTCAGCCAGGATTTCATCACTTACACTACTGGAGTGTTTTCTGCAGTTCTGCATGGCCTGGGTATTAATGCTCCATATACTAGTGCAGAAATGCTTGTCTAAGCTCCCTGGGTATAAAAAAAAATTTAGAAATAAAATCTCATGTCTCAGCCTATTTCTTTCCAAAACGCTTGATTACACCTGTCCTGATCGTAATAGGGATCCTACCTGTGTGTGCGTGTGTGTTCGCGTACGTGTGTGTGTGTGTGTGTGTGTGTGTGTGTGCGCGCGTACGTGTGTGTGTGTGCGCGCGTACGTGTGTCGCGGCCACAGACGTGTGTGTGCGTGCGCGCATATGCGTGCAGGTGTGTAAGACGCGCGTACGCGTGTGTGCGCAGACGCAGGTGTGTGTGTGCCACACAGACGTGTGTGTGTGCACACAGACGCAGTGTGTGTGCGCCACAGACGTGTGTGTGTGTGCGCCAGACGTGTGTGTGTGTGTGCGCCACAGACGTGTGTGTGTGTGTGTGTGCCACAGACGTGTGTGTGTGTGTGTGCGCCACAGACGTGTGTGTGTGTGTGCGCCACAGACGCAGTGTGTGTGTGCATCAGACGCGTGTGTGTGTGTGTGCGCCGCGTGCGTGTGTGTGTGTGTGCATCACGTGTGTTTGTGTGGCGTACATGTTTGTGTGTCTTGTGCGTGTGTGTGTGTGTGTGCGCAGCGTGCGTGTGTGTGCGCGTGCGTGTGTGTGTCTAGCGTCACGTGTGTGTGTGTCACAGCGTGCGTGTGTGTGTGCCACAGACGTCAGGTGTGTGTGTGTCGCAGACGTGCGTGTGTGTGTGTGTGCGTGCGTGTGTGTGTGTGTGTGCGCAGACGTGTGTGTGTGTGTGTGCCACAGACGTGTGTGTGTGTGTGTGCGCAGCGTGCGTGTGTGTGTGTGTGTCTTGGCTAGCGTGCGTGTGTCTTGTGGCGCCTGCGTGTCTTGTAGCGTGCGTGTGTGTGTGTGTGTGTTGGTGGGGTCGTTCTTGCATTGTCTCGGTGAAAACTAGTGAATCTGGTGCCAATATTTCACCTGATGTTGGTTTTTTCCTGTGTCGAGCATACTTTGGTGGTCAGGTCCTCTTGGAAAACAACTTGAAAATGTATATTTCTTGTCCACGTTGCTATAATAGCAGAGATGTGCTACAAAAGCCCAACAGAGTGCAACACCAAACTTCCGAAACCATCCCAAAACCAAAGAATCCTGTTGACTTTTCATGGTGATACATCTGTTTGTCCATCCTTCCATCTGTATGTTTGTCTGGTGTCCATAGTAAATATAATGCTAATTGGGTGCGATGCACTGCATGTTGATTGGATGCGATGCACTGCATGTTGATTGGATGCGATGCACTGCGTTTTGATTGGATGCAATGCATGCGAATTAGGCACAGTGTATTGCATGCTAATTGGGTGTGATGCAGTGCATGCTAATTGGGCGTGATGCAGCGCATGCTAATTGGGCGTGATGCAGTGCATGCTAATTGGGCGTGATGCAGCGCATGCTAATTGGGCGTGATGCAGCGCATGCTAATTGGGCGTGATGCAGCGCATGCTAATTGGGCGTGATGCAGCGCATGCTAATTGGGCGTGATGCACCGCATGCTAATTGGGCGTGATGCACCGCATGCTAATTGGGCGTGATGCACCGCATGCTAATTGGGCGTGATGTATTGCCAAGTTGCATAGCGTTGGTTGCCAAAAATGCTGAAACAACTCTTATCTTTAAGTTGATTTCTTTTAACCCAAAACCATCCAAACATTTTTTAATCTAAATACTGTGACCAAATGCTAATTCTACAGTGGCCCTCCCTCTTAAGCGATCATCGGTCTGACCATAAATTATCTGAAAATGCCGGCTACTGTAACTCTGAGTATTTTGACTGCCGAGGTAATGAGTTCACGTTACAGCTGCTGTAACGTAAGCGATACCTAGGTAAAGAACTAACCTGCCACATGGGTGTTTCACGCCAATCAGTGTAACTCAAAATGAACAAAAACTCATAGTATGTCTATGACGGCGCATCCCGACATGTTTTATTCCTAACATAGTTATCACTATTTATAAACTTATTATGATTACTTATGATTACTTCAGCTTCACCTTCGTCCACGATCCCATGCTGAGAGGAACATAAGAGCATTTCAATCATCAGGCTCATCTCCCCTTCTCGTCTCATCACTACAGTGCCAGCTGTCCCTCCGTATGAACTCGGATAAAAATCTATTAAAAAAACAACAATATAGGACACACACTTGTGCGCATCTTAATCCAGAGAAGGGGAAAAATGACCCTTGTGGTATTGTGTATTGGGATCCGGGCCATCATGGTGCTGAGCAGATGGCAGTAGCCTGGGGCCTGTAGGGATAAAGCTCTAAAACGCAACATGAAGGCTGTAACGTTATTTATTAATTTATTTATTTTAGGAAACAGGTCTTGCTTTCTCACAGAACACAAAGTAATGACTTACTTTCTGTAAAGGAAAGCGAGGAGCCTCACAATGATTTTTTTTTTTTTTTTTTTTGCTGTAGAATACAAAGTGTATGTGTTTTTGTTTCTTTTTATGCAATCTATACAAACCCAGATGAAATTATATCCGCCCTCCCACTCATTCCTCCATAAACACGGAGAGGAAATAACTGTATTTGCAGTAATCCTCTCTGACATTTAAGGACTTCATGCACCACAGTACATCTCGCTCGCTCTCTCTCTTTCGCTCGCTCGCTCTCTCTCTCTCTCTCTCTTTGTCTCTCTTTTTTAAGCAGCTCTTTTCAGCGCTGCCAGTATTGGAGACAGGATTAAGAGTCATTCTGGAGACAATTTAGAGCATCGCTGCATGTAACTGTGCTACATTTGCATTTCCACTTTTATTTCTGTCAGATTTTGGTTCATGGTGTGATATGAAAAAAAATTATTTTGAAGCACCTCAATCAGATTTTTTTATACTTGCGTGATCAGATGAAGTCTGTGAGATTATGCGAAGTATCCCCCTATCCTGACCCCTAAATATCACCGCGTGATGATTATAATGGTTTAGAGGGGACTGAGTAGCAGTAAAGTGGGCTTGGGGAGAAATAAAAGGGGGCCTAGCCAGAAATGTACATATTTCTTGCACAAATTATTTAATTACAGTAACAACAACAACAAAAGCTGGTTAAAGCTGTGCTGATGTGGCATATATTCATTTTATTAATAATATAAAGACCGGGGTGTTTACAAAACTGAAAACAGGGCTCCGAAATTTAGGAATTTCTACTCAGGAACTTGATAGCTATAAAAATGTCTGTTCTTTCACTACTGACTGAATTTGGGCAATCGCACATTCTGATTGGCTAATCTACAAGGATTTTACTTCGTATACCTTCCGTAATTACAGTGCATCACTCCGGGGTGTGTGGGGGGGAAGAATCGGTCAGGGTACATGCTAAGGTAACCGCTAATGCTAACCCGGTGCCCCTTCTGTTCATTCCAGACTTCAAATAATGGATGTTTTTTCACCAAATGTGAGTTTAAATCGCCTGATGTCCGTTACCATGGAAACCCTGTTGTAACAAAGGTGAAGCACATCTAAATAATAGTGGAAAAGTGCCAAGAGACTCTGTGCTCTTCTGTTCAGTTTGAATGAATGAATATTTGTTTATAATTTATGTTAAAATAAGGATATTATAAATTAATTAATTGATTAAACAGAATGACTTAAGAAAAGAAAAAGGAAAAAATAACAACAACCATAATTATCATCATTATTATTAATTATCTTAATATAATTGATTATCCTGCTTAATCCTAATTAGGGTCGCAGGAAGCCTGGTGCCCATCTCAGCTGACTCTGGGCAAAGGCGGGGTACACACTGGACAGCTCGCCAGGCCATCGCAGGGCACACACACTCACGCAACCATTCACCCTAACACCTAGGAAAGATTTCAAACAGCCAATTAGCCTACTGTGCATGTTTTTGGACTGTGGGAGGAAACCGGAGTCCCACGAGGAAACCCATGCATGCACGAGAAGAACATACATACGCCACACAGAAACGTCCAGGCTGGGAATCGAACCCGGGACCTTCTTGCTGTGAGGCAAACATGCGAGCCACTACACCTAATAATAATAATAATAATAATAATAATAATCATCGTCCCATTCATTCATTTTCTGAACTGCTTAATCCTAATTAGGGTCACAGGGAGGCTGGTGCTCATCTCAGCTGACTCTGGGGTGGGTACAGTGTACACCCTGGACAGCTCGCCAGGCCATCACAGGGCAGAAATACACTGACAGCTATGCAGCTACTCTTGACGAAAGTCAGCAATCGTTCTTTTATATGGACCTCACTCCATAGACAGTGAGAGACATGACCGGCCTTTGATAATTCAGTTAGCTGGCTGCAGTGGGGATAATAATAATAATAATAATAATAATAATAATAATAATAAAGTTATGATTATTGTTGTTGTTGTGGTGAAAATAAAATAATTATTCCACTTATGTTTCATCAGGCCATCAGCATGTATCTCTGACCTGAGTTTGTGAAATAAATATGAACTTTACAGACTAATGTTCAAAGGTTATACAGTAAATATGCTGCCATCAATCACAGGTACATGTAAGGCACAGATGCAGACGTCCAGGACTTTTCTCACTGTGCGAACGCAACCTTTATTCCAAATTCTGAATTGTGATGTAAGTCAAATGGAGCTTGTCAATGAACTTCTAGAGTTTTTAGCTGTAATTACTCCCTATAACAGAGAAGCTTCTTCAGTTACCGTGGAGGGAAGTCGTCCTAATAAACAGCAGGTTGTTTTACTTTCCTAATTTAAACACCTGCTTTGATTTTAAGAGTGAAGTCATTTATCTGTTTGGCAGCAAGGAAAAATGGAAGCCAAGACGCATCAGAGAATGATGTTTATTCTCTCTGCACAGAGCACAGACTTTACTGCGGCTGTTAAAGATTTGTTTTGGGGGGGTGTTAAGAATTACAAACCTGGTGAACACACGTTTTACAAAATACAACCTATTTCTAACGATTTTTACACTGCAGATGTCTCAAATTCCAACAAAGTTTCAACCGTTCAACTTAACAGCCGCGGAAAACAGCCGTAATTCCTAATGCGATCATCAATCGTCCCGGGTCTACAGTACTGAGTAAACGTTTTTGCTGTAAATTCATGAGGTGAAAAGCTAATAATTGGTTTCAAGTTTTGTGAAACAGTACAATGAAACAAATCTTTTAAACTGAAACTTGAAATTGACCTGGAAGCTCCCTTCGCCAGTTCTCCACGGTTCTTTCTTTGGCAGGAGGTTGTGCTTTTCTCTCGCAAGTCCTGGTGGAAATGTGCAGTAAGATGTTGGATATTTGGTGCATTTCCAAAAATATTTTCTCTCTGCATAACAGACCTTGAGCAGGATGTGCATCGTACATCTTATTTGCTTCTTTTTTTTTTTTTTTTTTTGAGTCAATTCATAAATTGTACAACATGCCTACATAGTTCTATAAAAGCAAAGCACTTGTACACCTCCGCCTTTAAAGTTCACTACTGAACTGGTGTAAATAGATTTTCTCTACTTTTCATTGTCCCTTTTCTTTCATGGAGAATTTATCATTATTATTATTATTATTATTTTTTTTTTACCTCAGATCAGAGTTTTGTAGGCGAGGTATTGACCACACACGTGCAATGACCTTCATCAGATTTGTTGGAAACATAACCCCATCTGGGTCTCAGAGAGAAGTTGATTTTGGAATGTGAAGGTCAAAGCAAGGTCACAAATTTCTGAAGATCGAGCAATGATATGCCATTATTATGAAATTATACTAGGAAACCATGTACAGGTATAACCTCAACTTAAGTTATTTCGAGTTAAGTTGTTCTTATGTCAGTTTTCAAAAAATATATGCACAAATTAAAAGGAAATAAATTTTACGTCATTATAATCAGAGATGTATTAGTATATTAAATGTTCTGTGTGTGTGTGTGTGTGTGTGTGTGTGTGTATATATATATATATATATATATATATATATATATATATATATATATAAATAAATTTTAAAAAAATGTATGCAGTGGTACCTCACCTTACGAAATTAATCCGTTCCAGAGGCAGTTTCGTAACCTGGATTTTTTGTAAGTAGTAAAATGCGTGATTCGTTCCAAGGCCCCCAATACTACCCCTAAACACGTTAAAAATTATAAAAGCATACATATAAAAATACATATTTAAGGTACTTACTTTGTGTTGACAATGTCTTCTTAGCAGAGTTATAATCTTACAAATGTTTTGCAAGGTTCAAAGCCTGAGCCAAAAAATTAAGTTGCAATGAGCACACTCGAAAAACTCCTGAAACAACAGTTACTCTGTCCTCTGTCCATATATATATATATATATATATATATATATATATATATATATATATATATATATGTATATGTATATATGGTAGGCCTCCATCAGTCCCGAAGGACTATGGCTGCGCTCTGGCTGGTATCCCGGCTAGTGATACTCCCCAGTGCGCAGAGCCCGGGTCGGGAGTAATGAGGGACAGGCTGTTACCCAAGCAGCAAGTCCCCCGTCTCGGCGCCACCGGAAGGATCCAATGGAAAGGCAAGTGCCGATACGACTGGGTTCCGGTGCCGTTGCAGGAGAGAATCTACGGTCAATTTAGAACGGCCAATTAACCTACAGTGCACGTCTTTGGATTGCGGGAGGAAACCGGAGCACCCGGAGGAAACCCGCACAAGCACGTGGAGAACATGCAAACTCCACACAGAAACGCCCAGGCCTTCTTGCTGTGAGGCGGACATGCTAACCACTACGCCACCGTGCCGCCATATATATATATATATATATAGTGTGTGTGCATTAGTTCTAATAGTAAATTTGGCATAGCCTAGCCGAGGCTAGCCTAGAGAATTCGATTTAAGTTTTTTTTTCGACTTAAGTCTTCTCTCCTGGAACCAATTAACGAGGTAAGCCGAGGTATACCTTTACAGACTTTCAAATTGGACCCTTACCTTTTGACTTTGAATGACCTTGAACGATTAAACTCCAGCCATCCTGTAACTCCTGCAAGCGAGAGAATTCTTACCTCTTATTTTGTGTTGGCTACATGTGATAGAATATATTGGAAAATGAGGCCAGGGGTTATTAAGTCCAGTCCATATAAGGCCCATTTGCGATATTATTTATACCACAGATACCACACACTCAGGCTGCCCTTTTTATTTATTTATTTATTTTTTAATCAAAAATATTAGCAAAAAAAAGAAAAAGGCACAAAATTCAGAAATGTTTTCCTCTAAAAAAACGACTTTGATGTTTGCGGTTACAGAGTTTCTTACTTTGGGTCATGCTGGCTCGCCAAAGAAAGAACAGATCATTTTAGAGTCACTTTTCTTTGGCCTCTTCTTCCCCGGAGCTCAATTCTTATGCATTTTTCCTGTTGAGCTTTAAAGATTTACGATTTCGTTCCCAAAGTTAATGTAAAAAAGCCGAAAAGAGTATGAATAAGCTGTCAGAGCTGGACGCGGCTGTTCGTTATGTAGTGAGTTGCATTAACCCTGACAGAGAGTTTCTCTGATTTTCATAAAGCCTTGTCAGATCTCGTTTAGATCAGCACAAAGCCGTACATTAGTGTATTATCGAAAAACATGGTTGTGTTTGTTTGTTTGTTTATTTATTTATTTATTTGTTCTGGCATGGTGTGAGACGATGCTGTGATAAAATTAGGAGTGAAACAGGCATTACAGTTCAGTTTTATTTGCATCACGCTTTTAATAATTGACCAAGTCACACTAGGGCGTTATAGTATTCTGCCGTTTACGGTACAGTGATTAAATGTATTGATTGTTTGGGTAAATGAGTTCTGGTTCTGAATATGGTTTAGCTTTCTTATGTATTGTTATTATTATTATTATTATTATTATTATTATTAATGTGCTGTTCCTCCAGCAACAGCACAACAGTAAAAAGGTAAAAAAAAAGTATCTCCATCATGTGAGAGCTCCGCACCTCGATCAATAGGCCATGCAAACTACAACACAATTCCCATCTGGCAACAGAGACGTGTTTGGCATCGTAAAACGCATGTACACGTGAAATTTGAGTCGTGTTTCTGTTTGCTGCCTTGTTGCCTATCACAGTGTAACACTGCACTTTGAGCAGCCAGGTGTACATTACATCAAATAACGAAAACAAAGCAACTCTCAGTCTGAAGTCTAAATAGGAAAAGATTATATGATAGTTTATGACTTTCAAATTGTCAAATTGTCCCTAGGTCTGAATATGTGTCTGTGTGTTGTTCCTGCAAAGAACTGGTGAATATTCAGGGTGTACCTCACCTTCACCTAGTGTCAGCTGAGATTGGCTCCGAAACACCCCCCCCCCCCCAACTACCCTAGAGAGATAAAGCAGTTTGACAAATAAATGAATGAATAAACAAATGTAATAAATGTTGAACAACTGGTATGCAACAAGTACATGAGAGAAGATTGAGCAAATTCCTAGAACAGTTGTTGGCATGTCGTAAAAAACTCACCTGTTGCGTGACGATCAATCATAGCCATCATAGATATTTGCAACAAACATGTTTGACTTTTTTTCCATCTTATAGGTAATTCACAATGTCACGTCCATTTCCTTGGTCTGCTGTACGATGTCTTATGATGACCTACAGCTGTGTTATGATAGACTTTTTATGTTAGTATTGTATAGGTCTCCTGATAGTCCTCTTACTGCACTACATTGTACAGCAAGTTAAATGTATTAAGACACATTAAGAGGGTAATCTAGTTTTCTGGTATATTTAATAAGTGAATGATTCCATAACCAGTAATATGAATTTCAGATGTTAATGTGCTAACGGGTATTTGGCTCTGTGTTCGACTTCAGTTTCAACACTGATTATGTTTCTGGTCAAGTCATCACTGGAATCGGACTAACCTTAGAAACGGCATGATGATAAAACTTGAGCCGAAGCCAAGTTTAGGACATGAACGCATCCTGCTCTGGGAACTTGGATCCATGATCATATTAGACTCTAAACTCAGCTTTAAATGTCATTAAATTACAGTTATGAGCAATATGTATACTGTAAAAATAGTGAAGCCAATAACGCGTGCCAAAAATATTACAGTGGTACCTTGAGTTAAGAGTGTCTTTTATAACGAATTTTCCATGATACGTGCTTCGATCCCACCAAAAATCTGCCCCACCCAACGAGCAAAATTTTAATTTATGAGCTCCGCTGTAGAAATGGCTTTTCCAGGCCGATTAGCCTCGTATTCTTCCACATATATTCCTCTGCGCTCCAAGGATGCTTTGTGCAGTGGTTCTCAATTATTTTCTGTGACTCCCCCTCTTGGAAGAAAAAAAAAACCATCTCTCACCCCGTGCCCGACTATAAATAATGTTTACTACACTTCATATCATTTGCTCAGTTGTTTTTCCCTACACCATAGGGAACACAGTCAGAGTGCCAGTGCCACCCACTGTAGTAGATGCGCAATTACACTTAATTCTAGTACAGTATGGCAAAACAGCATTTTCCCCAGGATCATACACGCCCCCTGGCATCACACCCCACTATTTGAGAAGCACTGGCCTTGTGGAAGCTCACCACAAGCCTTTCCTCGATTGCACTCGTAGTGTGCACACGCACAAAATTCACCTCCTCCTCCTCTGTTACGCACCACCTCATACCTGACAACGTTACGTCTTTGCCACAATCGATGATCGGAAGGGTTAGTTCACTTGTTTTGTTATGTATTATTATGCAGTGTGCAGGATTTCCGCCAGTTTTGATTCATTCTATTAATATGTTGTGTATGTTGTTGAATACCTGATTCTGATTGGTCAATTACAGCATTCTACGATTTGTAATTTCTATATAATAGACTGTTGCTTGGGACTACACGACCAACAGAAGCAATAAAATCATTAATTAAAAAAAGGCAAAAAAAAATTTCTTGATATTTTGTGACAGATTACTGTATTGATTATTTTTAGTATGTAGCCGTGTCATGAGTTGAAAGTATATACAATGCAAACCTTTGCTTTGTGCCATGGTCCTGAATCACCCTGTCTGAGGTTATTTTGTAATAATAACCATCTCACTGTCCTTTCTTAAAAATGTCACGGCTGAATCCTATTAAAAAGTAAACGGCGGTTATTTGTGTTTAATCACATTTAAGTCCTTTATTTGGATGTACATGTCACTGTAGTTCCTTCAGTGATACTCTAACCAGTGTTACTTGCATAAGAGCCAGTGGCTGTTTATTTATTTATTTAATTATTTATTTATGAAAGGAACATTTCCTGCATTTTACTTTTTATACCCTTGTCACCACCTCTACATTTTTTAAACAGAACTATAAAGAATGTCAGTGTTGTCGTATGCTGGCAGGTGATTCTGTTTGTCAGCGCTGTTCCCTGCCCCTCAGCTCCCTTGCCCTCTTCAGTGTAGTAGAATAACAATCCCCTCACAGAGATATTCATGAGAGTTATTGTGTCACTTTGAGGCGATGACAACGCAGGATGTCCGTGCAGGTCGGAACGCATCCAACATCAAAGCCTTGCTCACTCATGCGTCAGCTGATGCTGCTTTACCCTGATGGGATTTTACCAAAGGCGGAGGAATGTTTGCTTATGATCTTTAGCGCCTCCCCATTTAACCCTGTGTTATATCCCTATAAGACAAGTGGATGTCCGCTTTTGAAAAGGAAAATTTGTCGTACACAAAGGCCTCTTAGAATTAGTTTTGCAAGACATCAGGAATTTCCTGTATTTTAGCAAATGCACTGTTGGTAAAGAAATGTGGAACAAGTAAATCTGACTGCTGTCCTGCCTGTATATACTTTTTGTTCTTGTATTTTCTGAGCAAGTCGCTGTAAAGGGTCAGCAAATTTCCAGTGATTTTTCCATGGGAAGTTAAGAATTTAAATTTTCAACTAGGAAACAGAAATGTCTACGGAAATTACAAGACCGAACTGGAAATTAGGAGTTATTTATACAAACTGGGTTGTATTTTGATATTGCCACAAGGGAAATTATTGCCTCTACATTTAACCCATCCGAGGTGAGCGCGTGTTCGCACACACATGCGCACACACGCACTCGGGACAGTGGGCTGCTACACATGTTGGGAGAAGCTGGAGAGCAGTAGGGGTTTAGGTGCCTTGCTCATGGGCACTTTAGCCATGAAGTGGGGGAGGAAGGGAAGGTGCAGCTCACTCTCCTACCGCCATACATTTTTCATGCTGGTTTGGGAATCGAACCAGCTACCTTTCGGTCACAAAGACCCTTCTCTAGCCATTATGCTACAGCTGCCTCCAAGATAGAAAATAAATATAAACATCTTGTCTTGTCAAAAGCCAGACATGCATGAAAACATTTCTTAGACGAATTAAAAAAATGACATGTTTAACTTTTTGATTTATTTATTTTTATTTATTACTACACACTGCAGGGTAGAAGAACTTCATTAAACCTGGTTGGTGTTAATTAGATGATGCTGTAAGATGCTTTTTTTTTTAACTACATTTCAATTACCTTTAAATTCTGTGTTCAGTTTAACTCCAGGTTTGCAAATTTCTGCTTAATTTACAAATATTTCCCTTTAATTCCCAGTAAAATATATGAAACTTTGCGAGCTAAAGTTTTCTTTTCTCATCATTTCTTATTTATTACAAATACAGTGGTACCTTAACTTACGAGTTTCTTTTAAAATGAATTTTCATTGATACGAGCTTGATTCCACCAAAAATCCGCCACATCCAATGAGCAGAATTTTTATTTACGAGCTCTGTTGGAGAAATGGCTTTACCGGGCCAATTAGCATCGTATAGTTCCATATGTATTCCTCCGCACTCCGAGAACACCTTGTGCAGTGCTTCTCAATTGTTTTCTGTGACGCATCCTACAGGAAGAAACCCCACAGTGCGGCTTACTGGGTTATCAAAGGCGGGCCATGTCTGTCACTGTCTATGGTGAGAGGCATGTAAAAGAACCATTACTGACTTTCGTAAAGAGTAGCTGCAAAGTCGTCAGCGTGTTTCTGTCCCTTACTAAAAAAGGGTTGTGACAGGAAGGGCATCCGACGTAAAAACCTCTGCCAAATCAAACGTGCGAATCACATGATTCGCTGTGGCGACTCCCGAGTAAAAGGGGAAAAAGCCGAAAGGAAGACAGACATCCTATAGGAAGAAAAAAATAAATAATTTCTCGCCCCCCAGCATCCCGCACATGACTATAAATAGTGTTTACTGCACTTCATATCGTTTGCTTGGTGCTTTTTCCCAACACCACAGGGAACACAGTGAGAGCACCACTGCCATCTACTGTAGAGGATGCACAATTGCACTTAATTCTAGTACAGTATGGCAAAAAAGCAAGTTCCCCAGGGTCAGATATGCCCCCCCCCCCCCGACATCACACTGTTTGAGAAGCACTGGCCTTGCACATGCACAAAATTCTCCTTCGACTCTGTTATGCACCACCTCCTGCCTGCCTACGTAACATCTTAGCCACAGTCAATGATTGGAAGGGTTTGTTGACTTATTGTTTATTCTTGTTTTATTTTTGTTTATTATTAATTATTATTAGTGTTAATGGACATGTATTATTATTATTATTATGAAGTATTTATTGTTTTTCCATGTTCATTTTTAATATATTCAGTCAAAGATATGTAGTTGTGGCAGGTTATATGAGTTTGGTAGGGGGTTGGAATGGGTTAATTGTTTTTTTGTTATTTCTATGAGAAAAATTGTTTCAGCTAACAAACATTTTGGCTTCCGGAGCTCGCCCTTGGAATGGATTAAATTCATAAGTCAAGGTACAGTACCACTGTATTATTTGTTCGGGACTTTGTATGATTCTCTGTGGTGTTGAATTGGAAAATATTGACTTCATCAAAAGACCCCATCAAGAAGTTTGTTTTGTTAAAATAACTGAATGGAAGAATAAGTAGTAAACAGAGATGAGTTTGCATAAAGTAACAGCACTCATGCTAGTGTTACCTTGTTAATTATGAACAAAGGGTACAGTATATGTAAGCAATTAACAGTTTACATTATTACTCATGGTGTACACAAATAACAGAATTTACATTTTATTTATTGTTAATTAAGGACACTATATATGTTACATGTATTGATCCATCATGTATCTTAACCTTAGTGCTGTGTAATGAGAACATTTTATTAAATAGGAAACAAACTGTCTTTTAAACGGAAAATCAGATCTTAAAATATTCAAGTTTTGATGTAACCTTTTGATATTGTTTGTGTCAGATGATGATTTTGAGCTTCTCGTGTTTGTAATATAAAACAACTGCATGCTAATGCTAAGACGTTTCAGCCTCATTAAGATTCAAATGCCTTCAGAGCCTGTAATCTTCTAATTAATTCAATTTTAAATGTAAAGGAATTGAACAGCCCCGATATGAAGAGATATCATTCAAATCTCCACCCCCCATAGGATTTTGCATTTCCTTACTGTGTCTAATGTGATGAAACACGTTCATCTAGTGCTTTCTCCTACGCATATACTGTACACATACTTGACAAAAACAGTACTTTCGTAATAATGTGATTTTGACATTTGCATAAATAAGGCAGTGCACACAGCCCACAGTGTGGTGTGTCACAGCTGAGTTTCTAAGATGTGTGAACATCTAAGACGTGTGAGTCAATACAACCGCTACACACGTTGGAACAATTCTGATGTTGGTCGCGTAGGACTTGGAGAAATAGTATCACTTGTAACTTACAAAGTTTGACTGTAACAAATGCACTGATGCCCCAATACTAGACGTTCTATCCTACTCATGCATTATTATTATTTATTTATTATTATTTTTAATGCCAGCCAGGTCCAATACCTAGCATTAGCATGTGAATCCAGCTAGCATAGTAGCAAATAGATATTGTTATGCAACAGCATCCAGACAGAAGAGGAGCACTGAGGTCTCCCCGATTGTATGTGCGTGTGTGTGCGTGTGTGTGCATGTGTGTGTGTGTGTGTGTTAGCGCCGATTTTTGTCATTGTGCTGAAGAGTTGGACTGTAGAATTTTTGTTAGTCTTGTGTTAACATTATTTTTGAGAAGTAAAGGGTTTTCCTTGTATACCTTCCATGAAAGGCACATTTTTTGTGTGTGTGTGTGTGTGTCGTTTTTTTGTGGACGAATGAATTTTTAAGCCAATCATTCTAAATAGTCTGCAGTTGGGCATGGGATCCTGCAGCAACCAGCTAATATTAGCATTCTGTAACTCAGCTGTGTATAAGTGTTATTCTATACACTTTATGGCTGAGAATATGTGGTCACCTCTTAGATATTCCAGCATCGTGGGCAGGAACACAAATTAGGGCAGTGGTGGCCTGGTGGTAAAGGTGCTGGATCGCTGATCCTAAGGTTGGGGGTTCGAGTCCCACTCTCCACAAGGTTGTCACTGCCCCCACCCCAGTACAGCTAACTGGGTCATCAAAGGCTGGCCATGTCTGTCACTGTCTATGGTGAGAGGTTCATGTAAAAGAACCATTGCTGAACTTCGTCAAGAGGAGCTGCATAGCCGTCAGCGTGTTTCTGCTCCTTCCTAAAGGGTTGTGTTCGGAAGGGTGTCCGACGTAAAAACCTATGCCAAATCAAACATGCGAATCAGATGATTTGCTGTGTCGACCACTGAAAAAGGGAAAGAGCCGAAAGGAAAAGAAGAAGAATAAGTTGGCAAGAACACAAATTCCGTCTCATCTTTTGCTGTTTCAGTGGGCTTCATGCTTCAGAAAAGGCTTTCCGTTTGACTATGGAACGTGGGTTTGGGGCATTAATGAGATTGGGCACCGGTGATAAGTGGGAAGTTCTGGCGCACGGTCAGCGTTCAAGGTCATCTTGACGCTTTCAAGATGTTTGAGATGAGTTTGGTTGAATTGAGGTCAGTGCTTGGGGAGCTCACTCGGTACGAATGGGGATTATTTGTGATCCATCACAGCAAACTGGGTATTAAGTCAGACATGAATTACGTTATTGGTATCAAGTTACACCAGTTTTTTTAAACAAATGTTGGTAGTTTTGGGGCAACTAACCAAAACCTTCCAGAAATTTCCAGCCTTTTCAGCGTGAAACTTTGGAGAAAAGTGTGTTTAAAGTTCATTCATTCATTTATTTTCTGAACCGTTTAATCCTAATTACGGTCATGGGGAGGCTGGCACCCATCTCAGCCGGCTCCATGTGTTGGCGGGGTACACCCTGAACAGTTCGCTGGGCCATCGCAGGGCCAACACTTGCACCATTCACACCGAGGTGAGATTTGGAACAGCCAGTTAACCTACTGTGCATGTTTTTGGACTGTGGGAGGATCCGGAGGACAGGGAGGATACCCACACAAGCACGGGGAGAACATATAAACTCCACGTAGAAAAAGCCAGACAGGGAATCGGACCCAGGACCTTCGTGCTGTGAGGCGGCTATGCTAACCACTACGCCACCGTGCCGCCTGTTTAAAGTTGAACTAAGTATTTAATAATTTGTGACTTTATGCCCACTTTGCTGTGTCACATTTGTCCCGGAGCAGGTTTGGACCTGTTGATTCCAGAACTTACCAATAAATTTGTTTCCGCACCAATCTGTCGCCAAGTATGAGCGTGATGGTCAGGTTCCCACATACTTTTAGAAATAATTTGAGTAAGATGGCTTCAAAGAAGTGGTGCTGCAGCCTCTCATTCAGTGTAATTACGTCTCCAGAGTCTCTGAGTCAGTTCAGGAACTACAGTCCTGTCTGTATTTGCAAGGATTTATTCCTTTCATCGTATAACAGGGCTTTAAATTCTTTGAAAAAAATAGTTTGTGCAAGGCCTAATCCGCCGGCAACAGTTACTAGTGTGAAAACAAAATAGTTTGTGCTTTATCTTTATCGTTCTATCCTGGCTAATATTCAGCTTCTTGATCAGCAAACAATTTGAAACAGTCAATAAGCAGGTTGAACAACATACAGTAACAGTGCATCATCGCTGTGGGTTGTTTCAATCAGTAAATGTACTAGGGAGGAGTTACCCGTGTCCCGGTTGATTTTTGTCACGAGAATGTCCTTTAGCGCAATCGCTAAAGAAGGAATCTCGAGCCATCTATTCACATCCAGGGTGTATTCCAACTTGCAGAGTGTCCCTGGAATGGAATCCTGGAATGGCCTGGCGAGCTGTCCAGGGTGTACTCTGCCCTCACCCGGAGCTGGCTGGGATGGGCGCCAGCCTCCCCGTGATCCTAATTAGGATTAAGCAGTTACAGAAAGCGAATGAATGAATGAATACAAGCAAGACTACAAAACTATTATCTCAGACCCAGCGGGTCGAATATTTGAAACGTGACCCATGTCAAACTTCTCATTTCATTCTTGTGTGTTGTCTGTTCGTCGGCTGCGCTTTCACTTCTCCGTATAATGACATTCCTTCCTTCCTCTCTTCATTCCCCCATCTCTCAAGGGGCCAGATTAGCAGAGGTAGAAATGTCCCCGTTACGATAAGACAACCAATCGAATTTGACCTTTCACAAGAAAACCTTACACTGAAAGCCCATTGATTTTAGAAATGAAAGTGACCTTGAAAGTCAGCTTGTCATTTGGATTAAAGTTTTTTTTGTTTGTTTTGTTTTTTTCAACTGTCTTTCATTACTTCTTTTTACTTTTTATTTTTTTTTGAGGTTGTTTAATGTTTTATTCCAAACAGCATCTTGAAGCATTTAAAAGGTTAGAAACATCATTCTCAGCGAGACACGTCCAAACCGACTGGGCAGCTTAGACTTCGCGAAATGTAGACTTTCACCTGGTTTGATTGAAAGTCAGAAGAAACACCTTTCTAAGAGCTTTCTGTAATTCTTAGGGTTCACATTTTTAGATGTTTGTGGTCTCTGGTGGTTCTCAGAAGTTCTTCCAAGCATAATCCAATCTTTATTATATTCTCACGATTGCAGATTTTAAGTTCTAACTTCACTCAATTTTAGTTTTACTGCCTTTCTTTTGTTGGTTTTTTTTTTTTTTTTTTTTTTTTTTTTTTTTACTACAGCACGCTGAAAGAGGACCCGGCAGTGGTGGCCTGCTGGTCACGGTGCTGGATCACTGATCCTAAGGTTGGGAGTTCAAGCCCCACTCTCCACAGGTTGTCCCTTCCCCCCCCAGTGCAGCTAACTGGGTTATCAAAGTCCGACCGTGTCTCTCACTGTCTTTGGTGAAAGGTTCGTGTAAAACAACCATTTCTGACTTTCGACAAGAATAGCTGTGATGGGCACCAGCCTCTCCGTGACCCTAATTAGGAATAGGCGGTTCAGAAAAAGAATGAAATGACTTAAATAACTGAGTATTACTGTTCTGAACATTGATACCATTTTTTCCTTCTAAATTCTGATACTCGTACTTTGTCTGTCGGGAGGAATGAGTTGCATGTGACATTTTGCGAGTACTGAGGAAATTGACTTCAAAGTTTCCTGATCGTTTGATAATAAGCTTTTTAATGCATAAGTTCAAGAATGTGGATTTTTCTATACTGATACTGGGCTTCTAATGGGCATCATCATCATCACTCACTTGGTATTATTGCTAAACTCTTGATTTTACCAAAATTGTCCCTTGTGACTTCATTCCTCCCATGTGATAGCTTGACCTTTCAGTACCTGCCAATATCGATGCTGATCCTCTACCCATGCATTCACAATATCTGTAATAATTTTTGGTAACCGCAGTGCATCACATGCGTACACACTGCTTGGCCAATAGAAATGCACACACTGTGGTATTTTCTTGGAGATCATTTATCGTCGTTGACAGCAAACGGTAAACTTCATGCCACTGTTTCATCGAACTAAAGCAACATTTATTTCCATCCAGAGTCGGGTTCATTTCTCACCAGGGTCTTGAATTGATGAGGGAGAAACGGAACCCCTCCTTAAAGTCTTCTCCAGCACATCCCAAACACTTTCAATAGGGTTAAGGTGAGGACTCGTGGGGGGAATACATACATAAATGATTCCTAGTGCTCCCTGTACTACCCTTTCATTATCCGGGTCCCTATTTTATATCCGAGCCATCAGGGAAGAAAAAGTGCTTTGATGTGGTAAACCTGCACGTTCAGTACATTGAGATCATCAGCTGCTTCGTGTTATTACCACATTAATATTGCTGAGCCTCGACCGGACCAACCAGAATATCAATGCCATGGAGATTACATGCTGTGATCAGGGAGAAATGCCTCCATCAAAATATTAGGGTGTGCAACTTTTTTTTTTTTGGTTGGGTGTGGGTGTGTGTGTGTGTGTGTGTGTGTGTGTGTGTGTGTGTGTGTGTGTGTGTGTGTGTGTGTGTGTGTGTGTGTGTGTACTAGTACGTATATATAAATTTGTTGATGGTTCCTCTTTGCTGGAGGTAAACAGAAGCTCAAGATCAGTGCGCAGAAGATGAACCAGTTTCCAGAATTGTAAACAGTGGCTTAATTTGTGTAAAACCACTGTTCTAATCATGTGAGACCGGATCGGCACACAGACTTTGGTCTGCTCCGATACCGGTACCAGCATTTTTTTGGCATATCGGAAGCATCGATATTGGAATAATTCTCGAAACTCGTATCGGTATCAGGAAAACTCTTCACAAAAACTCTTATTCTTTCTCATGTATCAAGGTCTTTACAAAAGTCTTGCCAATGGTAATCTTGTGAAATTTCTTTCTGGACCAGAATAAGCAGAACATTTTTTATTTATTTATTTTTTCTGAACAAATCAAGCATCTGGGCTAAGATGATAAAGTTTCACTTGATTTCCTTTGAGCATTCATTCCCTTTTCTTACTCTAGCGGGGCAATCAGTTCCCCCGCACTATCGTAGCAGCACATCAACCAGGACTTTGAGGGAAGCGCCCAGTCAGCGACGGAGCGTGCGTTCGCTCCAAGCAGTGCGAGTCCCTCCCCAGATCGGAATTGAAGGTGCTGTAGCGCTGATGAATGGAAGCTCGCGTCAGGACTATCTGAACTATATTTAGCCTGAAGTAACGTCAGTGGTGTAAATCGGTTTTGTGTGGCGCTCGTGGGGTTCATTGGGATTGAGACCTCAGTGAAATTGAAGCAGTGAATCATTTTGAGAAAAACCTTCTCAAATCTTCCCTCGATTACCCTCACACCCATACCTTCTGTGATCAGGTTCCTAGCTTTCCTTAAGCGTACGCCTCTACCATCCAGAAAAAAAAAAAAAAAATTCAATAGATTCACCTCAAGGAGGTTCTTAAATGCAAATCACATGATTTATATCTTCACTTCAATTAATGAGATCACTCTTGTGCCATCGCAAGGCAGAAACACGCTGATGGCTATGCAGCTCCTCTTGACGTAAGTCAGCAATGGTTCTTTTACATGAATCTCCAACCATGGACAGTGTCAGACATGGCCGGCCTTTGATAACCCAGTTAGCAGCACTGAAGGGGGGGGGGGGAGGCAGTCACAACCTGTTGAGTGTGGGGTTTGAACCTCCAACCTTGGGATCAGTGGTCCAGCACATTTTACCACCAGGCCACCATCGCCCCCAGCAACAACTAATGAATAATATAATCGCTAAAAGTTATGAGTAGTGATTTTGTGATTTGAGGAAATTGGGATTAATCATGTGTCCACTACATTGGGTGTCATGCATCGCTTGCTATATTTTGACTACAATTTATAGCATTGGCGTGACTGCGGTTTTGGAAAATATTTCATCTGCAGTAACTTTTGTGTCTGCAAATCAATTAATTTGTTATTGGAATGTAAATTTCATTTTAATTGGAATGTACAGTAGTAATATTTTGTAGATATTAGTCTCATCATGAGAGTAATGATCCATGTCCTTCTGTTTTGTTGAGGTCGGGTTCAGTTTTAGATAGAGAAGTCTACAGCAGGGGTGCTCAATCCTGCTCCTGGAGATCTAACTTCCAGATGACTTTATCTCCAACCCTAATGTGGCCCATGTGACATGTAAGATCCAGTCAGGTCTTGATGAGATGATTGGATGGTTAAGTGGGCGTCATTAGTATTGAAGCAAATGTCTTCTGGAAAGTTGGTCTCCAGGAACAGGATTGAGCACCCCTGGTCTACAGGATAGAGGAGCACATGCCATCGGAGTCAGGTAAGGATGACGATAGTGTCAGTGACGATAACTGACTATCAGGGAAAAAAAAATTGCAAAAGGCAGCAATAGTGACAGTGAAGCTGAGGATGATCAGGAAGCTGAGGTTGCTGAAGATACTGAGGGAGCTGAGGGTGTCCTACCTGACAAAGCTCAAGAACTCAAAAAAATTCAAGCATGCCTGGAAAAAAAAGGCCGTGAGTTTGAGGGAGATTTTTTTTTTTTTTTTTTTTTTTTTTTTTTAAACCAGAGTGGATAGTGAATATTGAGGAAACAGAACCGATAGATTTCTTCATGCATCTATTTCCTGAAGATCTGTCACATGAAATCGTGTACAATTCAAACCTGGATGCACCGCAAAAGGAAAAATAAAACGTGGTCCTGACAAATGTTGAAATAAAGAAGTCTCTGGGAATTAATTTGTTCATGTCCTGCATCGCAGGTTCTGAGGTACATTCACTTTGTTGATCATTATTCCCAGAAGCCAAGGAATGCTGCTCAGCTCTTCAAAGTCAGACCAGTGTTGGATACACTCAAGGAAACCTTCCCTCCAGCTGTAGATCTTGAAGAATTTCAATCAGTTGATGAACAAATCATTCCATTCTTGGGGCATTTGACTTTCAGGCAGTAGATCCCAAAGAAACCCAAACCATGTGGTGTAAAAGTGTGGGTCAGAGCAGGAAGCTCTGGATACATGCACAGGTTTGGAGCGTATCAGGGTTTGGCAGGTCATGAATGGCTCCAGATGTATTCATGAGCCTCTGTGATGACATACAGCAATCATAAGGTTTTCTTTTTTCTGTTGTTCTGCACCATTCCACATATTCAAGCGTTGAAACAAGAACGCATCGATTGAATTGGCACTTGTTGAAGCAACAGGCTCCAGGGAGCACAACTGAAGCTGAAGAGCGAAAACAAACTCGAAGAAGAAGATCTTCTGTCAGTAATGCTGACATCACCGTCTCACACTGGACGGATAGTTCAGTGATTCACGTGGCCTCTTCCTGTGTTTGACAGCCGAGGATTCTTCCGCTTTTTGGACGTGTCCGCTGTGAACACCTGCCGCATCTACAGAATGTTTGGTTTGGATTGGAAAAAGAAGGATCTTCTGCATTCCAAGGGGTCTGTAGCTCATGTGCTTTTAAATGCAACTTCCATCCAGACACCAAGACAATGATGACCCTGTGCCAACACCACCGCCTTGAAAACGCAGAACAGTGACCAAGCCCACCCACCCAAGATGAAGTCTGGTCCTGGAGACCACTGCCCCCCCCCTTTCTATCTGTACCATCTGTGTTTCAAAACAGTTTATTTTTGAAGTCAGGAAGTTCAATGTTTTTACATTTATACATTTAACAGTATTAGAATTTGTTAAAATATGTAAACACATAGTTAAAGTCAGCAACGCCTTGAAAAATGTATGTTTACAGAAAATGAAGTTGATTTTTTTCATGCCTAAAGAGTAATAAAAACACTTGGGGGATCCTGAAGTAGGTTATAATTCATGCATAAAGAGTTAAGAGAAATATTAACTTTCCTCAGACACAATATTCTTTTTTTTTTTTTTTTTTTATTAGAGCATTTATTTTCCAAGACGCTATTATTTTATTCAAAAACAAAGGAAAACAATATTTAGAATTGGGGCAGTGCTGGCCCGATGGTAGGGTACTACTATCTACTATGCTCTATTATCACCAGGATGTCACTGCTGTTCCCCCAGTGCTGGTAACTGGGTTATCAAAGGCCCAGCCATGTCTCTCGCTATCTGTGGTGAGAGGAGCAAAGAACCATTGATGACTTTTGTAAATATGATGTCAGCGTGTTTCTGCTCTAGTGGGGCTGGTGGCGTAGTGGTTAGGGTGCTGGGCTCATGATCAGGAGGTTGTGTGTTCAAATTCTAGTTAGAACCCCCACAGTGCTAAGACCCCCTGGGCAAGGTCTTGACCACAAGTGTGCCTCTGTTCACCCAGCAGTATGAATGGGTACCAGTAAAAATATACCGGGAAGGCAACCTGCGATGGACTAGCGTCCCATTCAGGAGGAGTTGAACTCCTAGTCGCTTCACCCTATGGAAACCGGGGATAAGCACCGGCCTGATGAGTCACTCGGCTCAGGTGGAAAAAGCCCAAACAGCGATGTCCTGTTGATGGCCTGGTGAGCTGTCTCGGGTGTATTTGGCCCTAACCCAGAATCAGCTGTGTGTGTGTGTGTGTGTGTGTGTGTGTGTGTGTGTGTAGTGAGCTCGATAGTCTGTGCTTCAGTGCATTGCGGGGTTTTCAAAAATATTAATTGAAAATTAAGGAAGAATAGGGGAAAAGTTAAGGAAAATGCCGCAAAACAAGACCAATTATGAAATAAAAACCCAAACAAACAAAAACAAAAATCAACCCAACAAAACAACTTACATTTTTATGTAAGGTGCACATCTGAGTGTGTGCATGTCTGTATGTGTGTACTTTATATTTTATTTACAACTCATTCATTGAATGTCTATTTATTGATATTATATACACAAATACAAGTACGTATATATATATATATATATATATATATATATATATATATATATATATATATATATATATAAAATATATCGCACCTGTAAAACATTTTCGATGTGTACTCTACCCTCACCCAGAGTTGGCTGAGATGGGCACCGGCTTAATTAGGATTAAGCAGTTCAGAGAATGAATAAGAGAATTTTTAGAATTTGGATTGCACTCTAATGTGTAATATCCCATATCCCTCTCCTTGGTAATGTAAAACATGAAGCACATTCTGCACCATAGGGATTTACTGTGTGTGTGTGTGTGTGTGTGTGTGTGTGTGTGTATATGTATGTGTAAATATATACCTACTAGTCCTTCTCAAAAAATTAGCATATTGTGATAAAGTTCATTATTTTCTGTAATGCACTGATAAAAATTAAACTATTATATATTTTAGATTCATTGCACACCAACTGAAATATTTCAGGTCTTTTATTGTTTTAATTCTGATGATTTTGGGAGACAGCTCATGAAAACCCAAAATTCCTATCTCAAAAAATGAGCATATCATGTTCAGGTAGTCTAAACGAGCTATTAACCTAATCATCTGAATCAACCAATTAACTCTAAACACCTGCAAAAGATTCCTGAGGCTTTTAAAAACTCCCAGCCTGGTTCATTACTCAAAACCGCAATCATGGGTAAGACTGCCGACCTGACTGCGGTCCAGGAGGCCATCATTGACACCCTCAAGCAAGAGGGTAAGACACAGAAAGAAATCTCTGAGCGAATAGGCTGTTCCCAGAGTGCTCTATCAAGCCACCTCAGTGGGACGTCTGTGGGAAGGAAAAAGTGTGGCAGAAAACTCTGCACAACCAGAAGAGGTGACCGGACCCTGAGGAAGATTGTGGAGAAGGGCCGATTCCAGACCTTGGGGGACCTGTGGAAGCAGTGGACTGGGCTACAGGTGCCGCATTCCCCGGGTCAAGCCACTTTTGAAGCAGAAACGGCGGCAGAAGCGGCTGACCTGGGCTACAGAGAAGCAGCACTGGACTGTTGCTCAGTGGTCCAAAATACTTTTTTTCGGATGAAAGCAAATTTTGCATGTCATTCGGAAATCAAGGTGCCAGAGTCTGGAGGAAGACTGGGGACAAGGAAATGCCAAAATGCCTGAAGTCCAGTGTCAAGTTCCCACAGTCAGTGATGGTCTGGGGTGCCATGTCAGCTGCTGGTGTTGGTCCACTGTGTTTTATCAAGGGCAGGGTCAATGCAGCGAGCTATCAGGAGATTTTGGAGCACTTCATGAATCCATCTGCTGAAAAGCTTTATGGAGATGAAGATTTCATTTTTCAGCATGACCTGGCACCTGCTCACAGTGCCAAAACCACTGCTAAATGGTTTACTGACCATGGTATTACTGGGCTCAATTGGCCTGCCAACTCTCCTGACCTGAAGCCCATAGAGAATCTGTGGGATATTGTGAAGAGAAAGTTGAGAGACACCAGACCCAACACTGTGGATGAGCTTAAGGCCGCTATCGAAGCATCCTGGGCCTCCGTAACACCTCAGCAGTGCCACAGGCTGATCGGCTCCATGCCACGCCGCATTGAAGCAGTCATTTCTGCAAAAGGATTCCCGACCAAGTATTGAGTGCAGAACTGAACATAATTATTTGAAGGTTGACTTTTTTTGTATTAAAAACACTTTTTTTTATTTCTGGTCAGATGAAATATGCTAATTTTTTGAGATAGGGATTTTTGTTTTTTCTTTACTTTTTTGCCAAAATGATCAATATTAAAACAATAAAAGGCTTGAACTACTTCAGTTGTGTGTAATGAATCTAAAATCTATGAAAGTCTAATGTTTATCAGTACATTACAGAAAATAATGAACTTTATCACAATATGCTAATTTTTTGAGAAGGACTAGTACACACACACACACACATACACCTCCCTACACAGTGGGATAGTGATAGATGATAAATGTTTGATCTCTGCATTGCTGTGTATATCATTTCGGTGACAGTTAGGAATAATATAGTTTTGTCAACTTGTGCCATGCGCAGTATTTGCTGTTTACCCCTGTAGTCATAGCGGGCATTATCTTTGTATTGATTTGCTTGTGTGCCCAGCATTTCTCTCTTCTAAGCTGCCAGACGTTTTACTTGCCTCCTGAGTCATAACGCATATTACAATCATAAATCTCGATGCTGCTCTTTAACACAGATGTGTATTATATATTTTTTCCTGTCAAACCACCACAAAAGCATCACATCTCAAAGCATCACATCACATTCTAATCTGTACTATCTTCTCACAGTATATTTTGAAGTCCCATTTTTTTTTTTTTTTTTTTTTTTTTTTTTTTTGATAGTTGACCATCCTCATGATTAACTGCAGCAGACAAATGTGCCAAGCATCGACTGTCCAAATGGAGATCCATTGTTCCCTGGAGTGAGGATGAGAGCGATGTGAAGTGCTCTCGGCCACATTACCGACCCATAATACGGCTTTGATCCATGACCTCACTCATGAAATTATGTCCGTGTCCCTCTGGAAGAAGGAGAAATAGTGTTATTTCTTTTGCATAATCTTTGTTGTCTCCTAGCACAGCCGAGCAAATATGACCCGTCTGTAGGACAATGTGATTTCAATTACTCTGGACACCTGAGTTCAGATTGGGTTATATCTTCTGGTTAATATCTGTGTAGCACATGCCTCTTATCTAGAGCAAGGTCATGAGGTTTTTTTTGTTTGTTTGTTTGTTTTTGTGTGTGTGTGTGTGTGTGTGCGTGTATATGTTTCTTCTGTTGCATCATGAGCATAAAAAGTATTTTACTTATTTATTTATTTTTGGCACAATTAAAGCATGTTTACTCTCCGAAGCCTGAGCCTCAGAGGCATTTCAGGCCAAGGTTGGTAACACCCGGAGTAGGTCGAGAAAAGGCTGAGTCATTCTCCCTGTTTGATTCTGAAGCTTTGTCTTCTCATATTGTTACAGGAACTTGGACTCATTCGAACACGACTCTGTACAAATTGTTATTAAATATCCAAGCTGGAGAGAAATGTCAAGAGGCGAATCTCATTTTAGTGCATTATTCATTCACTCATTTTATGAATCACTTAATCTTAATTAGGGTTGCGGGAAGGCCAATCTCAGCCAACTCTGTGCGAGGGCAGAGTACACCCTGAACAGGTGTGATATGATAAAACCTTTCTAAAAGTGAAAAAAGAAGCACATGGGGCTCGCCTTAAAGATATCTGTATTGGCTGTAATACGGCCGGTTGGGCCAAAATTGTACACAAAAACCTCGCCTGAGGATTCACAGACACAAAAAATAAAACTATACCGGCTGGCTGTGTTGAAAAAATGTGACCAACTCGAAGTCAGCATCAACCGCGCCTTGTGATTGGTCAGTTTCAAAAGTTCGATGAAACAGCAATTCTCATTGGCCAGTACTGTCTTAACAACAAAGGCGGAAAGCATGATGGAAGGGGACAATAATGAGGCAAAAAAATGGTTCTCTGTCACTATTAAAGGTTCAAACGTGAAAATAATAAATAAATTAATGCGTTTCAAATTGATCAACATATTTGCTGACATTTTGGAACAAATACAAGTTAATTATAAACTGCCAGCAACAGCACGGAGCGTGACGAAGGTATTTATTTGTTGAGTGCAATACTAAAAGTTGATATGTTGAAGAAACCTTGGTACTCTTTTAATTACAATATTATAATATAATTAAGTGTGTTGGTTTCAAAGACAGTCGGCCCCCAACTTAAGAAATTAATCCGTTCCAGAGCCCCTTTAGTATAGGGGGGATTTCATAAGTAGGGGTCGCGTCTTACATGTTAAATGCCTAATTCGTTCCAAGGCTCCAGTCTTTGGGCTGGATAAACCCCATAAGCCCTTTAAAAATGATAAAAGTACACCAATTTTGTATGAAATGTGTGTTAAAAGTAAAAGAAAATTAAACCATTTAAACATTTTATTAACATATTAAACCATTTTATCAACATATTTATTAATTAAACCATTATTAAACATTTTTTGTAACACACACACCTCTTTCTCTCTATCTCTTCTCGAGCACGCACTGCGGGCCACGCCCACAAAACGTGGAATTCAAAGCGCATTCCCTGCTTGACAAACTCAACTTTAATTTAATTCCTTGAGGGATCGGAATTGCAGATAAGCTCAAATGCGCCGACATTTATTAAACATTTACTGAATTAAACAATTTAAAAAACTGAACTAAAACTAAAGAGTTATTCCTTCTCTCTCTCGCGCGCGCGCCCTGCGAGCCATGCCCACAAGACATGAATTCAAAGCGAATTCCCTGCTTGACCATTAACTGAATTAAAACAACTTTAAAAACTAAACTAAAAACTAAAGCGTTTTTCCTTCTCTCTCTCTCTCTCTCTCTCTCTCTCTGTCACCCGCGCGCGTGCTGCGCGCCACGCCCACAAGACGTGAATTCAAAGCGCATTCCCTGCTTGACCATTTACTGAATTAAAACAACTTATAAACTAAAGTGTTATTCTCTATCTCGCGCGTGGGTGTGCGCGCTGATGGCCACGCCCACAAGACGTGAATTCAAAGCGCATTCCCTGCTTGACAAATTCAACTTTAATTTGGTTCCTAGAGGGATCGGAATTCCAGATTAGCTCAAATGCACCCACATGTATTAAACATTTACTGAATTAAACAACTTAAAAACTAAACTAAAACCTAAAGAGTGAAGCTTCCTTCTGTCTCTATCTGGCTGGTCGCCAGCGGGGCGGGATGTTGAGAGAGCAAATGAGAGCATTTGAATTTTGAATTTCTTTTCGCAAGAGAGGGTTGTTTCGTATCTCGGGGACGGAAACTCAGGGAAATAGTTTTCGTAACTCGGGGATTTCGTACACAGAGGTCTTCGTAAGTTGGGGGCCGACTGTATAAGATATTTATTTCATTCTACCGTGTTTACAACATCACATACATAATATAGCATGATGTATGGAAAAAATTCCCTGCGAATCCCGGGTGGCCTGCACAGGGACAAAAAATAAATAAAAAATTCCTCCCTCCCGGGTGAATCTTTTATCATGTTATTGCTAACAAAGAACTTTTTAACCCTGGCCTGGTTTAGAGTGTACTGGAGGAATGATCACTATTTTTGATTTCCAAAACCAGAAAACTGCATTTTTTTTCCCGGATTTGTTTTATCTAACCGAACAGTCAATAAAATAGCGATAGCATGAGCCCATCACAAAACCACCATGACAGCTCTGTCTGTAAAGTTAAGAAAGCAGCATCTCAACCAGGCAAAAATGGATTACTATAACTTGGCATATTTATAAACAAATGTCTCCCCCTGTTGGGGGTCTTTCACGATTTCAGGAATATCTTCATCATGATTGCATGCAGAGATCATATCCAAAATGTAATGTTTTTTTAGTTGTACCAGACTCTACACTCGGAAAAAATGCATTTGAATTTATGTATAGCTTTTGAAGGTATCTTGGACACAAACAGGCAAACAAACAATCTAACACTGATGAAAATTTACCGATCTTGAAATGTGTAAGAAATTCAAAAACCAGGTTCTAAAGGGAAAGGGTGAAGGGGTAATCGGCCCAAAGGGAAATTAAGGTAAACTTGAAAATGTATATACAGAAAAAACAGGACTTTTAATAATTCAAATGTGTTCCCAAAGTAAAACATGTAATATAATTTCATATGATCAGAGATGGAGCTTTAGGCAAAATAACTCTGTTCAAAAGGTTTATTCTTGCTTCATTCTTGGTCTGTAGGACCAGGCTGCCAGTGCTCTGTAGGGTTGATGTGTTCAGCATGCACTTCACTCACAGAATGACAGTTTTTCCCCACATCCAATGCTATTTTTGGAATCCATGAACTTTTCAAAAAAACAAAAAAGCGATTCAAGAACTTTGTACCCAAGAGGAGCAGAGACTGACAGGGCTTTTCCAGACCATGGTACCTAATCTCATGTGCACTTTCAATGGTGATGAAAATATTTGGGCCGAACTTGCAGAAATAAATGTCGATTCGATTGTTATAATTCCTCAAACGCCATATCACCTTCTCAGCTCTAGTGTTTTCATACACAAGCTCCCCCCCCCTACATCTTCCCATCACTGTCCCCTCCCATCCCCATTGATCTAAATCAATCTTCAATCTGTGCTGTCTGGTGGAGGAAATCGAGCGTGCACACGTTCATGGGCTCTTTAGATTTGCATTATGGAGGTTTTTTTAAACTCTTTTGCTTTTCAGCCACCTGGGAAAAGAGTCTCTCGAGTCAGTCCCGACAGATGAAAACACATCTCGGCTCATCTGCACCTGTCTCATGGCCGTGCCCAAGAGAGCCTCTTGCTCGTTGTGAAATGTTCAAAGACCTGCTCAGTTGAAACCAGCGCTCTCAGATCTCGTTCTAGCTTCGTGTCGCTCTTCATTAAACAGAGACCGAGACAATTATTTAGGAAAGACACCACAGTTAGAGGGGTGTCCTTCTGGAACAAACTTTTGGGTTTAGTCGGTTCATTTCACAGTTTGGCGTACAATATTTAATATTACCACCTTCTTCTGTTTTCTGATTTCATTGTAATATCTAGGTCTCTGACTTTCAATTGTGCTTGGATACTTTTGTCTGCACTTTTAAGAAAATGGGTCCCAAAATGACCTGTTTTTTTTTTTTTTTTGGTGCATGACCCATTTGGGTCAAATTTTAAAGGTTCCCATTCACTAGTGACTAGCCCACATATTTTATCTTCGATTGTCTGTTCATTTTGACTGAATAAAAATATTTCTTTTCCAAACCGCCCCAGCTCTTTTCACAGCGTCTCTTATTCGTCTGTTTTACAGCTTGTTTTGTTTGTGAGTCTGGTGACAGTAACAATAATAATAATAATAACAAGAATTCGTGACAGAATGAACGACCTTGTGCATACGGGATGACTTAGCAGTGCAACACAGATCAGTAGAAGGTGGAGATGAAGTGTTCTACGCTCTCGCTTGACTGAAAGCGGAGATATGTACTAATATCACGGCACCCGGTGCACCTGGGTCATTGGCTCTCGAATACAGGAGTAAGCAAATGATTTCAGAAAAACTCCATTTAATGACCTAAACATACGATAGTATTTCATGCTTATTTATTACGCCTGGTATGAGTATAATGAATGTGCCCCTTTTAAAGGTGTCTCATCAAAGTAACGATGGATTTGATTGCGGATCATTCTAGCGTAAAGATCCCTGCGAAAATATCTTCAGGCCTCCTTCTGGTAAAGTCGTTATTTTGGCAATGAAGTGTGTCTCAGGAGAATAACTGGTAGGTTTTGGTACTCTGCCCTTGCTATAGACCCACCTTTAGTGAATTTTAGCCTGGCACACTTTTGAAGTTTAGAATTAGATGGGACTTGCGTTTTTGTTTATAAATGTATTGGGGGTGGAGATAGTTTATCAGCTGGGCTGTAGCTGGGAACAAGAAGGGGTGAACGGAGGTTTTTAATTTTTTTGGATATTTTGTGGGGTTTTTGTCTTGCCTGATAAATCGCACATTCGCCAAATGAGAAACTCATGCGACCTAAAAATCCCGCTCTTCATCTGACATCCATTAACGTGATGCGGAAGGTGGGACCTCTGCTTGTGCTTGTGGGAAGATGTTAGTGCATCCAAGCACAATGAGCAGAATGTGAAACTAGAAACAGCAAATGTAAATGATTTGTATTTATATTGGATTTCTTGTTGGACTTTATTCACATCTGGGGCCGGTTCTTTTTATGAAACTTATTTGCATCATATTTTTAGTAGCACCCTCTGATGACCTGGTGGTGGTCCAGGGTGCTCCAGCCTCCCTGTGACCCTAATTGGGATTAAGCAGTTCAGAAAATGAGTGCTTTAGCAGTGACTAATACAATATTGTTGATGAGGATATATTTTTATACCCCGATGCAGATCTCTCTCTCTCTCCCCCTCTCACTCACCCTCTCACACACACACACTCATTCACTCACTCTCTCACTCACTCACACCCACACTCACTCACTCCCATACTCACTCTCATACATGCACACACACATACTGATTCATTCACTCATTCACACACACACACATTCACTTGTACGCTCATTCATTCACTCACTCACACACTCACTTACTCACACACTCATTCAGTCACTCACTCATTCATTCATTCACTCACTCAGACACACACACACTCACTCATTCGCACACTCTTACTCACTCACACACTCACTCACTCATGCTTTACTCACTGAGTAATTGAACCACCTATTCCTACTATAGTCCCAAAAAAACAGCGCCTATCTCAGCCAACACTGGAAGGTGTGATACATCCTGAATATATTGCCATGCAAAACAAAGACAGAAAATTTTCTTCATCATTGGACTCCTTTAACTTTTAAGTGCTACAAACACAGAAGTTTAGGAAGAAGATTTTTGGAACTCGTGTCGTAAGATCGTTGTCATTTTCAGCCCGCAAACGCTGCAGCGTCTGTAAGTGCACAAAAGAAAACAATTCATCCAAACATCCATTCTTGAGTTTCTTTACGCACTAATGTGCCTTGTGAGAATGAAATAGCTTTGCGCTGCTATGAAATTCGACTCACAATATGACGTTCCAGCATGAGCTACTTCTCACAGGAAGCCTCGGCGGAAATGCATGAAGAACGACATGCTAATTTAACCGCTCCATTAGCTTCCATAGAGCACTATGCGTCGACTACTTACTTGTGGTTGAGGGGAACTACGGAGCCATATTTAAGCCTTGACCATGCTGTACATTAACCGCGACAGGATGCTGTGCAGTACTTGATGAGCTATTTCCCTGTAGATGGGGTTGGGGGTTGGAGGGGTGTGGTTGTATATTGCAGTGGGTTTAAGGGAATTTGTCTCATCGTGGGATTTTAAAGAGCAGAAATAAAGCTGCATGACTACAGCTCATCTGGCAGAGCTGTAGTACTGAATATATGCTTCATGCTGTTTGCTTCAGTGATAGTCTTCCTGTTGTTATTGTTCTCATTCAAAATATTGCTTTAACCTGCCATGCAATTACCAGCCGGCCTTCTCACGACCCTACTAGAATTAATCTGTTTGGCAATCAACCCAGTCACGCACCTTGTCAATACGCCACTCGATTGGCATTTTCTGAACCGCTTTATCCTGCTAGCCGTACAGAGAGCCCATTTCAGATGACTTTGGGAAAGACAGCTCACCAGTCCATTGCATGGTCAATACTCAACTATTCACATTTACATCCAGAGGGGCAAAGTGCATTGCCTATTAAGCCAAAGTTCGAATCCGGGTTAAAGCCACTGCCATCCGTGACCGGGAGTCCATGGGAGCTAATTGGCCGAGCTCTCACAGGAGGGAGGGACGGCATACGCTCACTTCCCTGTCGCTCACAGCAATCGCCAGCCAAGCACTGGCGCCTCTGAGCTCATTTGTACAAGGTGGGGCGGATAGCACCTTCAATCCGAGTGTGTCAAATACGCATACGCAGCAGTTCGAAATGAGGCGGGTGGCAAGCATTGTATGTCACGGAAGAGGTGTGTGCACGTTTTCGCCTCTCCCTGGTTGATGGTGGTCAGTGGCAATACCTGATGGGTGGGAAATGGATGCAACAAAATTAGGGAAAAATTAAACATCTAAGAAATTTTGACCTGCCAGTTAGCATAATGTGCATGTCTTTGAATTGTGGGAGAAAACCAGAGTACCCAGAGGAAACCATACAAGCATGTGGAGAACACACAAACTCAGACATACAGAAACGCCCTCGTCGGGCACGGGGCATGCTAAGCTCTACATGGAGTCTGTAGAAGTATTTTCGGCGTTTTTGTGTGTCACGGACTCGTGATATTCGATGTATGTTGAGTAGATGATTGTGCAAATTTTGTTTACCGTCCCTGGATAATTGAACACTGGGCATTTTGTTGGTTTCTCGCATGGCTGCATGTGGTGGCAGTCGCACAGCTGCAGTCCACATTCTTGTCCTAGATCAGTTCTTGCAGACAATTTCACAGCTGGATGGCCAGGGACAAATGATGAAGCTCCTCATCCGTCATATCTGTGCTGTCTGTGATCAGATGTGTATGGGTGGTGTTTGTTTTGTGCAGGTTTTTGTTGTTGTTGTTGTTGTTGATTCTATTTTGAGTCTGCAAACTCATGCAGCACAGGAAGTGGTCCACATGACCTTCCTCTGACTCAAGAGGCAAGATGGATAGATGAGTCGATCGCGGTTATGCACATCCATTCTGACTTTTTTAAGAAGGGCACTACGCGCTGGTAAAGCCCTTGACTGAAGTTCTGAGATGAAAACGCGGGCCACGGTTTAACATCAAAGCCCCGCAGACCTGCAGGTCGTCCGAAGGTTGGGAGTGAAGATCGGAATTTGGCGAGAGCTTGGAGTGTGATGACGTGATTTAGGTTATGCTTTATTTCTGCCCAGTGCACACAACAGAGCTCCATGTGAACGCTCAGGGCTGATGAGTCATGTGTCCTGATTCTCTCACTGCAGTGCACTTCTTACTCTCCGTGGAAAGCTTTTACCGGCTCGCGCTAAGTGAGAGTCTCACATAGATACGAGGGGAAAAAATGTCAATGCATTTTTTTCCACTTAAACGTCATCTATGCACATTATCATCATCTGTTTGCGACTCACTTTGTACCTCAGGAACGGCACATTAGAACAAACATCAGTGAGCTGTATCTTGGCAACTGTGCCAAATATATCAGTGATTTTGGCTGAGAGCTAATGCTGATAAAATCTTGATTCTGATTGGTCAGAACGTGTTGACTGATTAACAGTGTGTCCTGAAGGTAAGGTGGATGTTTCTGAATACACCCCAGAGATAGAACCTTGCGACATCCACCAAGTCATATCAGGATATTAAAGTGGTATAGCAGCCGGGGGTGGGGGGGTGGGGGGGGTGGGGGGGGTGAAAAGAAAGATGAATTTACATGCAATTTTATTTTGTTTAAGTTTGTTTTGCATTGTTTATCGTGGATTTTATTTGTTCTTGTTTTTAACCAACTTTTTTTCTTCAGTTCACAGTTTGTAGTTGTGCTTAGCACTTCCAGCTCACAGCAAGAAAATCCTGGGTTTGTTTCCCAGGTTCGAGTATTTCTGTGTGGAGTTTGTGAGTTCATCCTGTGTTTGAACAGATTTTCTCCAGGTACAGTGGTACTTCACTTTATGAAAGTCTCACCAAACAAAAAATGCAGGTCACGAAATGCATTTTCCTAAAATTTTTATCTCTGGATACGAAACAAGTTCATGTTACGAAAGCGGCATCTTAAAAATTCAAACGTGCCATTCAAACATTAAAACATGCCATTCAAACAACGTACGAGCTGCTCTCCCATCAATGACGTTCAAACATCCCACCTCACTGGCCTACCATTGGCTAGGAGGGATGACATAGCTACCTTCCATTGCCTATCTCCCAACATCCTGCCCTGCTGGCCTCCCATTCGCTAGTCGGGATGACACAGCTCCCTCTTATTGGCTATCTCCAAACATCCTGCCCCGCTGGCCTCCCATTCGCTCGGTGAGATGACGCAGCTCCCTCTTATTGGCTATCTCCCAACATCCTGCCCCACTGGCCTCCCATTGGCTAGGAGGGATGACTCAGCTCCCTCCCACTGGCCATTATGGAGCTGCAGCTACCATAATGCTTTTCATGTAAAGGACAGAGTTACTGTTGTTATATGCTTTATTTCTTGACTCAGGCTTTTAACTTTCCATAAACATTTGTAATATTATAACTCTGCTAAGAAGACATGGTCAACACACGCACGCACACACACGCGAGCATGTGATTTCCGGTGCGAGTGAGAAGAAGAAATGGGCTCAAGTGATATCACAAAGGAATATGGCCAAACCCATCTACCATCGGTACGATATTGAAGCAGAGGGAGGTCTTAAAAGGTATGCTTTTATAATTTTTAAAGGGTTTAGGGGTAGTATTGGGAGCCTTGGAACGAATCACGCGTTTTACATGTAAAATGCGGTTCAGTTTATGAAAAATGCAGGTTACAAAACAGATTTTTTTTTTTTTCAGACATCATGCTATATTATGTGTGTTGATGTTGTAAACACAGTGGAATGAAATATCGTATATTTGGAATCAGCATACTGAATATTTATTTATTTTTTTTTTGTTTATTCTTTTCATATTGTAATCAACAGAGTATCAAGGTTTCTTCAACAGATCAACTTTTAATATTGCACTCAACAAATAACAAATACCTTCGTCACGCTTCGCGCTGTTGCTGGTGGTTTATAATTAACTTGAGTTTGTTCAAAAATGTCAGCAAATGTATTATTCAATTTGAAACGCATTAATTTATTTATTATTTTCACGTTGGAACCTTTAATAGTGACAGAGACCAGTTTTTTTTCATCTCATCATGGTCCCCTTCCATCATGCTTTCCGCCTTTATTATTAATACAGTAACGACCAATGAGAATCGCTGTTTCACCGAACTGGTGAAATTGTCCAATCACAAGGCACAGTTGATACTGATTTCGCTTTGGTCACCTTTTAGGATGGTGTATGATGGGGGACACACATGTTTTTTTCAACACAACCGGACGGTTTATTTTTATTTTTTGCGTCTGTGAATGCTCAGGTGGGGTTTTATGTACAATTTCAGCCCAACCGGCCGTGTTACCGCCAACAAAGATGTTTTTAAGGCTGGCCTTGTGTATGTGTGTGTGTTTGTGTGTTGTCCTGTAATGGTCTGGTGAATTGTTCAGGGTGTACCTTGCTTTTATCCCGTTTTGGCTGAGATACATATCAGCCTCTCTGGGAACCTAATAGGATTAAGCGGTTCAACAGATGAGTGAGTGATGAGTGAGCTTTATAAGCTTGTAGCTGTAGATTTTTGGGAAAATCAAACAGTGGTGAATTTTAGTTTGTTTATAAACAGCATTTGATTTTAAGCTTCATTGCAGCTGGAGACATCTTCACAAACTTTTTCATCAATCTGAGTTAATAGTTGCACAGAGTCTAATATCAGGCTAATCAACTGATTTCTGCCAGAGTTTAATTCTAGACTCATGAAATACTCAAACTCAATTAGCGCTCGCTGTGGGTGGTTAAAACAGTAACTGTAAATTGCAGTCGAAATGAAAAACCCGGCTAGACCTTTTTTTTTTTTTTGTAATGTACACAGGCAGCTGGTGATGGTTGCCATAGTAACTCATTTCTGTTTATTGCGAGGGTCAGATCCGACAGTCTGAAAAGCAGCAATCTACGAAATGTTTTTCTGATTTCGAAGGCTGCCGTAGGCAATTATACAGTCCTCCCACGTGAACCTAAATATACCGTGCAGAATGCGATCTACAGCACATGATCCTGTTGATTATGTGCAGCTGGTGATCTGGACTGTGGAAGGAAGTTTTGGAAAGAATATTCTGGATAAATATGAGGAAATAAATATGGATTACATTTTCATCTTTAGAAACCGCTGTATCCTGGGCGTGGTCGTCATAGAAGTAAAAACAACAACAACAAAACCCATCACAGAAATACTGCGTGTGATGAGGGAATATATAGATGTAAGTAGGATGGATGGACGGACTTGGATAAAAATTTTGTAATAGTATAAATGTTTAAATGTGTAAAGAATATGCATTTCAAAAAATCTACATAAAAAAATAAAGCTGAAAATATAGACAGAAACGGAACGGAAAATGAGGGGAGTGACAGAAGTGACAACGATGATAGTAGAGCTTGAACCACCGACCTTGGGATTCGTAATTCAGCACCATACCACCGGGCCACCAGTGCCCAGCAATGAATAACGGTTTAATAAAATTAGATAAAATAAGAATGTATACAACTGCTGACCCCGCTCCCAGTGCTGGTAACTGGGTTATCAACGGCCGGCCACGTCTCTCGCTGTCTATGGTGGGAAGTTCATGTAAAAGAACTATTGCTGACTTTTGTCAAGAGTGGCTGCATAGCCTCAGAATGCTTCTGCCCTGTGATGGCCTGGCTAGTTCTCCAGGGTGTACTCTGCCCTCTCCCGTTGTCGGCTGAGATGGGCACCAGCCCCTCCCCAACCCTAATTAGGATTAAGTGGTTCATGAAATGAATGAATGAAGGATGTATGTGTACGTATGTTCTGCGATATATTCATGTGTAAGATCAGTATCAGCTCAGGATCGGATGATTGTACCACGATGCTGTGAAACCCGACCGCTTTTCTAAACGCTTTAAGACAACATTCACACTTAAATATATACAGTATGACATTTCCCGGATGCTCTTATCCTGACCGGCTTACATTTATTGTTTATCATTCAGCTAAGCAGCCAAGGGGTACGGGCCTTGCTCAAGGGCCCAATAGTGTAAAATGAGCCCAAGTTGTCTGATCCAGAGAAGGGGGGGGCAGACCCTCCTACTTTCATCCTGTTGTCCAGATTTTATCAAACAAGTATCATTCATGCAGTTGCCATGGTGATGGAACAGGGTCACGCAGCTTTTACATGTGATATATATGCTGTTTTCACTACCGCCGGGAAATGCTGGTTTGACTCAGTGTGGTATCGGGAGGACGAATACACCATCGTGTGGGTTGTTGCCCACTAACAGAGGATCCATATTTGGAGTTCTGAGAGCTACTCGGGCTTCTGCAACGAACCAAGCAACATTACTCTGGGATTTCCGAGTGGGATGAAAGTTTGAAACTCGAATCAGATCAAAAGAAATTACAATACTGATGGTCTCCACAGAGCCTCTCGCCTGCCTGTCAGGACTCGTTTTGTTTCGCCTTGAAGACTTGGTGGGACTTGAGACATTCCCCTGTAATGCTGGACGACACCGTAACTTCCTTTTATCTAAATCAAGGCTAAGCAATCTGGTTATTTATTGCACGTAATACCAGTCTATGGATTAGCAATGATAAATTCCTTCCAGCCCCTGCGATGGCCCGGCGAGCTGTACAGGGTGTATCTCACCCTCACCCGGAGTCAGCTGAGATGGGCTATTAATAGAGATAATTAGGGTTCAGCAGTTTCGAAAATTAATGAATGAAATTCCCTCCACGTGCAAACGAGTGCACGTGGTCCTTCGAGAATGACTCCCATCCTATCCGGCGTATATTTCTGCCTGGATCATCATGCTTCTAACAAAGGTGTTAAAATCCATCCCACTCTAACTACTCACTCACTCACCCATTTGCTGAATTGCCTAATCCATACTAAGGTCGCGGGAAGGTCGGAGCCTATCTCTAGCCGACACTGGAACGAAGGCAGGGTACACCCTCCACAGCATGCTAGACCACTGCAGGGCAACACAAACACAACCGTTGTCATCTGTGATGCCAGGAATATTCAGCCAGACCCAAAAAGGCAGGAAACAGAGTGGAGATGGAAACGGATGTGCTTTATTGTTCACAGGGAAGGCACTAGAGCACAAGGAAATCGTAGTCACTGTTAGAGATGCGGAGAAACACAGAAATCAAACAAAGCGAAAACTGGTGGAGCATGGAGCTGAGAGCCAGAGAGATTACGAGGAAGAGGGGCAATCTTCTAGCACTGAGAGGAGCATTCTGCTCATCTTTATAGCCCGTGATTAAGTGGAATCAGGTATGTGTGTTTAGCGCTCCACCTGCATGTGACAGCCACGCCTCTCTTCAATGCGTAGAGAGATCTGCCAAAACCAGAGTCTTTCACAATACAGACCATAACATAGTGTACTGTATTCAATAATTTTTTCCCTTAATTTGCAGACCTATGGTATGAGTTACAGTACTGTTAACTTCTGTTCAAAAGATGAAGGAACGGATTAAGACCCATTTACATTATTTGTAATGGGAAAAGCGGATTCAGAATTCGACCGAATCGGAATTCGACCAGCCGTCTGAAACAAATTATGGTCGAGAACCAAGGCTCCACTGTACATGGTGAAAATCCATGTGATGATGCAAACCCCACATAGAAATGTCCAGGACTGGGAATTGAACCCAGGACCTTCTTGCTGTGAGGCAGACATGCTAACCCGTAATGCCACAGTGACTCTGATTAGGATATTTATTAAAAAAAATAAAAAACAGTCATGCATTAACACAAAGAGTGACTTTTCTTTACAAATCTGAAGTTCCAGGTTTGTTTTACCAGTGAATTCAGCTCTGACATCAAATAGGCTTTTAAACTGTTTTAAAATGATGTATTGAACAACCAAGCGCAGTTGCAGCCTGGTGGTAGGGTGCTGTATTACTGATCCGGAGGTCAGTGGTTCGAGCCTCATTATAACCGGGTCATCACTGCCGTCCACCCCAGTGCAGCTAACTGGGTTATCAAAGGCCGGCCTTGTCTCTCACTGTCTGTGGTGGGAGGTTCATGTAAAAGAACCATTGCTGACTTTCGTAAAGAGAAGCTGCATAGCCGTTAGCGTCTCTGTGATGGTTTGGCGAGCCGTCCAGGGGGATACTATGTCCCTGCCGCGAGTCGGCTGAGATGGGCGCCAGCCTCCCCGTGACCCTAATTAGGATTATGCAGTTCAGAAAATGAATGAATATTGAACAATCACATTCATTTGTTCACAGTGTGTCGTTTTTATTTAAAAATACTTCCTTGGGGTATTTTATTGCCGGAGAATTATATTGACAAACCAAATGGCCAGCTGGCCGATCAGAAGCCCCAGGGAGAACACACTGCTGTTACACACTGATGGGGGGACTCCTGGGTGAAGACTATTCACGAATAAATAAATAGACAAAGGAACAGTGCAAACACTTCTTCTATATTCACCTGGTGTCATTGTATGCTAAAGTCCATTTACCAAAGTTCTGTTGGATCCGCTTTAGCCGCGTTTAGAAATGCGGATCGGTTGAGACTAAGACCAGGGCGAGCATTAATTACTATCGAGAACAAGGGGGCAGGGATGGCCCATTGGTAGGCTGATGGGTTGATTGACTGATCCCTTGATTGGGGGTTCAAATCCCACCCTCAACAGGTACCCCTCCCTCTCTCCCTCCTATCAAACCCCACCCCAGTTCAGCTAACTAGGTTATCAAAGGCCGGCCATGGCTCTCATCTCTCACTGTCTGCGGGAGGCATGTAACAGAAGCATTGCTGACTTGCGTTCCGTGGCGAGCTGTCCAGGGCGTACTCCACCTTTGCCCAGAGTCGGCTGAGATGGACACCAGCCTCCCTGCGACTGTAACTAGAATTAAGTGGATCATAAAATGAAGAGCAGATACATTACCGTTCACCTAGAAAATGGTTCTCTTTATTTTCATTGCTCACCGGTTTATAATGACAAAATCAAATCAAAGATTTTTGCAGTGAGACATTGATAGCTTAGATATTTATTTATTTATTTATTTATTTATTGTCACTAGTGAGATGGATTTGTTCTTCATCTTTGTTCAGAATATCTGATTTCTCAGCGCCTGCTTCAGGTTCACATACCGGTCTGAGACATTTGCTTGCAGGAGACATGACAAACAAGTAGAAAGGTCTGATGTCACACCTGAGGCTGTACTCTGGGACATGGCCTTTATGCTCACCGAATAGCAGATTGTCCTGGGCTTTAAAAGGCGCCGCAGCAAATATGGTCCACCGCCTACTACGTCGTTTCTAAATCTGTCTTTACCCTTGTGTCATTCAGACATATTCTAAAAAAAGATCACATGTCGTGGTGAGGGGGCTTTCTCAATGCAGGACATCATTTCAACTACTTTCGGTCACGCTGTTTAAATGTCACGCCCTTTTTAACAAACTGTTTCAATGCTGAATGGGATCGAGCATCGATTGGGCGTCACATCACTGTGTGAAGACTATTCATGCTCAGATCTCGTCCTGAAGCATGAATGGCAGATTAATTGTGAACGGAGTCTTTTTTTTTTTTTTTTTTTTTTTTTTTTTTTTTAAGACTAGTTGCTAGGTGACGGCTCCTCTCATCCATTTCTTCAATTCTTGTTTTCTTTTTTCTTTTTTAACTCATGGAGCTTTGCTACCTGTCCTGTTCATAATGGTATAGCGTTTCTGTTCATCTGTTTTGTTTACACAGCGTTTCCTGTCTTTGCTGCAACATTTCCTTGAATTCATTGCTTTAGAAACCTTTTTAAATTTGATCCGGGGCCGGGTCGCCGGGGCAACAGCCTAGGCAGTGATGTCCAGACGTCCCCCTCCTCAGCCATGTCCTCCAGATCTTCCAGGGAGGGGGAGGGCAAGGCCAGCCGATAGACACAGTCCCTCCATCGTGTTCTGGGTCAACCCCGGTGTATCTTCCCGGTTGGACATGACGCCAGGGAGGCGTTCGGAAGGCATACTAACCAGATGCCCGAGCCACCTCAACTGGCTCCTCTCAGCACGGAGGATCAGCAGAGGTTCTACTCCGAGCTCCTGCCGTACGCTGAAGCTGGCTGAGCTTCTCACCCTATATCTAAGGGAGAGCCCCGCCACCCTGTGAAGGAAGCCTATTTCAGCCGCTTGTATCCGTGATCGTGTTCTTTCAGGCACTACCCAAAGCGGTGAGGGTTGGACGAAGATCAACCGGTTAATTGAGAGCTTTACCTTCCGCCTGTCGATTTCCCGCTCCATGCTTCCCTCACTTGTGTATAAGACCCCGAGATACTTGAACTCCTTCACTTGGGCCAGGACATCATTCCAGACCTGAAGTGCTACATGAGCACTCTCGTTTCTCCATAAATAATATTTACATTGAAATAATATTTACATACATTAATGTTTACATAAATAATATTTAAATTTACAATACATTAGTATTTACACACAGGCTTGAGGAATACTTTTTTTTTTTAAAGGTACAGGCAGTTGTATAGTATTGTAAAACCTTAGCTTTATCGAGCATCTGTATTTCTATTCTGAGTGTAATGTGTGTAGGAACCGTTTCCGTGGTGCTGACACAAAGACTAAAATATGTCGGATGTGAAAGCGCCTCTTTTCAGGAGGTGAAAGGAGTTGGACGCCATCTTTGGCATCGCTACAGGTCTTCACGTTTCCCTTTGATTTGTTATGCAGTTCAAGGATGCGGCCGATATTTAATTGAGTTGGCCTCCATCCCAGTCCCTGCTGCCTGCATGCACTCTCGCTAAAACTGTCGTAGTGGGTCATTTAGCTTAGACTGACCTCAACAGTTCCGCCTTGGACCGTTATCTGCGGCTCGCTCAGGGTAAAGGGGAGGTGCCTATAATTGTTTGTAAAATGACTTTGTTTTTGAAGACGATGGTACCGTTGGGGGTGTAGCCTGTGTTTCAACGTTGGCTTTTATTGCTGTATTTGTGTCAGTGAGAGGAAGATTAGTCACACTGTTATGAGTCGAGGGGACAGGATTAGGAATGAGCACGTCAGAGGGACAGCACATGTAAGACGTTTTGGAGACAAAGTCAGAGAGGCTAGATTGAGATGGTTTGGACATGTACAGAGGAGGGATAGTGAGTATATTGGTAATAGGATGCTGAGGCTGGAACTACCAGGCAAAAGGCCTAGAGGAAGACCAAAGAGACGATTCATGGATGTGGTAAAGGAGGACATGAAGGTCGTTGGTGTAAGAGAAGAAGATGCAAAGGATAGGGTGAGATGGAGGCAGATGATTTGCTGTGGCGACCCCTGAAGGGAAAAGCCGAAAGGAAAAGAAGAAGAAGAAGTTATGAGTCGAGGGGACAATTCATATTCAACCTCGTGGAAAAATAAACAAGAGAAACTTTTATATCATGTTCATTTAAAATGTTCTTCAGGGCACTTACACCACCATGCCACCCTTATTCTTTGAGTTTTTTATTTTTTATAGATCTACCCTATCAGCCCATCAAAATTTGCCAAGGTCACAGAGGTCATTTCATCAAAAATACACATTGAGGCTTTCAAGGCTGCAGCTGACCAGGCAGAACATCTAGTGTTGTGTGTCCAGGACGCAGAACATCAACAACTGAAAATTGAAGAATCCGTCAGCTGGATGTTATTTTTAACTGAACTTTCACCCAGAGGAGACGAGAGAACCCGGAGGAAACCCATGTAAGCACAGAGAGAACGTGCAAACTGCACAAATAAATGCCCTGGCTGGGAATTGAACCCAGGACCTTCTTGCTGTGAGGCAGACATGCTAACCACTACACCACCGTGCCACTCTGACTGAATAATAATAATAATAATAATAATTATTATTATTATTATTATTATTATTATTATTATTATTATTATTATTATTATTATTAACAACAACAACTGGTGGGGCCGGTGGCGTAGTGATTAGGGTGCTGGGCTCATGATAGTCAGGTTGTGAGTTCAAATCCCAGTTAGACCCCCACTGTGCTGAGACCCCTGGGCAAGATTTTATCTGCAAGTGTGCCTCTGTTCACCCAGCAGTATAAATGGGACCAGTAAAATATACTGGGAAGGTAACCTGCGATGGACTAGCGTCCCCTCCAGCACGAGTTGAACTCCTGGTCAATTTTTAGATTTCTTTGATTTTTTTTTTTTTTTTTTTTAAACATGGAAGCCAAGAAAGCCTTGTTTCATTCAACAGGATGCAGTAAACTGGGAGGTTCGCAATTTGTACACAAAAAGGGCCCTCAGTGTCATTGATAATACGACAGATCAGACCATATACAGTTAAAGCATTTTTTTTTTTTTTTTTTTTAAATAAACACCACTTCTCAAAATACTCAAATCCTCGGCTGTGTGGCTTCCGTGTAGATTCGACTGCTGATTTGACAGACATGTGCTGTGAATCTCGGAGACACAGCATGAAGACAGTCCTCAGGCACTGGTTGCCATTCCAGGCTGCAGGCTCTGACGGAGAGGACACAAATGATTTTCTTGTCTCACACCAACCTCACCCCACCCCAACCCACCCCACCCCACCTCTGTATACCATGCATGCTTCAACTTGCAGTGAAATCCTACAGTGTGAATGTTAATAAGCAGGCCGGCGATGTAAAGACCTGCGTTAAGCAAAAGAAATAGCAAGCTGATGCAGAGAGAGAGAGAGATACAGTTACACAGCCAAACCTGCTGGATGGAGAACAGCGCCAATTATGAGGTTTCATCCTTCAAATGAAAATGAAAAGGCAGTGTTCATTAAAGCAGGACCACTGCCTCGTCTTCAGTCCGAGAATCCTTATGACAGTAACCACCGGTTCTCAACCCTGATTCGGAATACCTCGACTCTTCCCTGGACCATCATCCTGATCATCTCCAGGCTTTGTGTTCATCGATGGAGGAAAGGATTCTAAAAGGAAAACCTCTGTCACATGATACGACCCACCTTTCGTCTGCAAGGACCTGCTGTTTAGATTTGATCTGTATAAATTTTTTGTAGCCATTTATAAATCATACCTTTAGTCAGAGTGGCACGATGGTGGAGTGGTTAGCATGTCTGCCTCACAGCAAGAAGGTCCTGAGTTTGATTCCCAGCCTGGGTGGGTTTTTTTTTTTTTTTTGGAGTTTGCATGTTCTTCCCGTGCTTGAACGGGTTTCCTCCGGGTTCTCCAGTTTTTCGCAGTCCCAAAACATCCACAGTAGGTTAATTGGCCATTCCAAATCTACCCAAGGTGTGAATGGTTGTGTGAGTGTTGGCCTTGCAATGGCCTGGCGAACTGTCCAGGGTGTACCCCAGCCTCGCCCAGACTCGGCTGAGGAAATGAATAATTCGGTCAGTAATACAGTATAATAAAAATTGTTGAGGAAAAGTAAAAAGTATTTTATGTATACCGTTCTGAAGCAGTTTTCATAATCCTGTCAGACTTTTGGATTCAATTTATTGTTCCTGTAAGGAATATTAAAATTTGAAGTGAAATTGGTGTGGAGTTCTGCTTAAAATCAACCAGTACACCTAAGATGCAGAGATTAAAACTGTAATTTCCTTTTAACGCACAAACCAGTAAAAGTGTCAGTTTACATTTTTACACGCATAAATCAGCTGCACATTTATTCTCTTATTTATGCAGATAAGATCGTACTGCACACCGGTTGCTGTCTGTAGTACATAGAAATGAATTTATTGTTCAGATTGATCAGACAGTTCTTAGAGCACTTGCTAGAAATTTGATTGAGATTACATGACCGTGATATTCTCATCAGTGATGAAGCTCGCAGAACAGGAAGGACACCTTCATTTTAAGACATTTGCTGAACTGCTTATTCCTATCATGGTCAGCTTACAATGGACAAAGGCGGAGCACACCCTGAAGAGCTTGCCAGACCATTGTAGGGCAAGACACAGGAACAAGCATTCACAGCTACACCCACAACTATGCAAATTTTGGAACAGCCAAGTAGACTAACGTGCATGTCTTTGGACAGTGGGAGGAAACCGGGGTTTCACGTCACTCCTCAAAGCAATTCGAAAGTTCTTCATAAATATTGGTAAATAATTGCACCTGAGATATATTTCTCATTCAAAAAGCTCGCTGTACTGAGGTCTTACAACAAGGTAGTCTCAACAAAATGGCTGCTTTCTGTCTTCACAAACAAGAGACTCGCTATCCAGTCCTTTTTTTTTTTTTAAGATCAGTGGACTTTGTGCTACATTTTGAGGTTCAATTTAATTCACTTGTCTTTCTGTACCACTTTTTACAGATGTCACTGTCACAAAGCAGCTTTATATAGTAAAATTAATTTGGTAAATAATTTCAATTTATACTTTTTTAATGAACCTGGTACATCCCAGATGAGTAGGTCTTATTTTAGTTTATATCACCACCAGTGGAAAGTCATCTTAAAATTGTATATATGGGTCCAAATGAGACATCATTAGCAGGAGGGAAGGATTTCTCAGACAAGAACTCCTATCAGAAGTAACACATTAGCCTCACAGGGTTACGAATGCTAAAAGATTAGGGTCACTGGTATCTCAGAAGTAGCATGTGTATCTCAACAAAAACAAAGAGGGGTGGGAATGAGAAAGAGAGGTTGTTTATCAGTTTACCTGAGATTATTGGTGCAATCAGGGACTTGAAAGAGACCAAAGACAGGCAAGAATGCACCCTGTGATGTAAGGTCATCAGGCACTCCACCATCAGATCGGTTGGTATTACACATACATCTTCAGCAGTTTTAGGCAGTGACTAAATTTGACATTTACAGCATTTAGCAGATGCTCTTATGCAGAGCGACTTACAGAAGCTTCAGTCTCTGTCAGTGAATATATTCTTGTACTGGTTTGTTTGAACACAGACTAAGTATCGCTCATCAAAACTCAGTTGGTAGGTGTTGTGTGCAGTTTAGTTTAGTTTATTTTTCTTTCTTTTTTTTGTGGTGTGTTTGTTTATATACAGCATAGTGCTTAATCTAAGTACTGCTGAAAAGGGTGATTTTTCAACTGTCGTGTGAAGATATCCAGTGACTCAGCTGTCCGGATGTTCATAGGAAGTTTATTCCACCACCTTGGAGCCAGAACAGAGAAGAATGAATTTTGCATTTTTCCCTTGTCCTTTGGTAGAGGGATGGATCCGTCTAGCAGGGCTTGAGGATCTGAGATAATGTGGTGCAGTGCAAGGTGTGATAAGTGCTTTGTAGGGACGTGCAGCTCCATTTTTGGCTTTGTAGACAAGGGTTACTCTTTTAATTTGAATGCGAGCAGCTACAGGAAACCAGTAGAGCGATCATAACAGTGCTGTGGTGTCGGAAAATATGGGAAAGATCGACATGATCAGGAAAGATTAGTGATATGAGAAGAGAAGAACAGGCACTTAACTATAGTTACTCCAAGGCTTCGTGAAGTGCCTGAAGGAAAAATCACAGCTTTGTCCAAGGTGATTGCAAAATCATGATGAGGGGATGAGTGAGCTAGGATTAACAGCAATTCAGTCTTGCTGGGATTAAGCTTCTGCTGGTGAGCTGCCATCCACAAGGAGATACTTGCCAGACATGCATCAATCTGGGCAGAAACATTACTATCTGAGGGGAAGGGAAAGAGAGCAAGTTGAGTGTCATCTGCATAGCAGTGGTAGAACAATCCATGTTAGAACATCACCAAGGGACTTTGTATAATGAGAGAACAGAAGTGAACCAAGAACTGAGCCCTGGGGAGCAGCAGTGGAAAGTTGGCATGGAGAAGACGTGGATCCCCTCCATGTAACCTCATATAAGCTACCTTCCAGGTAGGAAGGAAGTACTGCCTTACTTCACCACAAATTTCTGAGGGTGGACAAGAGAGTCTTCTGGTTGACCGTGTCAAATGCTGCTGAAAGGTCGAGCAGGATGAGGACTGATGACATCCTGGCTGATCTTGCAGCATGTAGCTTCTCTGTAGCAGCCAAGAGTGCAGTTGCTGTGGAATGTGCTGCATTGAAGCCAGATTGATTAGGGTCAAGGAGGTTATTCTGCAAAAGATATGGTTATAAATAGTGTGTTCGAGAATTTTATAAAGGAAAGAAAGAAGTGATACCGGCCAGTAGTTGATGACGTTCGATGTATCCAGAGATGGTTTCTTTAAGATGGGTAAAACCCTGGTACCTGACCAGATGATGAGTTATTGATGATAGTGGATGCACAGTTTCACTGTGGAAATGAGATGAAAAATAAGCGAAATAGATTAGGGTCTTCATTCGTAAACATTGCCTTTCCCCTTGCCCTGTGCACCATCTGAGATACCCATCATTAATCAATGCAGCTGGTATTCCCAGCATCCTGACAGATCTCGTCCTCGCCACATGACTGACAGAATCAGTCCTGCTCTCTAATGATAAGAATGCACATGGAATGACAGATTTCCTCATCGTCTGTCTGTACCACCTGAAGCGAACTAGCATGACAGGACGCTACCTGGTAGCGAGTTTAGTGAAAATGCCGCATGCTCACAGCAAGCAAGCGATGATAGCAAAGAATCCAGCTGTGAGACCTGCGAGTTGAGGATGCTGATGGGGGAAAGCAGTTTATCTCGGTGTAATTATGCAACGAGCTTTCTTTCGCAGTTTCCCCTGATTGAAAATGATGCTAGAAGCTGACTCCATCTGGCAGAGTGTGTGCTTGCTCTTCTGACAGCTTCATCAGCTTGTAAATGCCTTTTCCCACCCACTGACACGCAGCTCAACTTTATATTAATGTGCAGATTCCTTTCACATTCCCAGTCCCCTCCCAGAAGCTTGCATCTGTGTGTGGGTGTGTATGTGAGTGTCCCAATCTGTGATCAGTAAAGGATTTGTCTGCCTCACGCTTGTGTTGTGTTATTGGGGAACATGTTGACCGGAAGCATCAACATGAACAATCTACTCCCTTGTTGATTTTAATTCATTCATTCATTTGGCAGACCACCTTATCCTACCAGGGAGGTTAGATCCTATCTCAGCCGAGTCTATGCAAAGGCAAGGTACAACCTGAACAGCTTGCCAGTCCATTGCAGGACCAAAACACACAACCATTTATACTCGCACCTTTGGGCAATTTGAAAGAATTAAGTAGTCTTCTGTGCATGTTTTTGAGCTGTGGGAGGAAATGGGAGTACCCGCATAAACCCCCACATAATCAGAGTAAGAACATGCAAACTCCACACGTGAAACACCCGAGCCCCGGAATTTAACTCAGGCCTTCTTGCTGTGAGGTCAATGTGTTAACCACCGTGCCACCGTGCCACCCAATTTGGATTTTTTTATTAATTTTTTTACAGTATTAATTCTGTGATGGCAGAACAGTCAGAACACACCATTCCTGTGTAGTATCAACTACAGTGGTATCTTGACTTACGAATTTAATCCATTCTGAGGGCAAGCTTGTAAGTCAGAAAGTTAGATAAAACAAAAGTTCCCATAGGAAAGAATAGAAAGCCAATTAATCTGTTCCAAACCCCTCCCAAACTTATATAACCTTCCACAAACTCGTATATTTGACCTAATATATTAAAGATAAACATGTAAAAAAACCCAATATTTAATAATAATAATAACAATAATAATAATAATAGGGGCAGTGGTGGTCTAGTGGATAGGGCGCAGGATCGCTGATCCTAAGATTGGGGGTTCAAGTCCCCACAGGGTTGTCACTGTCCCCCCCAGTGCGGCTAACTGGGTTATCAAAGGCGGACCATGTCTCTCACTGTCTATGCTGAGAGGCATATAAAAGAACCGTTGCTGACTTTCGTAAAGAGTAGCTGCAAAGCCATCAGCGTGTTTCTGTCCCTTGCTAAAGGGTTGTGACAGGAAGGGCATCCGACGTAAAAACCTCTGCCAAATCAAATGTGCGAATCAGATGATTCGCTGTGGTGACTCCCGAGAAAGGGAAAAAGCCAAAAGGAGAATAATAATAATAATAATACATTTAACATTAATAATAATCAATAATAAAACAAGAATAAACAATAAGTCAACTAACCATTCCGATCATTGACAAAGATGTCAGTGGGCATAAAGATGTCATGTGGGCAGGCATGAGGTGGTGTGTAACAGAGGAGGAGGAGAAGTTTGTGCATGTGCATGCTACAAATGCCAGCGCGTGGAAAGGCTCGTGGTGAGCTCCCACAAGGCCAGTGTTTCTCAAATAGTGAGACGTGTCTGCATATTACCCTGGGAAACATGCTTTTTTTTGACATACTGTACTAGAATTAAGTGTAATTGTGTATCCTCTACAGTAGATGGCAGTCACACACTCACTGTGTTCCCTATGGTGTAGGGAAAAAGCACCAAGCAAACGACATGAGGTGCAGTACACTAGAGTTGCACTTGGGGGGGGGTTCTTCCTATAGGGGGCATCACAGAAAATAATTGAGAAGCAGTGCACAAGGCGTTCTTGGAGCGTGGAATATTAGGTGCGGAAGAATATGAGGCTAATCAGCTCGGAAAAGCCATTTCTCCAGCAGAGCTCGTAATTCAAAATTTTGCCTGTTTGATGAGGCAGATTTTTTTTTTTGTGGGATTGAAGCTCGTATCATGGAAAATTTGTTATAAAAGACACTCGTAAGTCAAGGTACCACTGTCATTTGAATTGCAGGTTAATGTAAAAGCATTTTCACTCATTCCCTCAGACTGCTGGACCCCACAGTACATCACATGACTACGGTGTATAAACTCATTAACGCCATACCTTATGTCACAAAAGTGGGCTTGGTATTCTTCTACCAAAAGTTAGTGGAGTTTAAGAACAGGAACTGAATATTGTATGCCGGCGTCACTCATATGAAATATTCATTAACATAATGAAATTGTGAAGTAATAGCCAGTCGTCCTTATAATCAGGGACATGCAAATGCTTTTATGGAATATTAAAAGACGCTCCCTAGATCCCAGGAACACTTGGCTCACCGTATCATCTCTTCAAGCACAGCACAAGACACAAAAAAAATGTTCTGCTTTAGGTAATGGAAGGAGTTTTCTTTTAAGTAGATCTTTGTTTTTTAAAGAAAGTATACATATTTTCTCACATGAAAAAGTCTATTCGACTTTGTTTCATCAAAATCAGAGTTTGCATGCCCACTGTTCCAACTGCTGCTAATTACTTTATGGATAAAGGTGCACCTTACAGTTTAGTGAAAATAATTACTGTAATTAGCTCTCTCCATGAAGCTCATTAAATTCTTTTTTTTTTTTTCTTGCTTAATGCATATTCGCATGGCTGACAGATCACGGGGTCCTTTGCACCTGCTCATGTGCAAACTCTGTTTCTGCCCAATCAGCCATTTTTTTCGAATGTAGGACAGGTCTGAATGGTCTGCCACACAAGCCCAAGTTAGTACTGAAGAACCGAATGTACTCCAGTCTGAGGTGCTCTTCATCCTGGACTAATCTGGACCGCTTTACCATTGCGCAATACAGTATACTGTATGGTGGGATATGTGTTCGTTCAGTTACAAGATTTGAGAGGTGAAGACTGCTCTGTACATATCGTAAAGATCCCAGTCGTTCTACTAAGGGACGGTTAAAGAAGAATAAAATTAATGTTATGGAATGACCAGGTCAGAGTTCTGACCTTAATGCAATCGAGGTGTGGTGGAAGGACCTATAGGAAGTAGTTCATACAAGGAAACTCACGAGGATCTCAGAGTTGAAGCTGATCTGTACAGGGGAATAAGTTAAAATTCATCCATGCTATAACATGCAGGACTGATCAACGGTTACTGGAAACCTTTACTTATTCATTAGTTATTACTGCAAAAGGAGGTCACACCAGATACTGAAATCAAAGCTTAATATACATTTGCAGTGAAATCTTTCTCTAGATGTTGGGCTGTGGCTGTCAGGATTTCTGTTCATTCAGTTACAAGATTATGAGGTCAGGACTGCTCTCTATACATGAATCTGCTCTGTATATATGAATATTTTGGCAAAAATCCCTTTCAGTAAAGTGAATTTTAAGGCCAATACTGTACAATTGGTTTATAAATATTATTAAGGTGCGTTGTTTACAGAAAAAGGGTAAACAGAGTTTTCTTCTATTTTATTATTACTTATGTGCGTCATGTGCCCCCCAAGTGCAGCTAACTGGGTTATCAAAGGCCGGTTATGTCTCTCACTGTCTGTGGTGTGAGGTTCATGTAAAAGAACCATTGCTGACTTTCGTCAAGAATACCTGCATAGCCGTCAGCGTGTTTCTAATTGGGAATTGGAGTCCCCCGAGGCAGTTCGTTCACAGCAACGTTCTAGTGACTCCTGCAGCGGCACCGGAACCCAGTCATATCCTTCCGGTGCCACCGAGAGGGGGGGGACTTGCTTCTTGGGTAACAGCCTGTCCTCCATACTTCCTACCCATGCTCTGCGCACTGGAGAGTATCACCAGCCGGGATACCCACTCGAGCGCAGCTCCATAGTCCTTCAAGACTGACAAAGGCCTACTATGTGTGTCATGCCATGATGGGCCTTCTGATCAGCTGGCCTTCCCCTCTGATCCCAGTACAAAACAGGATCTCCACTCATACCTGTGTGGAGCTTTCAGACAATTAATCAGAACCGACTAGGCACAGAGATCAGAAAGATCATAAATGGGAGGAGGAAGCCAAACAATCCATCCAGAACCTGCAAGTTTGAAAATACTTACAAATATCTTTGTTATTGAACATGCAATAGATGTTGAGTAAAGAGACGAGTTGGTGTTCCGGTTCATCCCAAAGATGCTCCATGTGGTTGAAGTCAAGGCCCTGGGATTGGTGAAATACTTGAATTGTTTTATTTAGGATGTAATCAGATTACGAGGAATTTACCTGTCAGCTAGAAGGTTCTGAACAAGGACTTCTCTCTGTGGAATCTGCATGCTGTCTGTATGTTTGTGTGTGATTTCCCAGGGTACTCTGGTTTCCTCCCACAGTGTGGCCTATTACGTCAACTGTTTACTCAAAATGCACGTGATGACTGTGAATGGTTGCTTGTGGCTGCGTGAGCTCTGTAATGGACTGGCATCCCTTTCAGGGCAGAACTCTGCCTTTTACCCAGAGGCAGCTTGGATTGACTCCAGATTTTCCGCAAATGACCCTGATGGGCAATCAGTATAGATAATGGAGTTATATATAAAAGGCAAAACCAGTAGTACAGTATTTGTTAAATACGCATATAAAATAGATTATGTGAAGAAGTTTTCCAGGGTTCCACACACATCAGTCCTTCAGTGTCCTTCAGCAAATTCCTCTTATCATTGTCGTGAAGTATTGACTGATAGAAGGCCACCTATAATGGCTCTGAGATCGGAGGACATGATTAAATTTCCACTGCTGAGGGGCATTAGAGGATTTGTCACACTCAAGTTAGATCACAAGTCAGACTGCCTGCTGAAGTTTGTGCACTTCTTCAGAATTGAACCCAGAGCTCAAGTAGTTTCTTAACTCATTTAAATTGATATCTCAAGACTGCCAGTTGGACAGAAGCTGGAAGGCAAACCAACTGAGTGAATACAGGAAAAAAATCCACCACCACCGGTCTTTCTTTTTCTTAGCTTGGATTTCATTTGAGTAACGGCTTTACCCAGAGGTCACACAAAAGAAATAACAAACTGCAACCTCAGTGACCTGATATCCACAAAAAATGATTTACAAGGAAGTATCAGTGGGTGTGCATACGGCAGGGAGCTCCAGGATATGCTGGGTGGGTCAACTGTGTGTGTTTAGGGTTCTGGCTGGTTGCCGGACTAAAGGAGATATGAGAGTAAAAAGGAAAAGAAAAGCTGCGCTGGTATTACCTCTGCGATAAAATTGAAAAATAAAATTTCTTGAAATCAGTTAGGGTGGCATGGTGGTATAGTGGTCGGCACATCCGCAAGAAGGCCTGGGTTCTGTGTGCAGGTTGTACGTTCTCCCCGTGCTTGTGTGGGTGTCCTCCCACAGTCCAAAAAAATGCACAGTAGGTTAATTGGCTGTTCCAAATCTCCTCTAGGTGTGAATGATTGTGTGAGCGATGGCCTGGCGAGCTGTCCAGGGTGCACCCCGCCCTCGCCCGGAGTTGGCTGAGATGGGCACCAGCATCCCCAAGACCCTAATTAGGATTAAGCAGTTCAGAACATGAATGAATGAATCCGTCACTTTGTCTGTGAACAAATTTCTGATCTCACCCATGCACGGATTTTCAATACAGTTGGTTGGGATACTACTCTATGGGAGTCCCAGCGAAGATTTGATTTTAAAGTGTCAAGGTCAGAGGTGAAGGTGAAATCAAGGTCGAAATATTTTGGAGATGAACATTTCCCCTACTAAGAATGAAATGGCTTATGTCTGAGAAACAAAATGGAACAGACATAGGAGGAGTGAGGGACAGATGGGAAACCATTTACAGACTTTCGAGTGGCATATTCTACATTGTCTGTGAGTGACCTTGAAAGGCAGAAAGCAAGGACACAGGATTTTATAAAGTTACTATGGAGCACAAATTGCAAACCATAAATGTGAGGCGCTCTACCGAAACCAGGCGCTTGTCGCAAGTGACGTATGGTGCTTGTGAGACAAAGTGCGGCTTATCCGGATTTCCGATCTTTCAAATGACCAAGTGAAGGTTGAGTACTTCGGTGAAGCGCCTCACATATGGACTTTCAAACGAGACAGTAATTTCTGACCTTGAGTGACTTTGAAAAGTCAAACCTAGAAAGACATCTCAATAATATTGTGTGGACAGTGGTGTCCTGGAGTTAAGGTGTTGGATCACTGATCCCAAGGCTGTGGGTTCAAGTCCCACTCTCAACGGGTTGTCCACTGTCCCCCAGTGCAATTCACTGGATTATCAAAGGCCGGCCATGTCTCTCACTGTCTATGGTGAGAGGTTTGTGTAAAAGAACCATTGCTCTGACTTTTGTCAAGAGGAGCAGCGATAGCCATCAGCGTGTTTCTGCCCTGTGATGGCCTGGTGAGCCATCCAGGGTGTACTCTGCCCTTGCCCAGAGGCGGTTGAGATGGGCACCAGCCTCCCGGCAACCCGAATTAGGATTAAGCGATTTATAAAATGAATGAATGGATAATATTGTGTAACTGTTATAATTTTATTGTTGTTGTTGTCGTTGTTTTAGATTATCTTCACATGGCATTATGTATATAATGTCAGTATTGTGTGCTTGGCTCCATCAGTGCAGAGAGTGTAGTTAAACATTGTGATCGAGATGGACAAATTGTATTTTCCTGCTCTTAGACGGACTCAGTAAGCAGAAAGGATCTTGCATCAGCACCATGAAGTGTAACTTCAGACCTACCTGCATTTCTCCCCAGCCAACTGTGTTCAGAAAGCAGCCTGTGTGAAAGCAAAGTGTGAAGATAATGACTGTTCTCGTGTCTCTCGGAGTGGATTGGCCATTACCAGATGAAGATGACACTTTGCACTTTCACCCCCTCGGAGGCTTTGTCATTGTTTGACCAAAGCTGTCCATGTACAGTATGACAGTCTGGCAAGATAATTATAGAAGTGGACTTGGAGTGCAGCACACAAAAATGAAGCATTAAAAACAAAAGTCACAATTTATTTACAGTAATTACAGGCAAAATGGACTGATTTTTATTCATTTGGTGAAATGAACATCATTAATACATGATATTCATTGTCAGTATAATGTTACACGGTGGAACGGAGGTGTGGTGAGCACATCCGCCTCACATAAGAAGGTCCAAATTTGTCTCTAATTGTGTGTGTGTGTGTGTGTGTGTGTGTGTGTGCTTACTTTGCAGTGGTCTGGTGAGCTGTTCTCGTAGAATTGTGCGGTTCATGTGCTGTGTATAACTACACAGGAACCATACAATCTGACTGGTCCACTATCTCAGGGTTAATGGTCATTATGAGTGGATAACATTTAAATCAACATAACAGACACTCGCAGTTTGTCACAGTCATTTGGATAGAGCGGTGTCATTTTCATTCCCTTTTTTACATAGTGTAAATACAAAATCAGTTTAAGAACACTGGAATGCACTTTTCGTATGCTTCTGTGTAGTAGATACTACAGTAACATACAACGATTGTCAATCGAATAGTACTCGAATAAATTTGATGACCTTCACCAAGCATGTGGCGAATATGTGCTTTAGTGTATATATAATAGTATATATAATACACATAACCCAGAAAAGCCCATGATTTTATTTTATTTTATTTGCAATTGCAATTTTTTTAATAATTGCAGAACATTAGCTCAATGCACAGGCTCGTATATCAGATCCTTAATGCAGAGCAACTCACTGTGGTTCAACAGCTGAAAAATAACCCGAAAGGTGGATATATACCGTGTTTTCCAAACTATGCGTCACGCCTTTTTTCATAGTTTGGCTGAGGACTTATACTCCTGACCAACTTATATGTGAAATTATTACATATACAGGGTGACCTTGAGTTACAAAATTAATCTGTTCCGAGGGGAGCTCGTAAGTTAAAACATTTGTTCGATCAAACAGAAATTCCCATTGGAAATAATAGAAAACCAATTAATCTGTTCCAACCCCCTCCCAAACTCATATAACCTGACATAAACACATATATTTCACCTAATATATTAAAGATAAACATGTAAAAACAATAAATATTTCACAATAATAATAATAATAATAATAATACATGTACATTAACATATTAATAATAATTAATAATAAAACAAGAATAAACAATAAGTCAACTAAACCTTCCGATCATCTACTGCGGAAAAGATGTCACGTGGGCAGGCATGAGGTGGTGGGTAACGGAGGAGGAGAATTTTGTACGTGTGTACCCTACAAATGCCAACGAGGAAAGGCTTGTGGTGAGCTCTCACAAGGCCAATGCTTCTCAAATAGTGGGGCGTGGCTTCAAGGGGGGCGTGGTGTGATGCCAAGGGTGCACATATGACCCTGGGGAACATGCTTTTTTGCCATACTTTACTAGGATTAAATGTAATGGCACATTCTCAACAGTAGGTGGCAGTGGTACTCTCACTGTGTTCCCTATGGTGTATGGAAAAAGCACCAAGCAAACGATACGAAGTGCAGTAAACACTATTTATAGTCGTATTCTGAGGAGAGGCATGAAATGTTTTTCTTTTTTTTTTTTTTTTTTTTTTTTTCTTCCTATGGGGGCATCAAATCAGAAAATAATTGAGAAGCACTGCACAAGGCATTCTTAGAGCGGAAAGGAATACACATGGAAGAATACGATGCTAATCGGCCTGGAAAAGCTATTTCCCAAGAGAGCTCGTAAATAAAAATTTTGCTGGTTGGATGGGGCGGATTTTTGGTGGGATCGAAGCTCGTATCATGGAAAGACACTCGTAAGTGTACACACCGTAAATGGGTGTCAGCTTCCACATGAGTGTAATTAGGATAAAGTGGTTCAGAAAATTAATAAGTTAATTTATGGAGCACCAAGGTTGAGTATTTTTTGAAACATCCAGACACTGAGAAGTATTTGTAGATTCAAACATTGGTTGCTCTACTCTGCACTCAGATACATTACACTTTAATATAGGCCAATCTATAAAGTTGCTCCATTCTTTTCTTTTATTGTTTAGTAATTTATACTATTTATGTATCTATTTATTTATTTACTTATATAATATATGTATGTGTGTATGTTCGTACTTGTATCTATTTTTGCACCCCCTACTGATAGTACCTCAAGAGCCTGTAACAGTGAATTTCTCCATTGTGAGATTAATAAAGCTGTATCTTATCTTATCTTAAATAATGTGTAAACTCACGAATAGACCAATCAAAAAACTGTTAGGGTGGGTGGAGTTGAATATGCTAATGAATACAGCGGTTTCCCGTCAGATAGCTGCAGTCTGTCGACTGTAGTCTTGTTTAAACCGTGTATGAAGGACTTTGTTAGCTAAGAGTAGATAACAGTGAGAATTCAGTTATTTTAAATATTTTCTTTTTTTATGTGTCCACAAAAGAAATAATCAAGAGGTAATTACAGTGTTAGGTTCCCTGTGGCCTCTCATTTCTTAAAAACCGAAATACACATATAGATGCTTTAATTTGTGCACTGGGAACCTAACCCCCCCCCCCCTCCCCTCCCCCAATCCCCCACCTGTATTAAAAGCTTTATTTACCCCACGCTTGGTGTTCTCACAAATTCCAAAACCTCTCGCCAACCTCTTTATTTCGTTTTCACCAGGTAATCTACGCTCTCAATACAAAGAACGATGAGCACGAGGCAGCTATTCAGACCCTGAAGGAAGCCCACGAAGAGGAGGTGCAGCAGATCCTGTCAGAGACACGTGAGAAGATCATGCAGTACAAGAGCAAGATCAGCGATGAGATGGACCTGAAGCGGCGCATCCAGTCACTGGAGGAGTCCATGGAGGTACATGACAGGATGAAGCGGCAGGCGTTGGCTGAGTTCGAATCGTACCGGCAGCGAGTGGAGGACATGCAGCTGTGCACGGAGGCGCAGCACACGCAGCGTGTGGTCAGCATGTCACGAGAGGTTGAGGAAATGCGACGCTCCTTTGAGGAGAAGCTGAGGGCCTTCGCACAGGTGCAGGCACAGTTCGAGCAGGAGAAGAGGCAGGCCCTGGAGGAGCTGCGCACCGCACACAGGCAGGAGGTACGAATATCTCTGCATCAAGGTTTTTATTTATTTATTTTTTTTACAATGTTTAATTTCCAGAATTTAGGAAATATTTTGTACAAATGAGTTGTTTCGATGCAGGTCCAGGATCTACTGCGATCCCATCAGAGCCAGAACGCTAACTATAGCAAGGATCAAGAAAAGCTGAGCCAATTGCACAAACAGGAAGTGGAGGCTCTGACGGAGCGAGTAGAGGAACTCAAGCAAGACAAAAAACGCCTGGTAGAAGAGTACGAGGCCAAGCTAAGCAAGGCTCAGGCCTTCTATGAGAGAGAGCTGGAGGCCATGAAGCGTACACAGCAGATGACGGCTGAGAATCTGCTGGCCTGGAAGAAGACTGAGGCAGAGCTGAGGAAGGAGTTTCAGGCGCAGGAAGCGGCGCTGCAGAAAACGCTGGGAAAGCTACGCTCTGAGCTGCAACGGGTACAAGAGGAAGCCAGAGAGAGCCAGGAGAAGTCACACAAACTGCAAGCCTTGCTCTGCACCTCTGAGAGCAACATGAAGGTAACAAACAGAAGCATAAAGAACTTGTTGATGAAAGAATTAAAAACAAATGTGATACATTTTTTTTTCACATAGACGTCACATGCTATCCAAAAACCGACCCTTTAACAAACACACTGAAGTACGACATCAAATATCTGCATATGTAATTAGGATGGACATTAACCCTTTAACACCCGAATTTGTTTTTGCAGTTAAAAAAAAAAATCACTCATTTTTCCGAATCAAAAAGGCTTAAGGAAACACCCCGAACACATTTCTTCAACAAATTGGGAATAACATCATAATAACTCTCACAAATTCGTGAACAACACAATCCTGCACACTCAAGGTCATCTCACAGCTGACTGAGGCACGTGAGACCAAGCTGCGTTGCATCAGGTGATGCCACAACAAGTATGGAACACTTGAGCGTCACTGAGTACAATGCGTCTAGTAGTTATGAGCATTTTTTGAAAGAGGACCGTATGGTCCTGCTGGGGTTAAAGAGTTAAGTCATGCGGGATTTATTGTTTTTTTTCACCATACTAGGCAAAACAATGGGGAATTTAATTAGAAGGGATCTCCTAGAGCACAGACCACGACCAAGAACTGTTGTGAATGCTTCTGTGATGAGATGAATTACTGAAACCCTGACTGAAATATCATGCTACGGAGTCATTGTATTTCTACACTGACTATGTTTTTTCACTAGTTAACACGATTTAGTCTAATTTCTACCAACTAGATTTTAAGCTGTTACACATTGTTGAGTGCAGTCCAGATGAAAATACCTCCCAGTGCCGCTAACTGGGTTATCAAAGGCCGCCCATGTCTCTCACTGTCTATGGTCTGAGGTTCATGTAAAAGAACCATTGCTGACTTTCGTCAAGAAGAGCTGCATAGCCGTCAGTGTGTATCTGCCCTGCGATGACCTGGCGAGTTGTCCGGGGTGTATTCTGCCCTCGCCCAGAGTCGGCTGAGATGGGCGCCAGCCTTCTCGCGACACTAATTAGGATTAAGTGGTTCAGAAAATGAATGAATAGAAAATAAATATGGCGCAAGTTTGTGAAAACAATGATATGGTGATGGTGTGCTTTAATCAAGGCTCAATGAGGACTCAACAAAATATTTGAGTTCAGGACTTTTTTGCCTGGGCAATGTATTATCATTCTGCTGGAATGTGGACAGAGTAAGAAATATAAGCATGGCTGCCTCCTCGTTCCATATAGAATAAAAGCCGAGTGTGCTACCCTGCACCGACGATGAATAAAATATACTGTGCGCAATTAGAGGTTAGTGCTGATGTACGGCAAACACATGGAGCCACGTTTTTATCTTTTCTTTTGATCTTCAACGAGTGCAGAGCACAGACTGTGTTTAGTATACACACACACACACACACACACACACACACACACACACACACACACACAGTCTCGTACAGTCACCCGTTAATGAGTGAACCGTCATTAAATCCCTCGGACCCCTTTCTGAATTTAGAAATGGAGACATTATTTATGAGTGTAATTAGCGCGACGGGCTTTCGAGTCGGTTCTGAATGAACGGGGAGAAGGAAAAATAACTGCTCAGAAATATATTCTCTAAACATTTCACTAATGACACACTTGAAAGCGCGTTCAATACCAGACTTCACAATGCATTTTGTTGCATGTAATGCAGTCTGTGTACTACGGTATTGTATAAGCTGGTTAATGCATCAGAGGGAAGCTTTCTGTTCTCCAGTCGTCATGCTGAGACCTTCGGATGAGAGGAAGCACTTGAGATAAATTGTACATGGATCTATAGATAATAGCTCCAGGGGCCTGGGTTGGTTCCAAAGGTTTTTATAGTGACAGAAACTGCAATCTAGATGTTATATTGTGGGTGGCACAGTGGTATAGCATTTAGCAATGCCCACCTCACATCAAGAAGGTCCTGGGTTTGATTCCCAGCTCGGGCGTTTCTGTGTGGAGTTTGCATGTTCTCCCCGTGCTTGTGTGGGTCTGCTCCGGGTGCTCTGGTTTCCAAAATCATGCACCATGCACAGTAGATTAATTGACAGATTGACAGATTGATTGACAGTTCCAAATCACCCCCAGATGTGAGTGTGAATGGTAGTGCGAGTGTCAGCCTTGCGATGGCATGGTGAGCTGTCCTGGGTGTACCCCCCCCCCCCCGCCCTCACCCAGAGTCGGCTGACATGGGCGCCAGCCTCCCCACAACGTTAATTGGGATTAAGCGGTACAGAAAGCGAATGAATATGATGATATATATAACCGGACAAACGGATGTCGGGTACAACCGGCTAAAAGTGCACATAAATTCCATTAAAAAAATCTTTAACCTGAATGCTTGACCATCTGCACTACATATAAATATAAGAAGATTCACTTGTTCTTCAGTCTGATCGCAACATCTCTTATTTGTCAGGGTTGTTATGGAAGCTGGTTACATCCTGAACAGGTCACCAGTCAATCACAGGACTAACACCATACATCATTCACCTGCAAACAAACTGTAACACCTAGATTGCAGTTTATTTGTTTGTTTGTTTGTTTGTTTGTTGGATTTTCTTACATTTTCTATCTAATATAGTCGTATTCAATTCCCACTTATCAAGTATGGCCTTCTCGATCACACGACCTCCACCGACCGGGGAGGAGGGGAAAGCATGCACACACACCTCTCGGTGACATGCGTTGTTACCCACCCGCCTCTTTTCAAACTGCAGTGCCATGTGTATTTGGGGGTGGGACTAACACACACACACACACACACACACACACACACACACACACACACACACACACACACCCCGGAGGGAAATCGCTGTCCACCCCCTGGTACGAATGAGCTCACAGAAGCTCGCTCGTGATTTCCTGGTGATTGCTGTGAGTGACAGGGAAGCGAGCGTATGCATTCCCTCCCTCCTGTGAGAGCTCAGACAGTCAGCCTCCATGCACTCCCGGCAACGGACAGCTGTGGGATTAAATTTCAGAAGGTAATTTAGAGAAGCCTATTCATGTAATATGCAGGTTTTTGGACCATGGGGGTGGGGCAAGAGTACCCAGAGGAAAACCCTTGCAGGACGACATGCAGGCTGAGATTCAAACCGATCTCTACCTGCGTGTCCTCTTACATCTCAATCACACATTTCACAACAACGACAGGACTATTGTTATTTTGAAAAATAGATATGATGATGATGATGTATTATTATTATTATTATTATTATTATTATTATTATTAATACCAATAATAATAATAATAATAATAATAATGTTTTAAACAGATTTGCTTGTTTCCTTTATGACAATAATTTATAATATACAGTAGGCCCTTGACCAGTCACGGTTCAGCCCTCGTGCCCCTGCATACTCGCGGATTGGTGACAAAACCCGAAAATTATTGGCACGTGATTCAAATTTATCCAATGGCTGAGAGCTTTTGTTTCTCCCTCCTGCTGATTGGTTGCAGATGATGTGTACACCTCTTTTTTCTACTTCGCACAAAAGTTATCAATGTGATTGATTCAATCATGGGTTTTTAATGATTATTGAAGCCTTATGATGTCAGTCAAATGCCCTGCATCTTCTCTAGCATCTGGTAAAGAGCCTAAGCGCTTTATTTATTCATAAATGTCATCACAGTACAAAATTTAAAAAGTTTTTAACTCGATCATTACTACATTTTACTGCATTATTACTGTATTAATGAGTAAGACTGGCAAGAGAATGTGTTTAAAAAGCATATTTTAGCACATGTAATATCATACATAGGGTTTTAAAACCGTGTCAATAACTCACGGATTTTCAGGATCTGCGGAAAGGGCTGGAACCGAACCATCGCAAAAAAACGGGGGGGCTACTGTACTTCAGACTAGAACTCGTGTTTCATCATTAACATGTATGCTCTACGATGACCTGGCAAGCTGTCCAGGGTGTACTCTGCCCTGACACAAAGTCGGCGGAGATGGGCGCCAGCCTCCTATTAAGCAGCTCAGAAAATGAATGAATGACTAAATGTATGAATTTTATATATAGACAGAGAGTGAGAGAGAGAGTGAGTGAGAGAGAGAGTTTATGGATGTGGTATAAACACACTATATAGGTATATTGCACATAATTACTGTAATGCAAGAGAGAGAGGAACGCTAACAGTAATTTTTATTTATTTTCTGCAAATTAGGTGTGAATTAGTATAGCAGATTATCCTGAGTAATTATTTTCTGTGTTGTGGAAATGATACCATGGCTGAAGGGATTTCAACTGGTGCACTGAATTTCAGCTCGTTTCCATGTTTTATTTTTACAAAAAGATAAAAACCATTCTACACTTTAAAGGTAAATTTTGTCATTTGATCATGTGATGTGCTATAGGGCAGTGGTGGCCTAGTGGTATAGGGTACTGGATCGCTGATCCTAGGGTTGGGGGTTTGAGTCCCACTCTCCACAAGGTTGTCATGACCCCCCCCCACCCCCAGTTCAGCTAACTGGACTATCAAAGGCTGGCCGTGTCTCTCACTGTCTATGGTGAGAAGTTCATGTAAAAGAACCATTGCTTACTTTCGTCAGGAGGAGCTGCATAGCTGTTAGCGTTTTTCTGTCCCTTGCTAAAGGGGTGTGTCAGGAAGGGCAGCCGACGTAAAAACCTATGCCAAATGAAATGTGCGAATCACAGATTCGCTGTGGCGACCCCTGAAAAAAGGAAAAAAAATCAGTAAGGAAAAGAAGAAGAAGATCATGTGATGTGCTCTTCCCTTGGCAGGTAATAAAATTTTATCGAACTGGACCTTCACAGGTTTTATTCAGAGTATGTGTGTTGTCGACGACATTTTCAGAATGGCATTGTTCTGTCTCGTGGAGGAAATGAAGAAGGATGGCAGTAATGCGTCGTTCTGTTTTCGGTGCGACTGTAACGATCTGTCTGCAGATACGTGCCGATCCTTCGTGGACTCTAAAATTAGTTACTTTTGTGAATCACACAGAGGCCAGGACTCACTGTACTATAAAAACCGTCCAATTAGAGCTGAAGAAGTGCTTGCACCCCTTTACTGTTCTGTAAGAACATGGAATATGTAAAAATATGATAATAATAATAAAAAACATCAGAGACTGATGCACCCAAGACGGGATATCAGGAGTGAACATGACGGCAATAGGGCGTAAAATAGAGGAGACGGCATGGGAAATTTTTATCAAGCACTAGTTTAAAAGATCAAGAGAGATGATGGATGAATGAAAACAGAAATGAGTGGACAGAGAGAAAGAAGGAAAGATGAGATGGTCTTGATGGTGGGTCGACAATAAGAGAGGCTGTGACAATTATTGCTGTACTGCTCATGTCTTGGGTTTATTTACGTGTGTGTGTGTGTGTGTGTGTGTGTGTGTGTGTGTGTGTGTGTGTGTAGGAGCTGCATAAACAACTGGATGAAGTGACTCAGGATGCGGAAATCATTGCAATCAGGCAGAAAGAAGCGGAGTGCGAGCTGGAAGCCACCAGAGACAGAGTTCAGCAGCAGGCCACGGAGATCCTCCTCAAAGCCAGTGAGATATCTCCATAAATCTCAGTTCACATCCAAAACTGCTGGCATGCACACACTGCTTACAATCTCACTCTTAATTAATCTTAATCTTCAGGCATGAAATCAGACCCGACACAAAACCTATACCACCTTTTTGTTTACCTATATACCAGGTGGGTTTTTTTTTTTGTTTTGTTTTTTTTTGGGGGGGGGGGGGGGGGGTCTGTTTGGCCATGCTCCCTTTATTTTGACATTTTCACATCGTGCCTTTAGTCTTCTTGTATCTCGTTTATCATTTCGTAGCAGCTGTACTAGTCGCCATCTTCCACGTACTGTTGTTAACCAGCATCTCGTTTTCTTTTGATATTTAAGATCAGACTATAAGACTAGTACTCTTATAGGTTGCCCCCCCCCCCCCCTTAGGTTAACCGTGGAACTCGGGGTCCTTTGGAGAGCAAGTACCTTCATGTTCTCATAACATCAATGCTTTTATAACCAAGTTAAGGCCTCAGCGATCTTCTGTAGCTTAAAGCCAGAGACAGCGTTTCTATAAAGTCGGAATCAGAGTCCTGTTTTACATTTCGCTTTTTAGCTCCCGCCTTAGAGTGGGGCGGGAGCTATTGGAATGGGCGTCGTACATCTGTCTTTCGATCCGTCACACTTTGGTTTCCGGAAGATAAACATAGGAATTTTGATAAATTTTTGAATGTGGGTTTGTGTGACAGGTACCTAGCCTGCGATTGGTGCACAGCAAAAATTCCCGCATAATTAATGAGCCAGCTGGAATTAATACAGTGGTACCTCGTCTAATGAGTGTCACTTATGATTTTTCCATGATACGAGCTTCAAACCCACCAAAAACCTGCTTCATCCAACGAGCAAAAATTCACTTTATGAGCGAAATGGCATTTCCGGGCTGATCAGCCTTGTATTCTTCTCCATGTATTCCTCCGCACATCGAGAACGCCTTGTGCAGTGCTTCTCAATTATTTTCTGTGATGTCCCCTCGAGGAAGGGAGGGAAACCCCCCCCCCCTCCCCCAGCGCTCGGAACGTGACGATAAAGTGTTTACTGTGCTTCATATAATTTGCACCATAGTGCGACAATGAGAGCGCCACTGCCAACTACTGTACAGGATGCGCAATTACACTTAATACTACAAAAAAGCATGTTTCCCAGGATCATCACACCCCACTACTTATGAAACGCTGGCGCTGTGGGTACTCACCACAAGGCTTTCCTTGCTCACATTCGTAGCATGCACGCACAAAATTCTCCTTCTCCTCTATTACGCACCACCTCCTGTCTGCCCACATGACATCTTCGCCGCACTCGATGATCGGAAGGGTTACTTGACTTATGGTTTATTCTTGTTTTATTATTTATTATTAATTATTATTATTGTTAAAGTACATGTATTGTTATTATTAAGTATTTATTGTTTTTACATGTTTGTTTTTAATATATTGGGTCAAACATACGTGTTTGTGGCAGGTTATATGAGTTTGGGAGGGGGTTGGAACGGATTAATTGGTTTTCTGTTATTTCTTATGTGAATAATTGTTTCATCTAACAAACTTTTCGGTCTACGAGCTCACCCTCGGAATGAATTAAATTCGTTAGACAAGTTACCACTGTCTACAGTTTTGATTTTTGGTTGAAGGAAGTATATAGATCAACTTGAAAATAGTAATTTGTGGTGGCGGAAGCTTTGGGCCCCTATTGTCTATTTTTTTTTGTACCAGTGCTCCAGGACAACCTGTAACAGGTAACAACGGCAAAGAGAGTTGGTCACATACCAAGTGTGACAAGCGAAGAGCTCCGTCTCCTTGATATGTTATGTTTTACAAGTAGGCTTGTACACACACCTTTTGGTCATCTTCCATGCTGTTTCAGGAACTTTGAGCCCCTTTGTCTAATTGTCACAATGTCTTGCCAGTGTGTCACATGATCTGCACATTGTGTAATGATGTCACAAAAAGGGGCACTATCACCGAACATGTGGCACATCCTTACCACAGAGATTTACCCTGTGCTTTTTGTCTTTGTGCTCGGCTGATAAGTCCTGTAGCGGCTAACCGAGATATTTTACTGGGGTTTCCGAATTGAAAAGGAAAACCTTTGACTTTCAAGTGAGGACCACACTTATTCACCAAAGGTGTCTTTATAGATACAGAAGCAGAGGCTGACTCACATATCCAGTGTCCTGGGGTGCAGTTTCAATTCACACCTCCACGGCATTCCGTCCGACCCCGTTTACACCCACGTGCAGGTGGAAAGACTTTTTTTTTTTTTTTTTTCACACTCCAGTTCTGGGTTTCACTGGCTGGAGATACGAGGTTGTGAGAATTTTACCAAAATACAAGTTGTACCAGTTGTTGTACCTCTGGTTTAGTCATTCATTCATTTTCTGAACCGGATAATCCGAATTAGGATCACAGGGAGGCTGGCGCCGATCTCAGCCAACTCGGGGCGAGGGCGGGTACACCCTGTACAGCTCACCAGGCCATCGCAGGGCCAATACTCACACAACAATTCATACTCACACTCACACTTGGGGCGATTTGAAACTGCCAATTAACCTTCTGTGTATGTTTTTGGACTGTTGGAGGAAACCCGAGTACCCGGAGGAAACCCATGCAAGCACAGGGGGAACATGCAAACGCGACACAGAAATACCCAGGCTGGGAATCGAGCCCAGGAAATTCTTGCTGTGAGGCGGGCATTCCCCCACTATGCCACCGTGCCGACCTCTGGTTGAGTGATGTAATACCTTAATGGCCCTTACAATCTCCCAATCTCCGAATATTCGTTTAAATCCAGGTTGCTAATCGGACCTTTGGTGTCCTTTGTAATAAATCTGTCTGTCTTTGATGCTGATTGCTGGAGCATTAAAATGTCCACCTGATAAAGGACGCAGCGTCCCAGTTTGGCAACCCCACCAACATCTGATGCCTTTTTATTTACGTCTGAGTGGCTGTGGCGCGAGGTAAGTCCCAGCAGTGCTGTGATTCGCTTGTAGGGTCACAGAGCGATTTATTCCGATCCTTATTCGTCACCTCATGAAGGGAATAAGGGAGTTTAAGAGCCAGACGCCAGTGTTTAGTTTATCTCATCAAAAGTTATGTCTCAGCCACTCTGTGTGGATCTATGCTGGGAAAATTTGGGGCGACAGATCGCCTGGCTGTTTCCTGGCAACAGCAGCTGAATGTCATAGCTCGGTTGCACGCCAAGACCCTGTCAGCCAATTTCTGGAAGGTTCCTTTACACCCGAGGTCTGAACACTTCGACTCAAAGCCACTCCCACTGTTTTCATGTCGGAGGCATCCGTTAGCTGGGCTATTTATTTGTTATCGCTTTTGTTCCTTGATCTCAGTTTATGGGCTTAATGCAAAGTATTGCGGATGAAAGACTTGATGGCGGATGTTTGCGAAAGAAAGGGTTTCGTATGTGCTTTGAAATGAAACATTATTATTAAAGGGGATTATAAACATACGACTCCAGACCACGGTGGCTTTACTGACATATGGTGAAACTGTAAAGCAACAACTCAACTTCTTCTTTTACTTTCGGCTGCTCCCTTCAGGGGTCGCCACAGCAAATCATCCGCCTCCATCTCACCCTGTCCTCTGCATCTTCTTTTCTGACTCCAACGACCTTCATGTAAAGCAACAACTCAACAGACGTTTATTATTATTTCGCTTATTACAGGGTGTCAAACCAATTTTCCCTCAATTTAAACATGATCAAGGGACGAGTAATCACCCAGCAGCTATTCTAAGAGGCCAACCGTGAGATGTAAAAATGATTTGTTTATGCATTTGTCCCCTTTTCCTTTGTCCTCTTTTTGCCTTTTTTTGACCACTAAATAGCAACAGGCTCGCTGCCGATATTTCTCGATTAGCTGTTTACTTGAAATGGGTTGCTGCCACCTAGTGGATGGATGATGAAATAGGTTTGATGCAAACAGGTGATGCAGAGAATGTACGATATTTATATTTTCGAAAGCTCTTGCAAGTCACATAAATTCACTTGGTGGCTCGGACTTGGCCCGCAGGCGTTGAGATTGACATCTGTGACTTATAATCAAAATGTGTTCAGCCTGCAGTGGTTAGCACATCCGGATTGGAGCAATAAGGGCCTGGCTTCGATTAGCGGGTTCATAGCATATCTACGTACTCTCCTTGTGCTTGTGTGGGTCTTCTACGGTACTCTGGTTTCCTCATACAGTCAAACAAACATGTCCAATGGGCTATTTGGCTGGTCCAAGCCGCCCATAGGTGTGAGTGTGAATGGTTGTAAATGCGTTGGTCCTGAGGTGGCCTGGCGAGTTGTTCAGGGTGCCTTTGCTCAGAGACGGCATCAGCCTCCTGCAACCCTAAATAGGGTTTTTTAATTGGCTTTAAGAATGAATGAATGATCGCCGGGTCTCGGCGTGTTCTCTGTCTCATTATCCGGTTGCACCTGGTTTCCTAATGGTGCCCATCAACTATGACGTCAATGTCAGAGTCACAGATCTGAAGCGTGGGAGCTACAGTTGAACAGAATTTTAAGCTCTAAATCTCTGACTGTGACCTCTGAACTCAGGTCAGATCGGCAGCCTGCAAGCCACGCAGATGACCCACGAAGCAGCCATTCGCGACCTGGAGTCGGAGAAGACGCGTCTGAAGGACAAGGTGTTGCGTCTGGAGGAGGAGAGGGGAGTGCTGCAGAATAAGAGTCAGACTCTTCACGAGAAGCAGAGGCAGCAGATTCTCACGCTGGAGAAGGTAAACGTTAAAAAAAATGTGTTTCCTCTGCTTACTTGGGATGTTATTCTCACAATAATGCTACAATGCTAGTACTCAGCTCGTGTTCATTATCATTGTGCTTTGAGTATGTATTCACACTGTTTGAATCTATTACAACCGGGAACACAGCCGTTACATCTTACATCAGTAAGAGCTGGAAAACGGTCATGATCTCCCCTCCCCTCCCCTCTGAATACCGAACTCCGAATTTCGCGAAGTTTCCTACTTGTCTGATGAGCATCCCTGACCTTTATATCTTTGGTGGTTATTTCACACATGGAGTGTAAAATTGCTCGTTCTGGTTGGTGGTTGTCAGGCAATAAGAGAAAAGGTGTCTAATTAGTGGGGATCAGCCATGACAAAATTCACTGCCCTGATTATTACTATACGTATTTACTCCCATGACTGTGAAACACATCGAAAGTCACATGATCATGACATGATCTTAAAGGAGCTGTGCCATGATTTTTACCGAAATTTGTTTGCCCCCATGTGGTGTAAATGTGATTAGTCTGCGTTTGTTAAACAGTCATTCAACCTGCGAATCAAAGGAACGTTAAAGTTTTCGAACCTGATGTCGAGACGAAAGAAATGGATCGCAGAGGACTTTTGGAAATTTTGTTGGGCTCAACAGTCGCAAATTTGTCGTACAAACTTAATTCATGTCTAGTTTCTTTTGTAAATTAAAATTAAAATTCCATGTACTGTATAATATAGAAGTTTCGGCACTGAATTAAAACGGAGCTCCGGTATGGTTTCCCTTCCTCGACAAGTCTTTGTTGGTGACTCTCAAACCCCGTCCGCGTGTCCTACATATATCGAGATTAATTAGTTTTAATAACTTTCTTTTTTACAGGCGGTGTTGTGATTAGCACATCATTGCAAGAAAGCCTGAGTCTGATTCCCAGCTCGGGTGTTTCTGTGTGGAGTTTGCATGTTCTCCCCATGTTTGTGTGGGTTTCCTAAGGGTTCTCCGGTTTTCTCCAGATTTCCAGTTCAAATACATGCACAGTAGCCAGAATTGGCTGATCCAAAAATCTCCCCTCGGGGTGAGTGTGAATGTTTGTGCGAATGTTGGCCCTGCGATGGCCTGGCAAGCTGTCCAGGATGTACTCTGAGCTCGCCTAGAGTTGGCGGAGTTCAGTGCCAGCCTCCCCGA